>OY997272.1:457201979-457659479 GCA_963921465.1 Triticum timopheevii | reverse complement strand
TCCCCCATTGCCATGACACTCTCTCGGCCACTCCAACTAACTCCCCACTGGGCTAAGTCATGGGTGGCCCTGTGCCTACCAAAGGCATCAATGGCCACCGTCGTGGCAAAACTCAAACGGTCCCAAACGGGGACAAGGTACCATCTCAACAACAACAACAACAACAACAATGGGCACACAAGGTTATGTCTGCTTATAGGGCCAGGGTACCGCACGCCCTTAACCTTCCCTTGATGGAGGCAGCGACCAGAGGCATGACAACGGACCGACTAAAGGCCTTCCCATAATGGCAAATGTGGTTGCACTGGGAAAAACTCGATTCAGTGGCACCATGATCCGATCAACTTATGTTCAAGTTCAATTAACATTAGGTTTAACTTGAAAAACAAATGCTCGAGTCACCATATGCCATGGTCATGCAACCATACGACATGCATCACATATACTTAGAATAAACATATCAACTTCATCAAAAGTTCTACTTGCACAAATCATCACTAGACTTTACTGATTCTTCCTTGCTAGTTATAAGCACTCATCATTTTTAGTTTATCATTTACCTTATGAAATCCGTCAATAACATACTAAAATAATACCGATGCTAGTCATACCATAGTCATAGCAAAATCACATAGTGAAATTACTCATGCTAGATCACACTAGTTTAAGTACTCACTTCTGTAAACTAAGCATTTAACTCATGACAAAATAACTAACACAAGAATTATTCATTAAATAATTATATGAAGGAAATAACTTATATTCAAGTTGGAAAATCAGATATTGCAAAGACACCATTAAAATGTTGGTGTGGCTTGCCTTAGTTCAGAGGAGCTTCACACTTCTCCTGGATCTCTTCAAGACAAGCTTCTCCCTCTGAAAACAATTAAAATGACAAAAAGAAAACATCAAGAACACTTCTAAAAATTACCAAAAAATCTATACAGCAAAGAATATTCTCATTTTTGGTGTGCTCCTAGATCTTTTTAGTAAGAACACAATGCAAAAAGAATCTACTCATATGGACTTGTGGTTTAAAAGTTACAGCAGGTCAAAGTTTGTGGTCAAATTGATCTAAATTTGAATAAAAAGAAAACCAGGGGGTGACGTCGATGGCGCACTTCCAGGAATGCGCCACCACTCTTACTGCTTCGGGCGGGGGCTGAGAGGCTGACAACGGGCCCCACTAGCTAGGTTGGGAGAGAGAGAGAGAGAAACAGAGGCGGGTAGCGCATCGGCGGCGCGTTCTCCGGCGAGGAGTGCCCGGCGGCTAGAACCAGAGGGATAGAAAGAGAGAGAGAGAGGGTCGAGGCACACCTGTCCGTACCCATAGTTTGGCTAGGGGTGGTCGGATGGGGTTGGAACGGGCCTCTCCAGCGGCGGCAGGAAGGAGAGGTCACCGGAGTTGGAGACGACGGCGACGTGGGGCTACACTAGGGGATCCAACGGGGTCGGACGGCACCAGTGAACCACCAGCAAGCCGCCTGAGGAGTGGGTCGAGCTCAGGAGGCACTAGAGTGAGGTGGAGGGGCTACGGGGAATCGCCGGCGAGCTCGGGTCAGGGCGGCTGCCAGAGGCCTGCACGACCGGGCTATGGCTTATCTACGAGCTTCTGAAGGTCGAGGGAGTGAGTGGTGATGCTCAAGGAGTCAGGAGGGGGCTGTATTTATAGGCGAGCAAGAGGAGGGAATTGGGATCTGCCGGAAAGCTTCTGGACACGGCGCCCAACAATGAACGGCGTCAGCGAGAGGGGGAGAAGGCGACGCAGCTTACGCGGATACTGTGGGAGGGCAGAGACGAGCACATGAGCGAGGGTGGCGATGAGCATAGTGGCACAGGCGCACTATTTGCTTGGTTGCGCCGTGCCCGTGCTCGCTGCGGCGAGCTCTGGCGTCGACGAGGACTAGGGAGGAGTTAAGGGAGTCGGAACAATGATCGTGGCGAAGTTTGGCAAGGCGCGGCGGTCGGGGAAGGGAGCACGAGCGCAACAGCAGCTCGGGCATGTCGCAGAGCGCGTCAGCAGCATGCCAACACGCCTGGACAAACGCGGTCACCATGAGAACTATGACATCAGGCCACGCTAATCTTAAACTTCATGTCTGGCGTGTAGTCCTTGGTGGTTTGAGTGGTTCCATCACTTTGAGTTGAACCTAGAAGTTGCGTGTGCGTGGTTTACTTCATGGTAAGTTTCTGGACAGTAACTTGTGAGGTTAACTGTGAGTGATCCAGTAAGAGTTTAGGGCTGGGCTTTGGGGTTTAGCAATTTCTTAGGAAGGTAATGAAGCTCAAGAAAGAACAGCCTCATTGGATCAAGGAAAAACATACTTGCTGAGTAAAGTGCCTATTCTATCTAGAATAGAAATGATTTTCTGTAGAAAAATGTCACAAAAAATTATGCAATATTTTTGCTAAGAGAGGTGCCCTAGGGTTCAAAGAATATTTGGGAATTTTCTCAGCATTTTTGGAGCAATAAAAATGAGGGTTGCTTCGGAGCATATGTCTCTGAAGTGAATTTTGGAGAAGAAAATGAATATTTTTCCTTTATGAAAAATATTCCTTGGGTCATTTTTGGGATTTTGCAGAGAAAGAAAGATGAGTTAGGGATGGATGGGTCATTTGGGTAAAAATCAAGGACATGCCCAAGTGTTCATGTCCATTTGAATTGATTCAAAAACTCCAAATCCAAAGCAGAGGCAAAAGAAGTCCAGAAAAAGAGAGAAGGCAAAACCAGGCTATCGTGGAATTGTCACGGCAGATGTCCTAGTGTGAGGACTTAGTTGTGAGGCCAACACATCTATGTGGTAGCTTGAGAGGGGTTGAGCGGAATCGAGAAACACAACACAAGACAAGGGTTTAGACAGCTTCGGGCCCTGGGAAACATCATCCGGTAACAACCCTACATGCTGTTTGTGGCTAGGTCTCATTATCATCACGAGGGAGTTGCCGTAAACCGGCTCTCCTAGTTATGTCTAACCCTTATGATTCTTTCTCCTCCCTCTTGGGGCGCCCTGCCCCTCCTTATATAAGTTGAAGGGGCGGGTTACATGTAGAGTCCATCTCGGACTAAGACTTAAACTATTCTGACATCTCTTCATGGGCTTCTTAACATCTGGGCTTCTTAACGTCTCGGGCTTATTAACCCCAGGTGACTCTATCTGCCAGGTTATGATCTGACTTAACATCTGCCGGGTTATGACTGTCTGCCGGGTTATGATTGTCTGCCGGGTTATGACTCTCTGCCGGGTTATGAATGTCTGCAGGTTTATGAGTGTCTGCCGGTTTATGATTGTCTGCCGGTTTACCACCTGCCGAATTACCATCTGTCTTAACCATCTGTCTTAACTGTCTGTCTTAACTCTCTGCTGGTTTACCATCTGCTGGTTTACCAAGCCCAGCCGGGTCATAACTCCAGCCGGGTCATACCGCGGGGTATATCCTTAACATTAGCCCCTAGTTTAATTTGGATTTATCCATGTTAAACTGATCCTGATCATCCTTAAGTCCTTATCATTTCCTTCTTCTACAAAATTTGGGTCAATAGGCCAGCTTCATAATCAATTTGTTGACATTGGTTTGTCACAGAGAAAATATTATGAAGAATAATTCATTTGACTCAGCTCCCAATGCTTAACAAAAATATTGGTCCTTGAAATACTCATCTGATCTTCAGCCGGCTTAAGGATGTAGAACTTGCCGGTTTATCATTGCCAAAATTGTCGGTTTATAAATATCAATGGCACCGGGTCATAATTGTAGTTAACATCAAGCTTGAAAATATACCTCTTATATGCCTATCACTTGTAGCCCCCAAGTCTTGAGGAGGTAGCGTAGCAACAGCTTTAAGACTTGCTTCAATATAAATGTCACAAGCTTGAAGAAATCCATGTTGTTCATCTCAATCATTGGTCATAAACTGAGTATTCCACAGATGTAGCCCCCAAGTGCCGGGTTGTCATGCTTGCAGCAACCTGGGACTTGAGATTGCCTTATGCTCATAAAAACTTCAACCAGTGTAGCCCCCAAGGGCCGGGTCATTATGCAATAATGAGCAGGGACTTTATAAATATGATCATATAAACTTTGAGCAACAACGTGTAGCCCCCAAGGGCCGGCTCAGTAAGATAATATTGAGTTGGGACTTTATATATACTTCTTTGAAAAGAACATCATACGATGTAACCCCCATCATGGGGCTTGAACCCACGTCGACAAGGTTAAGAGCTTTGTTCTTTACCAACTGAGCAGTGGACCCTTCAATATAATGGATTTAAGACTTGTGTACCTTGAATTGTTAACATGAGCAATTGGTAGCCCCCAAGGGTCAGCTCATTATGATGTAATGAATCGGGTCTTCAATAAGGCCAGTAAAATGACTTTGCATTAGCCCCCAAGTGTCATAGTGCATGCTTGCAGCGACATGAGACTTGCATATTTGATGTAATCTCAACTTGAATAATGTAGCCCCCAAGTGCCGGGTCGTAAGCCTGCAGCGACTTGGAACTATTCCTTTGTGGAATAAATTATACCAATTGATAAAATAATATCCATTGCGCTGAAGTGACTTTGAAAACCTCAACCATAATATTGGTTATTGATAACCATAATAAAAATCCAGCCAGGTTGGTTATTTGAATAATATAACCCAATGATTTATGAGCGCATGATTCCAATGGCGCAATGCAAATATATACTGGCGACTTAAAGTCCAAGTCCAGACTGGGTTAATAAACACCGGATATTTTCTCATCATACACTGGCGACTTATAGTCAAAAACCAGGCCGGGTCAATAAACATCGGAGAATTATCTCATACTGGCGACTTATAGTCAAAGCCAGACCGGGTTGATAAACACCGGTTTATCGTCATATATGACTCATGAGGCTTTATAAGCCTTATTTGGCTTTCAACCATGTATTACCATGTCACAAGAGAAAAAAATTCAAAAAGATGTTCAAAGCAAATCAATCAGAAAAAATCCAAGGCTTTCATAGGCCGTCGAGCCAAAATATCTTCTTCAATGAAACTAGTATTAACCACTGGAAGGTACGCACTTTCCGTGAGCCGGCCCTCACACTACCACTTCGACATTTTAAACCAGATAAGTTCAGTTCTTATTTAAAGATAGACTTATCAAGAGTACGCGGGGTCAGAGTGCATCAAAACATCACAGGCCGAATTATCCAAGTTTCAAGGAAGGCGGCTTTAACAGCCTGAGCTTCTCCTTGCTATTCGTAAACCGTGCCCTCTCATGACAAACCGGTGTTTTAACCTTAACAAGTTCATGGTCTTTGCTGGAAAAAGATTGACTATTAAGAGTTCGCCGGGTCAATCAGGATTGCCTGATGGAGAAGCTTCCGGCATACAGGCAGGATAACCCGGGGTTTTAGGTGAATACACCTGGCTTCCAAGCCTGGCTTTTATAGCCTATCACAATGGTTATAGTAACTCTTGTTCTTTAGAACAGAAAGAGTCCCCAAGCAATATTTTGAGCTGTGCTCAAGGGGCACCTATGTTTGAGTTATGCTTTTGCAACAGATTCTCTTTGGTCCCTCTAATTTTTCTGAGATCTCGAACTTTTGTGAGAGATAATATTCTTCTTGAGCCGGAATTTCAAACCGAACATTAAGAGCTTCAGAGCTTTGTGGGAGACAGATTTCCCTTGAACCGGATTGTAAACCGGATATTTGAGAGCTTCAATGAGACTGACTTCCCTTGAGCCGGATTTTAAACCGGATATTTGAGAGTTTCAACACTTTATGGGAGAGAAATGTCTCTCGAACTAGATTTTGAACCGGAATCCTTTCTGATGACCCGAAACTTCTTCACTGAGCCGAGATTTTGTAATTGTCATATACTTTTTAAGCTAGAAATTTTCTGACGGCTTTTAAATTTTCATCAATATAGCAGTAGCCTCCGGAACAGGGTTATATTTCCCTCCGTCCTCCTGGGGTTCTTAAATATGCTGAAACTGGCAAGATTTGCTAAGTCATGTCATCGTAGCCCCCGAGTCTTAAGACGACTCGAGGAGTTGTCTTGAGATTCTCCGTATTTAACCATAGAAGAAGGTATATATCATTGGTGTTGATAACACGATGTTAATCCACAGAAGGTTGAGGTGAGTGTGGCGGGTTATAAATGATCCCGTATGAGCCGTGTCAACAAATCGGCCAATGGTTCCTTCCAACTGGCTGTTTGAAGTTGACCAAACTATAGTGGTGGCGACTTGTGTGCATGTCCATTGAGCCATCCAGTGCAGATGGCGGCTGATGATAATTTGCCTCTGATTTGTTGGAAGAAAACTGGGCTACCCAAGCAGTGACTTGCTTTATACTCAATAAACAGCTCATGCAGACAGGTGCGGCCCGGTGTGTTGATGTAGACCAGACCGCAAGGGCGGCAGCGTAAGCACTTCTGTTGAGCACGGCAGCACAGATAAATGTTATTGCAAAATGACGATGCTATGCACTCCATATCCGCGATATAACTCCACTTTGGTGGTGAATAATTGTCCTGATGTATTTGAATGACAGATGATCTTGTCGTCTCTGCTATGATCATGGAACAAAAAATATTAAAGGGAAAATAGTTGTTCTCGGAGGAATTTTAAGGTACGTTGAAAAAATAAATAAGGTGGATAGCACCTGGGACGTCGAACCAGCTGTGTATGTCGTTGGTTTTCCAACTGGTCTGAAGTTTACTGCTTCCCCCTTTTTTCAATCGAATCCTCAATTCTACGTTCTGCAGACGGCAGCCAGCACGCTGGGGCGCCGCATCTTCAGAGGCAAAACCAGCCGGCTCAGGGTGCTGGAGTCCAAGCGCAGGGGTGGTTCGTGGTACCGACAAAGTGGTAGGGCCGCGCCCAAGGCCGAGGCGCGAGGCCACAGCGGCTCGGAGCAGGCGAAGATAGCAGAGGACCATGGCGGGTCGACGAGGCATAAGAAGCGGAAGCGGACCCGTGGCAACGGGGCGACTTAGTAACAGCCGTGGCTCATAGGGCTCGACGGCCGGTTCAACAACAGCGGCAGTGGCGACTTATGGCTCAGCGACAGCAATTTGAAAAGACCACTCTCCGGCCAGGGCGACTTATAGCGGTGAAGGCATCAGGCGACTCAGGCGCGAGCGACAAGTGACGCTACAACAGCGACTTGGCAATGACCGCAGTTCGGGTGGCGCAGGCAACTCAGCGCAGAGAAGGTGAGATCACTCATCATAACCCCGATGAAGAAAACGGCCGGCTTGTTCAATAATGTTGCACTGGAATCTCTCCTTGATACTTCTTGTGTCTTCACGTGATGAATAGGAGTTTGTCAGTCCAACTTGCACTGATTAGAGCTCACGTACTATTAGGTTGCAATACTATTCCAAAGTCAAACAGATCTCGTAAAACATGCAACTACTAGTACTTGACAATGATTTTCGCGATTGTAGTAGCAGCAATGACTCAATCCTCTCCAAATCTTCTCGCTTTAAGATACACCACAACTCGTTTGGCAAAGGCAACAGCAGCCGGCGACAGTTCGATATTTCTCGGGCAATACTCAACTGTTTCAGTAATCTTCTGCTTAAAGTACTCGTTACCCTGTTCCTTTTCCATGGCATCAGGCATTGGCTAATTGTTCAGATAGGAAGAGTACCAGGCAGGGCCAGAGGGCGGGTCAGAGGGCACGCAAGAGGAGCGGGGTGACTCATGGTCGAGGCCTCAAAAAGATAGGAACCAACATGGCGCAGCGGCTATCACAGCTCGCGCACTAAGCCGGTCCCGAGTTGAGACGAACCGTGGCAGACATGGGTCATGGCAGACACAGCACGGGGCCAGGCAGCTCGCAGGCAATGCAAGGCTAGCTTTGGCAGAGGCGGCTGAAGCGGCGAGGCTCGCAGGTGAGACAACAAGCGGCTCACAGCGATGGGGGATTGAGGGTGAGGCTGGCAACAAAGGCGACGACTGCTCGGAGGGGAGGAGCGATGGGCCGGGTCATAGTGGCGGCGGCTCATGGCCACGGGGCCAGGCAAGCCACTTCATGGCCGGTGACTCGGCAACACAGCAATGGCGATTTGACACTGAACCATGGATTACAGTGGCGAAAGTAGAGCGCGGCCATAACAGAAGATCATCGGTGATTCATGGCGGCTAAGACGGCTCTCTGCTGTTGATGACTTGCTCATACGAGGAACATGTTGCTAAGCCACCGGGTCGGCGAAGTGGATCGATTTTGACGAGACCGCGGTGGTAACTATTCGGCGAGATGGTTCAACCCCGGCCGGTTTGACTCCTCGTCCGGGTCATACTTGTCTTCGGTGAAAAAACTTAAACTGCCCTGACTCGAAGTGGCTTTCCTTGATGTCTCAGTGGAATCTACGATTGGACTGATTGCCGGATTAATAGTTGATGACTTGTTTTTGGTCTCTTTGAAAGGAATCAATGATCGGTCAAATCTGAAGTTGTCGCTGAAGAATCAAACAACTGTCTTGGACCTTGACGCGCCCCCACATATTCCGGTTTAGAATAAAAGCAGCAGCAATGCTGGCGCATGCGACCACATGTACGTGCCAATATCGATATAGTAATACTTAACCTTGGGGGCTTGGTTGGTATCATTGCGATCACTCGTAGCGTGCAACTCTCCCTCGAGCCTTAATCCGAAATCTGTCTGTATCAATGACTTGGAAAAAATTGAATAAACCGCGGGATGGCAGCAGACATACCGCAACCTTATTCTCAGTCGAACCTATAGATCTCATAAATCGTAAATCCGGACTGATGAACTTGAAAACTGATGTAGATCCTCTCAAACCGGCTATTCTTCATCCGGAAAAATTGTGAACCTCTCGATCCCTTGGAGAAATCCCTTCAAGAACTCAACACCACCGTGCGCGAGCCCCACGGTGGGCGCCAACTGTCGTGGAATTGTCACGGCAGATGTCCTAGTGTGAGGACTTAGTCGTGAGGCCAACGCATCTATGTGGTAGCTTGAGAGGGGTTGAGCGGAATCGAGAAACAAACACAAGACAAGGGTTTAGACAGCTTCGGGCCCCGGGAAACATCATCCAGTAACAACCCTACATGCTGTTTGTGGCTAGGTCTCATTATCATCACGAGGGAGTCGCCGTAAACCGGCTCTCCTAGTTATGTCTAACCCTTAAGATTGTTTCTCCTCCCTCTTGGGGGGCCCTGCCCCTCCTTATATAAGTTGAAAGGGCGGGTTACATGTAGAGTCCATCTCGGACTAAGACTTAAACTATTCTGACTTATCTTCATGGGCTTCTTAACATCTCGGGCTTATTAACCCAGGCGACCCTATCTGCCGGGTTATGATCTGACTTAACATCTGCCGGCCTATGACTTTCTGCCGGGTTATGATTGTCTGCCGGGTTATGACTGTCTGTCGGGTTATGACTGTCTGCCGGTTTATGATTGTCTGCCGGTTTTTGATTATCTGCCGATTTACCACCTGCCGGATTACCATCTGTCTTAACTGTCTGTCTTAACTCTCTGCTGGTTCACCATCTGCCGGTTTACCAAGCCTAGCCGGGTTATAACTCCATCTGGGTCATACAGCGGGGTATATCCCCGACACAGGCTGTCACAGCCACTGCCGGTGCCTATCCAATTCTACCGTTCTTCTACATCTCATAGCACCGTCCGGCAAGAGTCACGCCTATGGTCGACAGAGCCAGAGCCGATAATGGATTGCGGCTGCTCAGGTAAGCTTCCGGTCAAGGTGTATCCATCTGTCTCTCGTGGCTGGGTGAAGCTTTCCGCAAGATGTCATAGCGCTTCTCCATGCATACCGGACATCCGCTGGTTGCTCCAGGGTGCCCATCGACCGTCCTCCACCCAGTAGTGAATTTGAAGTACATCTTGAGCTTGAAGTCATGGGGTTGTCATCATCTTGACTCTCAAATCTCCCATATGAATCGCTCAACCAACCCCGTCTACGAGCATAGCAAAATAAACTACATCGTGTTGGGTAATGGTAACAAGGGGATTTTGGGTCAACCTACCAAATGATACTACTCAAGACTTATTCGATTTCTCCTACTGCATGCATGGTGGGGAGGAAATACGACTAATGCAATAAAACATAGGAATTAAAATTCATGATCAAGACTTGCCTGGCCGACGGTCTTTGAATGCTAGTGACTTGTGATAGCAACCTTCGCACTCCGGGAATTCTATTCGAAGCAAACAATAAACACATAAGCATACAACTATACCAACATAGTAACATAATAGCAAGCTATCATACTTCACACATAGAGAATCAACCAAAACCAAAGAAAACCAACTGAACTAGAAAAAGGCTTCCTTTACTCCAAGCCAACAACTAGCAAGAAAATAGAATAAAACATTTCCTTTTTTTGTAAATAAAAGCTCAACTTCTAAAACTACAGAAACAAATCTGAAATCAAATACAACAGAGGTGGAAATAAATGTTAAAGCAATTAAAACAATAGAAAACAACAACAAAGTGAAATAAACTGAAACATGGTTGTTTTCGTGTAAAATAAACTTTAATAAAATCCATAAATACCCAAATTAATCCTACTGCTAGGCAAGGTCAAAACAAAGAGTGGCAAAAAGAATGGCCTAAAAATATTAATTCTAGCTTATTTTATAGCAGAAATACTTATCTGACTAAAACTCATATAAAACAATTTTTAAAAACTAAAACATGGCCGAAACTATTTTATACAGAAACCTTAGGAAATTTGCAGACTAGAGCAAAAGGAATCAACTAAAAATATTAAATAACCTTAGAGAAACAGATTTTCCAAGGTTGAAACTTTTCTGTTTAAAAAAACAGAAACGAAAAAAAAACTAACAGGCGTTATTGGGCCGAAGGTGTGCGATCTATAACTAAGCAATGCTCGAGCAAAACTTTAATTAAAACATATATGATGTCTACTGAGCAACCTTCTTCTTATATACATTTTTGGGCCTCCAAATGCAGAGGTTCGTAGGACAGTAGCAAAGTTACCTCAAGTGGATGACCTAAGGTTTATCAATCCGTGAGAGGCGTAGAATGAAGATGGCCTTTCTCAAACAACCCTGCAACCAAATAACAAAGAGTCTCTTGTGTCCCCAACACACCCAATACAATGGTAAATTGTATAGGTGCACTAGTTCGCCGAAGAGGTGGTGATACAAGTGCAATATGGATTGTAGATATAGGTTTTGGTAATCTGAAAATATAAAAACAGCAAGGTAACTAGTAACAAAAGTGAGCGAAAACGGTATTGCAATGCTTCGAAACAAGGCCCAGGGTTCATACTTTCACTAGTGCAAGTTCTCTAAACAATGATACCATAATTGGATCATATAAGAATCCCTCAACATTCAACAAAGAGTCACTCCAAAGTCACTAATAGCGGAGAAAAAATGAAGAGATTATTGTAGGTTACAAAACCACCTCAGAGTTATTCTTTCCGATCAATCCATTGCTATTCCTATAAGTGTCACAAAAAGCCCTAGTGTTCATAGTAAAATAACACCTTAAGATACACATCAACCAAAACCCTAATGTCACCTAGATACTCCAATGTCACCTCAAGTATCCGCGGGTTGGATTATACGATATGCATCACACAATCTCAGATTCATCTATTCAAACAAACACAAAGAGCTTCAAAGAATGCCCCAAAGTTTCTACCGGAGAGTCAAGACGAAAACGTGTGCCAACCCCTATGCATAAAGTTCACAAGGTCACACAACCCGCGAGTTGATCACCAAAACATACATCAAGGAGATCACGTGAATTTCCCATTGTCACCACATATAAGCACATGCAAGACATACATCAAGTGTTCTCAAATCCTTAAAGACTCAATCCGATAAGATAACTTCAAAGGGAAAACTCAATCCATTACAAGAGAGTAGAGGGGGAGAAACATCATAGGATCCTCATGCCATATCAAGAACACGAGAGAGAGAGAGAGAGAGAGAGAGAGAGAGAGAGAGAGATCAAACACATAGCTACTGGTACATACCCTCAGCCCCGAGGGTGAACTACTCCCTCCTCGTCATGGAGAGCACCGGGATGATGAAGATGGCCACCGGTGATGGATCCCCCTCCGGCAGGGTGCCGGAACAGGGTCCCGATTGGTTTTTGGTGGCTACAGAGGCTTGTCGCGGTGGAACTCCCGATCTAAGTTCTGTTCTAGAAGTTTGGGGATATATATGTAACGACGCGAACCTGATAAGATTCGATGTCTGTGTGCTCACTGTGCTAGTCCCTGGATAAATAGCTAGCACACACAGTACAAGATGTAATATCAAGAATAAACCACATGCCATAATATTACATCATAGATCCAGAATTTAATATAATACATACCTGCATAGCTCAAGCTAGCATACAAACAAAATGCAGCTAAAAAGCAAATAAAATCTCCATGAAGTCAATCAACACCATAGGCAAATGTCGAGTATAGATATCGTAACCCTACATCGTATCACTCACTAGTCATATAAAATCTGCAACATGAAACGTTGCAGCCACGAAGGGTCAATACTTTGAATGTATTGGCAAGTCAAAAATGAATTATATAACATACCTACATGTATATGCAAGGTATATCAATAGGATATTGTAGTGGTTGTTTTGCAGAAAGGTAGTTTTTCCCTGATAACTACATAATATAATAATCAAATTTTATTTTGTCTTGCTACAATTAATACACATGGTTGAATTGGGCAATCCAATTCCAACCTATCCCCATTATTAAATTTCCCATCAAATTTTATTAATGGTATCATTTGTCAAGATCATGCAACAACTGTAATGGCATAGTGGCTCAAATTTGTGCATAACCAGGGACACGACTAATCATGATTAGTTTCAATACTCTGCAGAGTTTAGTATGCTTTACCCAGTGGACCCAATCCGAATATTGAGACGAAGTCTTTCAGAAGAGGTTCCCTTAACCACCTAACGGCCACATCCCACCTACATATGCTACATCTGTCGACACTGTCTGGGCAAGGGTTCCAACAACTGATCAACTAAGCCAGAGCCCATATAGCCAGTGGCCACACATGGAAGCTACTAGTCACTAAGTCTGTCTGATCTTTTTAAACCCGGGCGGCATTCCACTTAGGGTGCACTCTCATGAGAGCATGGCCTTAGAAAAGGTGCATGTAACGCCCCGAGACCGATGCGCCAGGTGTCTCCCAGTTATTCGCCGTCATTGCCAAGTCATACGCTTGCGTGTTGCACTTTGCCATGTCATCGTGTGCATTTCATCTGCATGTTTTTCAAAACTTGCATCCGTCTAGGTCCTCCCAGTTCTCTCCATTGTCCGTTCTGAGCCCAGACACACTCGCACACGCCTACGGCACCTCCGAAATATTATTTTATAAGTGGCATAAAAATGTTCTCGGAATTGGGGTGAAAGTTGGCGTGCGGTCTTATTATAGTGTAGGTAGACCGCCTGTCAAATTTCATCGCGTTTGGAGTCCGTTTGATAGCCCAACCGTCAACCGTAGCGGCTCCATCGCCGGTTTATTCATCGGATGTTTTCTGTCGCCGAAAACCCTTCCTGGGCTGCACTTCTCTTCTCTCCCCTCAACCCAAGCCCTCTCTTCACAGCCCACCTAGGCCTGCCTAACACCCCTCTCGATCAGATCCATCGGATCGCGATCGGAGGCTCCGAAACGCTCCAAAACCCCCTAACCCTAGCTAAAACTGCTATATATAGCCCCTCCCCTTCCTAAGTTGACAGCCTAACCCTACCCTAAAATCCAGCCGCAACAAACCCCCTCCTCCTCGTTTTTCATGCCAAGCCACCTCGCCGCCGCCACTTGTCGCTGCCAGACCCATCATCGCCGCCACCTGAAGCCACCAGCGCCGCCTCCTTGGCCTATCGCGCGCCTCCACGTGTCCCCACGTCCTCCTCATCGCTGTAGGCCCGCCAGGCCCGCATGGGGACCGCCCGAGCCCATCTGGGCCCGAGCGCGCCCCGGCGCCCGCACTGGCCTCCTGTTCCCTCGTCCTCCTCGCTCCCGAGATCTAGGGGAGGAGCTCCCCGTCGCCGTGATCCCGCCGACCGTCGCTGCCCCGCATCGGTTCTCGTGGCCTTGCCGCCAACAACCCCAGGGCCCTACCTCTGTCTCCGCCCCGCAGATGAGTTCGCTCCGCCCTTCTCCTTCCTCCGGTTCCCACCTGCTACGTCTTGAGCTTGCGTTGGTTTTCCTTGAAGAGGAAAGGGTGATGCAGCAAAGTAGCATAAGTATTTCCCTCAATTTTTGAGAACCAAGGTACCAATCCAGTAGGAGGCTCCTCAAAAGTCCCACGCACCTACACAAAAAAACAAGAACCTCACAACCAACGCAATAAAGGGGTTGTCAATCCCTTCACAGCCACTTGCGAAAGTGAGATCTGATAGAGATAATATGATAAGATAAATATTTTTGGTATTTTTTTGATATAGATTGGAAAGTAAAAGATGCAAATAAAAGTAGATAAAAATCTTGTATGATAAAAGATAGACCCGGGGGCCATAGGTTTCACTAGTGGCTTCTCTCAAGATAGCATAAGTATTATGGTGGGTGAACAAATTACTGTCGAGCAATTGATAGAAAAGCACATAGTTATGAGATTATCTAGGAATGATCATGTATATAGGCATCACGTCCATGACAAGTAGATCGAATGATTCCGCATCTACTACTATTACTCCACACATCGACTCACTCCTGCCTGCATCTAGAGTATTAAGTTCATGAAGAACAGAGTAACGCATTAACAAAGATGACATGATGTACATGGATAAACTCATGCAATATGATATAAACCCCATCTTTTCATCCTCGATGGCAACAATACAATACGTGCCTTGCTGCCCCTGCTGTCACTGGGAAAGGACACCGCAAGATTGAACCCAAATCTAAGAACTTCTCCCATTGCAAGAAAGATCAATCTAGTAGGCCAAACCAAACTGATAATTCGAAGAGACTTGCAAAGATAACTTAATCACACATAAAAGAATTCAGAGGAGATTCAAATATTTCTCATAGATAAGCTTGATCATAAACCCACAATTCATTGGATCTCGACAAATACACCGCAAAAAGAGTTACATCGAATAGATCTCCAAGAAGATCGAGGAGAACATGGTATTGAGATTCAAAGAGAGAGAAGAAGCCATCTAGCTAATAACTATGGACCCGAAGGTCCGTGGTAAAATACTCACAACTCATCGGAGAGGCATCGGAGATGATGTAGAGGCCCTCCATGGTCGATTCCCCCTCTGGCGGAGCATTGGCGAAGGTTCCAAGATGGGATCTCGCGCATACAGAAGGTTGCGGTGGTGGAATTAGGTTTTCGTGGTGCTCCTCGATGGTTTCAGGGTACGTGGATATATATAGGAGGAAGAAGTAGGTCGGTTGACGCTCGAGGGGCCCATGAGGGTGGGGGGCGCGCCCACCCCCAGGGGGCGCGCCGGGCACCCTCGTGGCCGCCTCGTTTTTTGCTTGATGTCCACTCCAAGTCTCCAGGTTTGCATTTCCAAAAAGATCGCTCCCAAAGGTTTCATCCCGTTTGGACTCTGTTTGAGTTTCCTTTTCTTCGAAACACTGAAATTGGCAAAAAAAACAGCAATTCAGGCCGGGCTTCCGGTTAATAAGTTAGTCTCAGTGTAAAGTAAAGCCCATAAACTTGCAAAACGGGTAATATAATAGCATGGAACAATCAAAAATTATAGATATGTTGGAGACATATCAAGCATCCCCAAGCTTAATTCCTGCTTGTCCTCGAGTAGGTAAATGATAAAAACAAATTTTTTGATGTGGAATGCTACCTAGCATAATTCTCAATGTAATTGTGGCATGAATGTTCAGATCCAAATGATCCAAAATAAAAGTTCATCTTGACATAAGAAATAGTAATACTGCAAGCATACTAACAAAGCAATCAAGTCTTCTCAAAATAACATGGCTAAAGAAAGTTATCCCTACAAAATCATATAGTCTGGCTATGCTCTATCTTCATCACAAAGTATTTAATCATGCACAACCCCGATGGCAAGCCAAGCAATTGTTTCATACTTTAGATTCTCAAACTTTTTCAACTTTCACGCAATACATGAGCGTGAGCCATGGACATAGCATTATATGTGGAATAGAATGGTGGTTGTCACTACAAAAAAATACACTTCCATGATGATACGTGTTTTTCACAGTAGGTCGCGTTTTTTGTCATGCATGTACATCCATGACGATTTTATGACAGAATCAAGATAGTCATACCTGTGCTATCGTAGAAGTGTTCCATGAGATTACCAAAATTATCATCACGGAAGTGTCCACTTCCATGACGATAAATCGCACGTCACAAAAGTGCTTTCGTCAAGGGTGACCGACACGTGGCATCCACTATAACGGAACGCCATTAAGCTATCGGGTCCGGTTTTGGATCCGATAACCCATTAACAGCGCCGACCAATGGGGATTTTCCACGTGTAAAATTATCATTGGCTGGAGGAAACACGTGTCGGATCACCGTTGGGACAGATGTCATCCACTCATTGGACTAAAGGCACCTATGATACGTCGACACGTGGTACGACCCAACAGAGGCCCATTCCTGTGAAAAGGCCGGCCCATTTGACTTGGTCAAAAGGTGGCGGGCCGGCCCACGGAAAGCCTGTTAACGGCCTATTCACATATAGCCCATTTACAGCCCGCTACCCCAGGGCCCGTTACGACCTATCCGAATTAGGCCTAGTAGCATCATCTGGGCCGTCCAATATGATTCCAGCCCATTTTAAGTTTCGGCCCATGTATGGCCCATGACGTCTTTCGGCCCATATTAGGCCCTTTGTAACTGTTGGCCCATTAACGGCCCGTGGCGAAACTGGCCCGTAACAAACAATGTATCGCTTTATACCCATTAACGGCCCATTAATCCATTAGGCCGTTTGCAGCCCATGTTATCTTTCGGCCTTCTCAGGGCCCATTTATTCTTGGGCTCATTTCTAGCATTCGGTTACTTACGGCCCGTTACTATCATTTTCTGCTTGTGGGCCAAATTCAGCCCGTGGTTACAGTCGGCCCGTTTGTGTTCCGTTAATACATTAGGCCGTTTTCATAGCGTCATCAAATACGGCTTATTTACGATGTCCCATTATGGTCGGCCCATGAACGGACAATTCCAACTCTAGCGCGTTTACGGCCATAATGCGGTCTGTTATTGGCCCATGTTTGGCCAATCGGTCATATGACTCGTGTAAGGCCCATTGATGATACGACACATAGAAGGCCCATTGTTTCTATGGCCCATAGAAGGCCCATTGTTTCTATGGCCCGTAGAAGGCCCATTATTTCTATGGCCCGTAGGAGGCCCAGTGTCACTACATTAAATATTAGCCCATGGTTATTGTGGCCTAGTTTTAAAAAATAGGTTATTGCAGCCACTAGCAAACCGCGGAAAAAGAACTGCAATGACTACAAGCAAACAAATATTCAAGACAACAAGGAAGTAAATAAGCAAGCAACTTACGCTAGGCTATCACAGTTATCACACATATTACATCCACTGGGCATCAAAGTTCACCACCGGTGCAAATAAACGCGCTGACAAAAGAATATACAAAACTGAGAGCACTTCAGAAGGCACTAGGCCTGGCCAGGTTGGGCCCCCCAAACAGCCGAAGAAGCTGAGTAGACCTCAGTTGTGTCAACGATAGATGCATCAACCGTAGATGTATGGCATGATGGTGCGCACGGCAGTCCTCTGACATCTTCATTGCATCTTTGACTTCAAGTCAGAGCTGAGCTGAAGCAAGCCTTTCCGCTTTAAGTTGAGACTGAAGAAGTCTCTGATTGAGGCAGAGACTGCACAGAGGTTGTCTCACACCTACTGGTGAGTAGCTTCAACTCACTGTCTTCATCAAGATAGGACCTTGGGGTCATCTCGCTGTTCTCAAGATGGTTTGGCTCACCATCTTCCCTAAAGTTCTGCCTGGCATAAGAGATACGACTCTGAAAGAGAAACAAGGAGACACGTAACAGGTTTCACAATTATATAAGCAAATAAATGGATCTGTTCTGCATAAGGAACATGTTTTTACAACTACAATTTGAAACTGGTAGTTGTTGCAAACATCCAATCAGATGTAAACAGCAAAGCAAACAACAGTGGAGGAAATGATGCCTATCCAAATCTATACTAGAACAAAGTTTGAAGGCTTGAGAAGGATGAACTTACATTACATGTTAACACGGGCTGGACAAAGCCCTTCTCCATGTTGATGGAAGGATAATTCAATAAATTCCCCAAAAAAAATTCTTTATAAGCGTTGCCATTATTCTACATTTTGCAAAGAGTAAATATAGATCAAATAATATTGGAAGAAACAGAGGATAATGAAGCTCAGGTGCAGACTGATGATACATAATCAAATAGCAATTAATTAAGTACAGTGTTACAAGGCAATAGGGAGAGAGGTACTGACAAGAGCAATGCTGTAACACCCGGATGTAACTTTCCATATTTGTAACTCCAACTCTTGCCATTTTTCGGCATTGTGATATGATATTCCCTCCGTGGTTGGGTTTTTCTTCATTTTGCATTTTTTTCCATGTCATGCATCTCATATCATGTCATCATGTGCTTCTCATTTGCATACGTGTTCGTCTCATGCATCCGAGCATTTTCCCCATTGCCCGTTTTGCAATCCGGCACTCCTATGTTCCCCGGCGCTTCCTTTTACATTTTTCCGTGTGCGGGTGTTGAACATTCTCGGAATGGACCGAGCCTTGCCAAGTGGCCCTGGTATACCACCGGTAGACCACCTGTCAAGTTTCGGGTCATTTGGAGTTCGTTTGGTACTCCAACGGTTAACCGCACTCTCGCAAATGCCTCTTTTAAGTTGCAGCCCAACACCCCTCCAAAACAGCCCAATAACCCATCTAAGTCACTTCCATGCTCTCGGTCGTTCGATCACGATCGTGTGGGCGAAAACCGCACTCGATTTGGAGTCTCCTAGCTCCCTCTACCTATAAATTCGTGCACCCCTCCTCCAAATCCGGATCCCTAACCCTAGCCTCCTTCTTTCTCCGCCCGCCGGACACGTCCGGTCCAAGCCAGACAAATCGCGCCGCCGCCTCGAGCCAACCAGCCACTGCCACCTGTCCCACCACCGTCCCCGCAGCCGCGGCCCACCGGGCCCAGGCGAGGCCCGCCCGGCCCATCCGCCGCCGCCGCCCGCCGCGGGACGCCCACGCCCCGATACCGCGCCGGCTCCCCGCCGCCTCGACGCGCGCCTCCGCCGCGCCCTCGCCGCCGACCTCCCCCGCCTTCCGCGCCGGCGCCGGCCGCCACGCCGCCGTCGCGCGTCGTCCTCGCCACGCCGCCGTCGCGCGTCGTCCTCTGCCGCGCCGCCTCGGCCGCCGCGCCTCCCGCGCCGCCCGGCCCCAGATCCGGCCGGCGCGACCCTCCTCCGGCCGGCTCCCTCCTCCGGCGTCCTCTCCCTCGCCGACCGCCGCCACTTCGAGCAACTCCGGCGTCCTCGACCTCGGATTTGAGATCCAAAACGCTAGGGTTGACTTCTCCCCCCCCCAAATGCCACTAAGTCATTTTTTCTATCATAATTTTATTGCATTTTCATCGCATCACATCTTTGCATCCGTGGCTCCGTTTTGGGCGTGTAGCATATCAAATTGTTTGCCTCGAAGAGTAGATCATTTCATCTCATTGCACCATTTTCATTTGAGCTCATCTTGATGCCCGAAATGCTGTTGGAAGAGGGCTATGTGATGTTAGTTTCTGTTTCTTAACAGAACTTGCACTTTTGTCATTTTTGCCATGATTAATGTGTGCACCTTATGAACGTGAGCCCTACATATGTTTTGATATATGCCATGCTATCTTTCCAGGGGTGTATGCCATGTATTTTTGTGATCAAGCATGCAAACTAGGGATGATAATGTTGCAGATTTCAGGAACTTAGTGTTTTCACTAAGTCATGTCCTGCTATTATTTTTATGCCATATGTTCATGTTGTTACAGAGAGATCTATGACCTTTTTGAGCATGATCAGTAAGGGTGTTTTGAACATATGGATGTGCTCTATCCATCCATGCCTTTGTTGGCATTTATGGAGTAGTCTAGCATGTCATTTTCGTGCTCTACTTTTGCTTCAAAATGTTTCCTGGCAGATTGTTTACATGAGATTCAATTTTCACAAGGTTGTTGTAGTTGATCCATGTATGCTATGATGTTGTTCTTGCCATGTATAGCTTCTATGCCATGTCTTCTTGATGGGTGTATGCTTAGTTTATCATGAGATGCTCTGTAGTGAGTGCATCGAGCTCACGAACATGCCTACTTGTTATCTGTTTTTGCCATGTCCAGTTTTTCTGCTAAGTCTGAAACCTGTAATGAAACTTGCTATGTTTACATGGGTGCCATCATTTCTTAGGGTCCTTTGTGACTTATGGTCAGTAAGGGACTTTTGATCTATGCTTTGAGTAGATTCATGCCATGTCTTGTTTTGCTATTATAAGTTCCTGTAGCTTGTTGTTTGCTTGCTCTAAACATGCCTTCCTGATGTTAATTTCTGGCATACTAGTATTTTCACTAGGTCTGTGAACCTGATAATTTTTGCACTTTCACCATGCTTGTTTGAGCCTGTTATGATGTGATTTAGCCATAGCTCAGTGTTGCTCTTTTGTTAAGCATCTCCTGTAGATCACTGTCATATGCTTTGTTTTTATGTTGGGGTGCTGTAGCATAGCTTCTTGTTGCATGCTAAGTAGCATCGTGCTGTTAAACGCAGATTCGCGTCATTCTTGTTTTGCTTGTCATTTGCAAACCGTGCATCCGATTCCGGTGATCTTTATATCGATTCCAACCAAAATCATCTCATCTTTCCAGCGGCATACTTGGTTTGCCAAGTTGATGCCCGGTTCATCATTTTCCTTCCGGAGCACACATATGCATTGCATATCACATCTCGCATAGCATGTCATGTATTGCATCATATTGCTTGTGCATTGCTCCTTGTTTGATTGTTGTTCCATTGCTTGTGTTCTTGCTTTGTGTAGAGCCAGGAGACGAGTACGTGTACAAGGAACCTGTTGAGAACGCCTACGAGGATCAAGCCTTCGACAACTCTAAGAACCTTGCAGGCAAGATGACCATACCTTCGATATCACTTCTATCTTTGCTTGCTAGATGCTCGCTCTTTTGCTATGCCTATGCTGCGATACCTACCACTTGCTATATCATGCCACCCATATTGCCATGTCAAACCTCTAACCATCCATGTCCTAGCAAACCGTTGATTGGCTATGTTACCGCTTCTCTCAGCCCCTCTTATAGCGTTGCTAGTTGCAGGTGAAGATGAAGTTTGTTCCTTGTTGGAACACGGATATTTTTGGGATATCACAATATCTATTGTTTTAATTAATGCATCTATATACTTCGTAAAGGGTGGAAGGCTCGGCCTTATGCCTGGTGTTTTGTTCCACTCTTGCCACCCTAGTTTCCGTCATACCAGTGTTATGTTCCTTGAGTTTGCGTTCCTTACGCGGTCGGGTGATTTATGGGACCCCCTTGACAGTTCGCTTTGAATAAAACTCTTCCAGCAAGGCCCAACTTTGGTTTTACCATTTGCCACCTATACCCCCTTTTTCCCTTGGGTTTTCGCGAGCCCGAGGGTCATCTTTATTTTAGCCCCCCCGGGCCAGTGCTCCTTCGAGTGCTGGTCCAACCTGAGCGATGTCCGGCGCCCCTTGGGCAACCAGGGTCTATGCCAACCCGACGTCTGGCTCATCCGGTGTGCCCTGAGAACGAGATATGTGCAGCTCCTATCGGGATTTGTCGGCACTTCGGGCGGCTTTGCTGGTCTAGTTTTACCATTGTCGAAATGTCATGCGAACCGGGATTCCGAGACTAATCGGGTCTTCCCGGGAGAAGGTTTATTCCTTCGTTGACCGTGAGAGCTTGTGATGGGCTAAGTTGGGACACCCCTGCAGGGTATTATCTTTCAAATGCCGTGCCCGCGGTTATGAGGCAGATGGGAATTTGTTAATGTCCGGTTGTAGAAAACCCGAAGTTGACCTTAATTAAAATACATCAACCGCATGTGTAACCGTGATGGTCCCTTCTCGGCGGAGTCCGGGAAGTGAACACGGTGTTGGAGTTATGTTTGACGTAAGTAGTTTCAGGATCACTTCTTGATCGCTACTAGCTTCACGACCGTGCCTTGCTTCTCTTCTCGCTCTCTTTTGCGATGTAGCCACCATATATGCTAGTCGCTTGCAGCAGCTCCACCTCATTACACCACCCTTCCCTTAAGCTTAAATAGTCTTGATCTCACGGGTGTGAGATTGCTTAGTCCCCGTGACTCACAGATTCTACCAAAACAGATGCAGGTACCGGTGACACCAGCGCAGATGGCGCAACTGAGCTGAAGTGGGAATTTGATGAGGCCCTTGGTCGTTACTATGTTTCTTTTCCAGACGATCAGTAGTGGAGCCCAGTTGGGACGATCGGGGATCTGTGTTGCATTTGGGGTAGTCTTCTTTTATTTTGGTTCCGTAGTCGGACCTTGAGTGTAAACCTTCTGAGGATGTTTATTTATGTATTGTGTGAAGTGGCGACTGTAAGCCAACTATGTATCTCTTTTCCCTTATGTACTACAAGGGTTGTGCGAAGATTACCTCACTTGCGACATTGCTTTCAATGCGGTTATGCCTCTAAGTCGTGCTTCGACACGTGGGAGATATAGCCGCGTCGAGGGCATTACAAGTTGGTATCAGAGCCTTCCCCGACCTTAGGAGCCCCACTGCTTGATCGTTTTTAGCGGCCGAGTTGTGTCTAGAAAAATGTTTTGAGTCATTTAGGATTATATATATCGGAGAGTTAGGAATTCTTTTTACTCCCCAGTCTCTTCATCGCTCTGGTAAGGCATCCTGACGTAGAGTTTTGACTCTTCTCTTCTCAAATTTCACTAATTTTTTTTAGGATCATGCGGGTATCTTGGAATCGTTCCGATGGTTTTATGATTAGAACATTGTCTTGGTGCCTCCTGTCAGGGGTTTAGTGGAAGTGTCCCGGGGAGTTGAGCTCTGAGGTGTTGTCGTCATAATTTTATCATTGCAGTTCTGGAATACCCGAGTTTAGTACGCCGACATCGAAAATCTCTTTTATGCAGTTGTTGGTGAGATAACCCCGATAACCCAGTACTGAGGTGAGTACGGGAGTATTGCCATGACTCGTATAACGGATGTTTTTCGAAGGTTGAGGTACATGATTTCCGAAGGTTTCTTGGTTATGTGTTGACAGATGGATACAGCTGGATGTAGGGATTGGTAGTTTGGGTGAGTTATATTGCTTCCCCTATATCCCCAACACCTGATTGCATATCCGGAAAGTTTCGGGAGTTTATAGGTGGGATTCAAGTAGCTCTAGCACTTCTTCCCACGGATATTTGGTTTGTGATTGGGTAATCCTTACCACTTATTTGTTCCATTCATACCTTGTTTTTATTTTCATTCATCAATCTCTTATCAAGTGGCTTCTCACCTTAATGGACGTGATGTTTACTTTGGAATTCATTCGTTCATCCTTGTTCGAATGTTTATTGTGAAGACTATATGTTGCAATTTCTATCCGTTGATTCAACTTGTCTATCTGTCAATCAAGATGCTAACGGATGTCACCCTCTTCAGGATGGCTCCGCCAACGCGTTAGAATCCGGAACGCAGTGATGGGAGTCAGGCGAACCCTCCACCTCCACCTCCACCTCCGGAGGCATGGCAAACTTTGATGGCAACCACTAACGCCAACGCTCAGTTGTTGATTCAGCTGATGCAAGAGCGTAACCAAGGCCAAGGCAACCAAGGGAATCAAGGTCAAGGGCAGTTCTACCATCAGCCTCAGTTCCCTACCCTCAACCAGTTCCTTGCAAATCAGCCAAAGTCTTTTAGCTACTGTGCCGAGGCCACAGACGCCGACGATTGGCTCGTGGATATCAACAAGCATTTCGAATGCAGCAATGTCAGACCTGAGGACTACGTCAAGTTCACGTCTTTTCAGCTCAAGGATCAAGTAGCTGATTGGTTCCAGCAATACAAGGATTCCAGAGGAGGTCGAGTGATTACTTGGACTGATTTCTGTCGGGACTTTAAAGCTCACCACATTCCTACCAGTATTGTTGAGATCAAGCGTGAGGAGTTCCGCAATCTCAAGCAAGGCAACATGTCAGTGTACGAATACAACATGCAGTTTCAAAAACTTGCTTGCTTTGCTAAACAAGACGTTCCTGATGAAAAGAGTATGATCTATCAATTCAGAGGTGGCCTTAGAGAGGATCTGCAGTTAGCTCTCGTTCTTGTTGAGCCTACTCAGTTTGATCAATTCTACAATATGGCCCTCAAGCAAGAAGGTGCTCAGCTCAAGTGTGAGGCTTCTAAGAAGAGAATCAGGGATGCAGTTCAGTTCTCTTCTTCCTCTCAAGTGGTAGCTAAGCAGAAAAAGTTCTACCTTCCTCCTCCTCCCTTCCGTCAGCCTTACCAACAGAAGAACTCAGGTGGTCGTGGATCTTCCCACCCACCCAACCCAGTCTATCAGAACAAGTCTCAGCCTCAAGCTCCAAGGTCAAATGCTCCTTATCACCGTCCGCTCTCAGAGGTGACCTGCAACAAGTGTCAGCAAAAAGGTCACTATGCGAACAAATGCTTCAACCAAAGGCGCCTTCCTCCTCCTCCTCCTGTGAGGTCTTCAAGCAATGCAGTGGTCAAGCATAATCCCAAGTCTGCAAAGGTGAACATGATGAATGCAGTGCAAGCAGAGGATTCATCTGATGTGATAATGGGTAATCTCTCAATTAATGATTTCCTGCAACAGTCTTATTTGATACTGGTGCATCGCATAGTTTCATCTCAAGACCTTTTTCATCTAAGCATGAGATGTTTTTTCAAGATTTTCCTACACCGTTATCAGTTGTCTCTCCGGGTAAATTCATGAACGCAAGCTCCATGGTTCGGGATGTCTCTATCCAGATGGGCGACTATAAATTTCTGTCTTCTCCAATTGTCCTTGGTGACTCGGATATTGATCTAATTCTTGGGATGGACTGGCTTTCTCAGCACAAAGCTCAACTTGATTGTGCTGCCAGGGAAATTCAATTGACACACCCTTCTGAGGATGTTATCATCTATGCCGCTCGTGATGAAACCATTCGGTTGTTTTCTCTCAATGAGAAGGGCGAGTTGGATGCTATCTCTCAGATTCCAGTCGTTTGTGAGTACCAAGATGTCTTTCCAGGAGAGCTTTCGGGTATGCCTCCTCATCGGCCAGTCGAATTCGTTATCGATCTTGAGCCTGGCACTGAACCCGTTTGCAAGCGTCCTTACAAGCATGGACCCAAGGAGCTGAGAGAATTGAAGAAACAGCTCGATGAACAAGAGCGTCTGGGTTTGATCAGACCGAGTTCATCTCCATGGGGATGTGGAGTTCTTTTTGTCCAGAAGAAGGATGGCACGTACCGACTTTGCGTCGATTACCGTCCATTGAACAAGAAGACAATCAAGAACAAGTATCCACTTCCCAACATCAATGAGCTATTCGAGCAACTCAAAGGTGCTAAAGTATTCTCCAAGCTTGACCTCCGTATGGGTTATCATCAGATTCGCATTCGTGAACAAGATATTCCCAAGACAGCTTTCAAAACAAGCTATGGTTCTTATGAATATACTGTCATGTCTTTCGGCCTTGTCAATGCTCCTCCAACATTCTCTTGAATGATGAACTTTATCTTCAACCCCTACACCAATGATTTCGTCTTGGTGTATCTCGATGATATTTTGGTCTTCTCCAAGAACAAGCAGGATCATGCCAAACATTTGCGATTGGTGCTCGACAAGCGCAGAGAGCATCAATTCTATGCGAAGTTTTCCAAATGTGAGTTCTGGCTTGATGAAGTTCTTTATCTTGGTTACATCATCTCCGCCAAGGGCATCGCTGTTAACCCCGAGAAGGTGTATTCAATTCTGAATTGGGAACCTCCTCAGAATGTCAAGTGGCTCCGTAGTTTTCTCGGTCTTGCAAGCTATTGCCGAAGATTCGTTGAGAATTTCTCTAAGATTGCAAAGCCTCTTTCCAGTCTCCTTCAGAAGCATGTCAAGTATGTCTGGACGCCTGAGTGTCACGTCGCTTTCAACACCCTCAAAGAGAAGCTAGTTACAGCTCCTGTCTTGACTCCTCCTGATGAATCCAAACCATTCGAAGTATTCTGTGATGCTTCTCTTCAAGGTCTCGGTGCTGTGTTAATGCAAGAGAAGAAAGTTGTGGCCTATACCTCTCGTCAGTTGAATCCCAACGAAAAGAACTACCCCACTCACGATCTTGAGTTGGCGGCAGTTGTCCATGCATTGATAACATGGAGACATCTCTTGTTGGGAAGGAAAGTGGACATTTTCACCGATCACAAGAGTCTCAAGTATATCTTCACTCAACCCAACCTCAACCTCAGGCAAACTCGATGGGTCGAAATGATTCAAGAGTACAATCCAAGTATTGAATACACTCCTGGCAAGGCGAATGTGATTGCAGATGCTCTGAGCAGAAAGGCTTATTGCAACAGCTTAATTCTCAAGCCCTTCCAACCGGATCTTTGTGAAGCTTTCCGCAAGCTGAATCTTCAAGTTGTTCCTCAAGGCTTTCTTGCCAACCTCATAGTCTCTCCTTCTTTGGAAGATCAAATTCGTGAGGCACAACTCCTAGATACCATGGTGAAGAAGGTGAAACGTGGTATTGACAAGGGCATTTCCAAATACAAGTGCTATCACTTGGATGACAAAGACACTCTTTTCTTCGAGGATCGAATTGTGGTTCACAAAGGCGATTTGAGAAAAGTCATTATGAATGAGGCACACAATTCCCTCCTATCCATTCATCCTGGAAGTACGAAGATGTACCATGACCTCAAGCAGTCATATTGGTGGACTCGAATGAAGCGAGAAATTGCTCAATTCGTGAATGAATGTGATGTCTGCAGAAGGGTGAAAGCAGAACACCAAAGACCAGCTGGTCTCCTCCAACCTCTTGCTATTCCAGAATGGAAGTTTGACTATATCGAGATGGACTTCGTGACTGGATTTCCTAAGTCCAAGCGTGGAAATGATGCTATCTTCGTTGTCATTGACAAGCTTACTAAAGTGGCTCATTTCCTTCCTATCAAAGAATCTATCATAGCAGCTCAGCTGGCAGAGCTATACACCTCCAGAATTGTCTCCTTGCACGGTATTCTACAATTGATCTCTTCAGACCGTGGAAGCATCTTCACTTCTAAGTTTTGGGACTCCTTTCAGATGGCCATGGGCACCAACATTCGTTTCAGCACAGCTTTCCATCCTCAAACTAGTGGCCAAGTCGAGCGAGTCAATCAAATCCTTGAAGATATGCTCAGGTCTTGTGTCATTTCCTTTGGCATGAAGTGGGAAGAGTGTCTTCCATATGCCGAGTTCTCCTACAACAACAGCTTCCAACCGAGTTCGGGCAAGGCCCCATTCGAAATTCTCTATGGCAGGAAGTGCCGTACTCCTCTCAATTGGTCCGAGACAGGTGAACGCCAACTTATTGGCAACGACTTGATCACAGAAGCCGAAGAAATGTGCAAAGTCATTCGTGAGAATCTCAAAGCCGCGCAATCGCACCAGAAGGGCTATTATGATGACAAGCACCGTGATGTGGCTTTTGAAATCGGAGACCATGTCTACCTCTGCGTCTCTCCAATGAAAGGCACTCGTCGCTTCGGTATCAAAGGGAAGCTTGCCCCTAGATACGTGGGTCCTTTCAAGATCATTGGCAAAAGAGGCGATCTCGCCTATCAACTTGAGCTTCCACCCAACTTTGCAAACGTGCACGATGTGTTTCACGTGTCACAGCTCCGCAAGTGCTTCAAGATTCCTGAACGCACTATCAACTTTGAAGAAATTGACCTCCAATAAGATCTCTCTTATCTTGAGCACCCCGTTGCTATTCTTGAAGAAACCGAGCGCAAGACTCGCAACAAGTCAATCAAATTCCTGAAAGTGAAGTGGTCACACCATTCCGACTGAGAAGCCACCTGGGAGCACGAGGATCACCTCCGTTCCGAATATTCGGAGTTCTTTCAGTCCTAGATCTCGGGACGAGATCCTCTTGTAGTGGTGGAGTGTTGTAACACCCCGGATGTAACTTTCCATATTTGTAACTCCAACTCTTGCCATTTTTCGGCATTGTGATATGATATTCCCTCCGTGGTTGGGTTTTTCTTCATTTTGCATTTTTCCATGTCATGCATCTCATATCATGTCATCATGTGCTTCTCATTTGCATACGTGTTCGTCTCATGCATCCGAGCATTTTCCCCGTTGCCCGTTTTGCAATCCGGCACTCCTATGTTCCCCAGCGCTTCCTTTTACATTTTTCCGTGTGCGGGTGTTGAACATTCTCGGAATGGACCGAGCCTTGCCAAGTGGCCCTGGTATACCACCGGTAGACCACCTGTCAAGTTTCGGGTCATTTGGAGCTCGTTTGGTACTCCAACGGTTAACCGCACTCTCGCAAAGGCCTCTTTCAAGTTGCAGCCCAACACACCTCCAAAACAGCCCAATAACCCATCTAAGTCACTTCCATGCTCTCGGTCGTTCGATCACGATCGTGTGGGCGAAAACCGCACTCCATTTGGAGTCTCCTAGCTCCCTCTACCTATAAATTCGTGCATCCCTCCTCCAAATCCGGATCCCTAACCCTAGCCTCCTTCTTCCTCCGCCCGCCGGACACGTCCGGTCCGAGCCAGACAAATCGCGCCGCCGCCCCGAGCCAACCAGCCGCCGCCACCTGTCCCGCCGCCGTCCCCGCAGCCGCGGCCCGCCGGGCCCAGGCGGGGCCCGCCCGGCCCATACGCCGCCGCCGCCCGCCGCGGGACGCCCGCGCCCCGAGGCGCCCCCGCGCCGGCTCCCCGCCGCCTCGACGCGCGCCTCCGCCGCGCCCTCGCCGCCGACCTCCCCCGCCTTCCGCGCCGGCGCCGGCCACCACGCCGCCGTCGCGCGTCGTCCTCGCCACGCCGCCATCGCGCGTCGTCCTCTGCCGCGCCGCCTCGTCCGCCGCGCCTCCCGCGCCGCCCGGCCCCGGATCCGGCCGGCGCGGCCCTCCTCCGGCCGGCTCCCTCCTCCGGTGTCATCTCCCTTGCCGACTGCCGCCACTTCGAGCAACTCCGGCGTCCTCGACCTCGGATCTGAGATCCAAAACGCCAGGGTTGACTTCTCCCCCCCCCCAAATGTCACCAAGTCATTTTTTCTGTCATAATTTTATTGCATTTTCATCGCATCACATCTTTGCATCCGTGAATCCGTTTTGGGCGTGTAGCATATCAAATTGTTTGTCTCAAAGAGTAGATCATTTCATCTCATTGCACCATTTTCATTTGAGCTCATCTTGATGCCCGAAATTCTGTTGGAAGAGGGCTATGTGATGTTAGTTTCTGTTTCTTAACAGAACTTGCACTTTTGTCATTTTTGCCATGATTAATGTGTGCACCTTATGAACGTGAGCCCTACATATGTTTTGATCTATGCCATGCTATCTTTCCAGGGGTGTATGCCATGTATTTTTGTGATCAATGTGGTGACTAGAACAAGCATGCAAACTAGGGATGATAATGTTGCTGATTTCAGGAACTTAGTGTTTTCACTAAGTCATGTCCTGCTGTTATTTTTATGCCATATGTTCATGTTGTTACAGAGAGATCTATGCCCTTTTTGAGCATGATCAGTAAGGGTGTTTTGAACATATGGATGTGCTCTATCCATCCATGCCTTTGTTGGCATTTATGGAGTAGTCTAGCATGTCATTTTCGTGCTCTACTTTTGCTTCAAATTGTTTCCTGGCAGATTGTTTACATGAGATTCAATTTTCACAAGGTTGTCGTAGTTGATCCGTGTATGCTATGATGTTGTTCTTGCCATGTATAGCTTCTATGCCATGTCTTCTTGATGGGTGTATGCTTAGTTTATCACGAGATGCTCTGTAGTGAGTGCATCGAGCTCACGAACATGCCTACTTGTTATCTGTTTTTGCCATGTCCAGTTTTTCTGCTAAGTCTGAAATCTGTAATGAAACTTGCTATGTTTACATGGGTGCCATCATTTCTTAGGGTCCATTTTGGCTTATGGTCAGTAAGGGACTTTTGATCTATGCTTTGAGTAGATTCATGCCATGTCTTGTTTTGCTATTATAAGTTCCTGTAGCTTGTTGTTTGCTTGCTCTAAACATGCCTTCCTGATGTTAATTTCTGGCATACTAGTATTTTCACTAAGTCTGTGAACCTGATAATTTTTGCACTTTCACCATGCTTGTTTGAGCCTGTTATGATGTGATTTAGCCATAGCTCAGTGTTCCTCTTTTGTTAAGAATCTCCTGTAGATCACTGTCATATGATTTGTTTTTATGTTGGGGTGCTGTAGCATAGCTTCTTGTTGCATGCTAAGTAGCATCGTGCTGTTAAACGCAGATTCGCGTCATTCTTGTTTTGCTTGTCATTTGCAAACCGTGCATCCGATTCCGGTGATCTTTATATCGATTCCAACCGAAATCATCTCATCTTTCCAGCGGCATACTTGGTTTGCCAAGTTGATGCCCGGTTCATCATTTTCCTTCCGGAGCACACATATGCATTGCATATCACATCTCGCATAGCATGTCATGTATTGCATCATATTGCTTGTGCATTGCTCCTTGTTTGATTGTTGTTCCATTGCTTGTGTTCTTGCTTTGGGTAGAGCCGGGAGATGAGTACGTGTACGAGGAACCTGTTGAGAACGCCTACGAGGATCAAGCCTTCAACAACTCTGAGAACCTTGCAGGCAAGATGACCATACCTTCGATATCACTTCTATCTTTGCTTGCTAGATGCTCGCTCTTTTTCTATGCCTATGCTGCGATACCTACCACTTGCTATATCATGCCACCCATATTGCCATGTCAAACCTCTAACCATCCATGTCCTAGCAAACCGTTGATTGGCTATGTTACCGCTTCTCTCAGCCCCTCTTATAGCGTTGTTAGTTGCAGGTGAAGATGAAGTTTGTTCCTTGTTGGAACACAGATATTTTTGGGATATCACAATATCTATTGTTTTAATTAATGCATCTATATACTTGGTAAATGGTGGAAGGCTCGGCCTTATGGCTGGTGTTTTGTTCCACTCTTGCCACCCTAGTTTCCGTCATACCGGTGTTATGTTCCTTGAGTTCGCGTTCCTTACGCGCTCGGGTGATTTATGGGACCCCCTTGACAGTTTGCTTTGAATAAAACTCTTCCAGCAAGGCCCAACTTTGGTTTTACCATTTGCCACCTATACCCCCTTTTTCCCTTGGGTTTTCGCGAGCCCGAGGGTCATCTTTATTTTAGCCCCCCCGGGCCAGTGCTCCTTCGAGTGCTGGTCCAAGCTGAGCGATGTCCGGCGCCCCTTGGGCAACCAGGGTCTATGCCAACCCGACGTCTGGCTCATCCGGTGTGCCCTGAGAACGAGATATGTGCAGCTCCTATCGGGATTTGTCGGCAGTTCGGGCGGCTTTGCTGGTCTAGTTTTACCATTGTCGAAATGTCATGCGAACCGGGATTCCGAGACTGATCGGGTCTTCTCGGGAGAAGGTTTATTCCTTCGTTGACCGTGAGAGCTTGTGATGGGCTAAGTTGGGACACCCCTGCAGGGTATTATCTTTCGAAAGCCGTGCCCGCGGTTATGAGGCAGATGGGAATTTGTTAATGTCCGGTTTAGAAAAACCGAAGTTGACCTTAATTAAAATACATCAACCGCGTGTGTAACCATGATGGTCCCTTCTCGGCGGAGTCCGGGAAGTGAACACGGTGTTGGAGTTATGTTTGATATAAGTAGTTTCAGGATCACTTCTTGATCGCTACTAGCTTCACAACCGTGCCTTGTTTCTCTTCTCGCTCTCTTTTGCGATGTAGCCACCATATATGCTAGTCGCTTGCAGCAGCTCCACCTCATTACACCACCCTTCCCTTAAGCTTAAATAGTCTTGATCTCGCGGGTGTGAGATTGCTGAGTCCCCGTGACTCACAGATTCTACCAAAATAGATGCAGGTACCGGTGACACCAGCGCAGATGGCGCAACTGAGCTGAAGTGGGAATTTGATGAGGCCCTTGGTCGTTACTATGTTTCTTTTCCAGACGATCAGTAGTGGAGCCCAGTTGGGACGATCGGGGATCTGTGTTGCATTTGGGGTAGTCTTCTTTTATTTTGGTTCCGTAGTCGGACCTTGAGTGTAAACCTTCTGAGGATGTTTATTTATGTATTGTGTGAAGTGGCGACTGTAAGCCAACTATGTATCTCTTTTCCCTTATGTATTACATGGGTTGTGCGAAGATTACCTCACTTGCGACATTGCTTTCAATGCGGTTATGCCTCTAAGTCGTGCTTCGACACGTGGGAGATATAGCCGCATCGAGGGCGTTACAAATGCAGAGTCCAGTATTGTTGTGAGATCGTATGATCCTTTGAGCAAGGAGATTCATCTGAAATTAGTTTTCATACAAGAGAGAAGGTAAGGCACATGCAGAAATTTAGGAGTTCAAATTTTGAATTGACATCATAGACAGTACCTGACGCTAGGCTCTCAGCAGTTCTAATAGGGGTTAGGCCACTGGAGTAGGGGTAAAGTGTGGTACAGTTGGGCCTGTGTTTTCTGTGGCTGCTGATCTATCTGATTTAACAGGTATCACTACCTTTTCCAAAGACCTAGTTTGTACTCCTTGAGGATCTGCACTCACCCTCTTCCTTTTGGACATCTATTACGAAAGAACAACATTTGACTGGAAAACATAGTGTGATGACACATGGAATAGGTACAGAAAATGGATAGGTATGTCATATACTCATATATGATGATTAAACTAAGCAGATGGTGTAACAAAGTAGAAGTAATGCAAGAGGTTAGATGCAAAATATGTGCGACCAATACAACTTTGCAAAGTTAGAGCAAGCACCTTGATGGGTGAATAAGATAGACCATCCTCCACCATGCCAAGTTTGTTAGCCAGTGGATTGTTCCGCAATATTCCTCTCGTGCGCCCATTCTCATATTCATTTTGATAATGTTCAATATCTGACATGCATAAAAACAAGTGAGATTTTCTTTGTAATGCAGAAGTGATTCTAATCCAATACTGCCTCCCTGTAAACCCCTTTGTGCTATCTCTGCAATTATTTTAAGAGATGCCATGCATGCTGTAATTTGGTGTGTACATTAATATAATGTGGCCTACTACTCAAAATATGAGAGCCCCAGAAGTGATGACACTTCGCAGATGACAACTTCAACATATAGTAAAGAAGAACAAGTCGACCTGACCTGACAGATTCAAAATATACTAAGGGAGAACAAATTGACCCGACCAGTCGACCACAAGAGAAGAGGATCATCTTAAAGAAGAGCAGAAGAGCAAGCAGATTGAAGATATTACAAGTCTTTCAATACAATGTCGGTTGGCCACCCATGATGAACCAGAGCGCACAGAGAAACACTATTCTTTCCGATCTCTCTATATGTGGCTTACATGCATTTCGAAACTAAAGTAGGAACATTTAGCTAACCAATTAAACATCTCTCAGTTTTACTAATATCAACATAATATCAGATATGAATTTGTACAACTAAGCTTGTTTAGCTCGATGGGTGGAGCAGTGCTATTACAACATGAACCACGTAGGCTGATTGTGGTCATCATAAAATGGGGAAACCATAAGCATGATGAGTATAGTGTTGACCGTGGTAGTGGGATGGCAGATCTGAAGCTGCAAACCACGCAAAGGGTAGTTAGCAACCGATGTTTGCTTTGAAATAACAACTAAGATTTGGTATGGATAAGAAAGTACAGTCAACAAGTGACAAAGAAATGCAATTATGTTGTCTCTCTATATGTCGCGACATGCATTTGGAAACTCAAGTGGGATCTTTAGCTAACCAATTAAATGTGTCAGTTAACTAATATCAATATCATATCACAATCATATTTGAACAACTAAGCTTTCGAATTCTGAGTGTTCTGTTGTTTAGCTTGAAGGGTGGAGTAATGCTAGTATGACAGAAAGCACCTACGCAAATCATAGTAGAGTAGATAAAAGGGGAAAACCCTAAGCATCAAGAGAAAAATAAGGAAAGTGGAACTAGCTGGACCAGTGGGTGGCGCACATGCTTTTCAAAACGAATATAGGAACATTAGGCGACCAATTAAACGTTCTCTGTTTTAGTGATATGAGCATCATATCAGATTCGTATTTCAACACGTAAGCTTTGGGTTGAGGTCTTGAGGAGCAGTGCTAGCACGACACGAAGCACCTATGATGATGGTAGTGAATATAAAGGAGGGAAACCATAAGCTTTACGAGTATAGTGCCCGTGCCATGGCGGATCTGAAGGTGCAAATTGGACAAAGCTACTTCGCAACCAATGTTTGCTTTCAACTAGCCACTACGATTTGGTACAGACAAGAAAAGTACGGTAAACAAATTATGATCTATTTTCCAGGTGAGATCAATAACTTAAGCACATATGGAAGAGTACCACCTCTCTTGCGACGCCGTGTAGGCCTATGGTGGTACGTTGAGGGTGCTGCGGGTGCGATGGCTGTCGGCAGCGGGGAAGAAGACTTTAGATGGCAGACGGCCGGGTCGGGGATAAATCCTGTTGCCGTGGACGAGGCGGTCGTAGGAGCGGCAATGGCAAGGTGGACGACGACGCCGATGAAGCAAGAGGAGGTGACGAAAGGATCCTGGTCCAGCACCATGGATGAGAGACGTCATCTCTTGCAGTGGACGACGGGGCAGGGGTAGCGGCTCCGGCAAGGTGGAGGATGGGGTGGCAGACGGAGGAGGCTGGCCGCAGTGCGGAGGTTGTGGTGCCGCCGACGGTGTATGAGTGGGCAAATGGAGGGGATGGGGGGGGGTCTCAAACTTTGGGACGTGCTTCTCTGAAATGTGGGAAAGTTACGAACTTATCCACCATTTAAAATTTCGGGCATCGCGTCGGTTGGGGATAGGATGGTAATCTCGCATCTCCCAAATATTTGCTGGTAACTATTTTGGGCGAGGAGAGAGTGTTTTGCCGCCCACGGTTGGCGCCCACGGTGTATGAACGGGGCTGACAGGTAGGGTGGTTGTTTCACGTCTGAGGGAAGTTACACATCTGCCCCTATTTAAAATTAGCCTACATCGATTTCGGACAAGGAGAGTTTGTGTTGCCGCCCACCGTGTATGAATGGGGAAATGGAGGAAGAGACACATGTCTTTCGGATGAGCTTGAATCAAATGTGTTTTGCCGCCCATGTTTGGCGCCCACCGTGTCTGAATGGGCTCAGAGGCCGTCGTGTCACGTCTAATTGAAGTTACTAGTCTACCCCTATCGACAACAGTGTAAATCCGGTCGATAAGTGTCAGGGGTAGACAGTAATTTCCATCTCGCAAACACTTGCTTCGGGCAGCCCACAAATTATAGTGGGTGTTTAGCCGCTTCATTCAAAACTTGGGAGAATTAGCATTCACGTTTGCCCTGGGCCCTGGCAAACTAAATTCAAATCCAATTTGTATTCGATTACGAATATCCATAGATAATTCTATGTTTTGTTATTTATTTCTTCAAAACCACAACAAAGATTTATTGCACATTTATATATGATTATGATTTAGAAATGTCGTAATCTTCGAAATTAGTAGCTTGGATACACTATGAGTCAAATAGTTACTTCATCCAATACAATATGCTCACATGAAAAACAGTTCACCTTATGTCAATCATACAAGTACTGAGGATTACCTCGCCTAAAAAATTCAGATCATTACAACACATGGACAACATAGGGGGTCTTGCAACATAATCCATTCAGAGACATGACACAACATGCAAGTACAATAATCTAATGACAATTCAACTAGTATCTAAAGAAGAACCGGCATTACCCTGGGCTTCAGATAGCATAAACAGCAGGAACTCCTCCATCTTCAAATGCAACATTCTTACTTCCTCCAATTCTTGGGTTGCTTGCATAATGCATGCCACTAATTCCGTAATTTCCAGCCTCAAGATAAAGATTACCTCATTCATGGCAGCCACACCATCTCTTTCTGCCTCTAGTAGAGCCTCAAGCTCTATAATATCTGTGCTCAGACTGCTCTCCGACGGTGTTGCCTCTGAACTGCTACCACCTGGTAACATGGATGGCGCACTGCTTCCACAAATAGATTCTGGGGTTGTACATTGTGTCCTAGTGTGAATGACATCCTGAAAAGTTTCCGCTGGGCATAAGTAAGAGATAGTTATCGTATGATCCAGGCAGTAAGCTTACATGGTAAACGACAGACGAATTATTGCCGAGCATGGCAAGCTATATTTAAATGGTTCGAAGCAGCATCAACCAAAAAGAAATTAAAATGGTAAGAAGAAACTAGGGATGTAAGTGGCAAATAAACGACATCCGCTAGTCCCATATAGTTAGTTTTTGCTAGCTCCCTAGTTCATTTTCCTCAAAAACAAAAACTCTTTTGAACTATCATACCACTAGTGGACTTTAATCGGGATTAAACGGGACTCAGTTGACATTCCTAGTTGAAAGGGAGTGTACCACCGCTATATTTAAGTTGCCAAGGAATCTAAGCTGTTGAAATAATCTGAGAAAGCACTTAACAGTGTGGCCTCATATAAACTACGAAGACAGTCTTGTGATGAAGTTGAGAGGAAAAGTTAAGGACTCAAATGAAATTGGCATGCATTTCTTTACGATAGTACAATAGGCACTGCTGACATATTGGCCAACTCAGGTATAGCATAACAACAAACAAGCATTCGAATCAAGCAATACAGGAAAGCAGACCACTGAACTATTTGTAATTCGGTAGGACTACAGGTTGAGGGCACAAGCCAAGAAAGCAGCCCACTCACATTACATTTCACATGCACTAAAACACACTGGCTTACCATATGTTGCTGTGAAGCCTCGCTGCTGTTGCAACGTTCTTTGAAGATATTGTCAGCATCACGTGGTTGCAAATCTAGTTGTTGTAGTTTATTCTGCACCCTCTATTTAGGTAAAATTAATTTTAATCACATGCACTGGTCCGAATTGATCATCAATGGTTCATCTAAACTAATGAAAGAAGGATGTGTGCATACACGACAATATATCTGCTTCTCTCTATTTTTATGCTTGTTCGAGGTACCAGCCCCAAAAGAACAATTATTTTGCTTGATGGGGTTGGCAGCTCCATAATTAATAGAAGCATCAAATTAGTCATGCAACTTGGGAAGATCGAGAACACACAAACAAGTAATGAACAGAGGCTTGGAGCAGTGATGTAATAGCTAGCATCAGAAAATGTAGGGTAAAACAAACAAAAAGCAGCAGAACCACATGCTAGTTTGCTGATGTGTAATTAAGCATAGAGAATATTAAGCAGTCTGATGGAACTAACAGGTGGCATCAGAACAACACCATTATCATAAATATAGCATTCAAGAAGTAAAATAGTAGGCAGTGATATCTAGGAAGTACAGTAATACGGAGTACTTAGGACAAAACTAAAGCATATTAACTATATGTGCACTGGTATGTAATTTAGCACATGTAACATGTTCACTGCCAGAAGTATGGCCCTATAGGTGCAAGTAGAATAACGTGTCTCATGAAAAACCGAATGATGCCCTGAAGAAATTCAAAGGTTCGGTGCTTATGCTAGGAAAGTGAACGTAGGCGCCGGCCGTTGTATAATAGTACCTGATTCTCGATGGCGTATGGGTATCGCTGTCATACTTGATAGCTAAGGATCGTCGATGGTGCTCGTGTTGGGGTTGAGTTTGGGCCAGCTATCGCTGTCGCTGAAGCGGCTCCGGTGCTACGGTTGCGGCGCCTGTCAACATACAAGAAAGCTCATCTGTGGTAAGTGAACAGTTGCACAATAAAGAGAAAAACCGAAGGAGTACAAATCGAAATAACCTAATGAGGCTACGGCGTCGGTAAAGCAGGGCCGGTGGAGTTGAACATGGCGTCCGTGGAGCGGGTGCGGTGCAGTGGACGAAGGCTTCGTCGGGCGCGTTGTACAGTGCTTTTGGTGAGGCGGATCTGTTGCGGCGGACGAGGGCTTGTATGAAGGGCCAGCGAAGGAGCGGACGAGGGAGTCAGTGAAGGGCCTACACTGTGGTGGACGAGGGCACCGGTTAAGCAGATCCGGTGCGGTGGACCATGATGGCGGTCAAGGAGATCTGGAGCGGTGGACAACCCAGTCACTGAAGCGGCTCCGGTGAAGTGGTGAGTTGGTAGTTGTGAAGGAAATATGCCCTAGAGGTAATAATAAAGTTATTATTTATTTCCTCATATCATGATAAATGTTTATTATTCATGCTAGAATTGTATTAATCGGAAACATGATACATGTGTGAATACATAGACAAACATAACGTCACTAGTATGCCTCTACTTGAGTAGCTCATTAATCAAAGATGGTTATGTTTCCTAACCATAGACATGTGTTGTCATTTGATTAAGGGATCACATCTTTAGGAGAATGATGTGATTGACATGACCCATTCCGTTAGCCTAGCACTTGATTGTTTAGTCTGTTTCTATTGCTTTCTTCATGACTTATACATGTTCCTGTAACTATGAGATTATGCAACTCCCGTTTATCGGAGGAACACTTTGTGTGCTACCAAACGTCACAACATAACTGGGTGATTATAAAGGAGCTCTACAGGTGTCTCCGAAGGTACATGTTGGGTTGGCGTATTTCGAGATTAGGTTTTGTCACTCCGATTGTCGGAGAGGTATCTCTGGGCCCTCTCGGTAATGCACATCACTATAAGCCTTGCAAGCAATGTAGCTAATGAGTTAGTTATTGAATGATGCATTACATAACGAGTAAAGAGACTTGCCGGTAACGAGATTGAACTAGGTATTGGATACCGATGATCGAATCTCGGGCAAGTAACATACCGATGACAAAGGGAACAACGTATGTTGTTATGCGGTTTGACCGATAAAGATCTTCATAGAATATGTAGGAGCCAATATGAGCATCCAGGTTCCGCTATTGGTTATTGACCGAGAATAGTTCTAGGTCATGTCTACATAGTTCTCGAACCCGTAGGGTCCGCACGCTTAACGTTACGATGACAGTTTTATTATGAGTTTATAATTTTTGATGTACCGAAGATTGTTCGGAGTCCCGGATGTGATCACGGACATGACGAGGAGTCTCGGAATGGTCGAGACATAAAGATTGATATATTGGAAGCCTATATTTGGATATCGGAATGGTTCCGGGTAAAATCGGGATTTAACCGGAGCACCGGGGGGTTACCGAAACCCTCCCGGGGGTTAATGGGCCTTAATGGGCCATGAGGGAGAAGAGGAGGGCCGGCCAGGGCAGGCCGCGCACCCCCTCCCCCCTAGTCCAAATAGGACAAGGAAGGGGGGGGGCGCCCCCCTTTCCTCTTTCCCCTCCCCCCTTTCCTTCTCCACCAAGGCAAGAGGGGGGAGTCCTACTCCCGGTGAGAGTAGGACTCCTCCAGGCACACCCCTAGCGGGCCGGCCGCACCTCCCCCCTCCCTCCTTTATATACGGGGGAAGGGGGGCACCTCTAGACACAAGTTGATCTTCGTGATCGTTCCTTAGCCGTGTGCGGTGCCCCCCTCCACCATATTCCACCTCGGTCATATCGTTGCGGTGCTTAGGCGAAGCTCTGCGTCGCTAGAACATCATCATCGTCACCACGCCGTCGTGCTGACGGAACTCATCCCCGAAACCCTGCTGGATCGGAGTCCGGGGATCGCCATCGAGCCGAACGTGTGCTGAACTCGGAGGTGCCGTACATTCGGTACTTGGATCGGTCGGATCGTGAAGACGTACGACTACAACCGCGTTGTCATAATGCTTCCGCTTACGGTCTACGAGGGTACGTGGACAACACTCTCCCCTCTCGTTGCTATGCATCACCATGATCTTGCGTGTGCATAGGATTTTTTTTGAAATTACTGCGTTCCCCAATAGTTGGAGGTTCCAAGGTGCGGAAGGTAGATCCATCGGGGTGTGAGGTCCACCGCTGTGGCGGAGGACTAGATTCGGCGGCTTGCCGTGGTTAGGGGGGTCGGGGAGGGGAAGGGGAAGGGCTTTGGGGAAGAATGATGGGGGCAAAGAGGGGAAAACAATGGAGTTACCAAAGCAGCCCTTTTCTATTCATGTGGCAGGGGTAAAACAGGAATATCGCAGGGCTAAACTTTCGGTGCGTGATATTTTGATGTGAGCGGGAAGTTTGAAAGATTTTGGCGCCTAAAATTATAAGTGTTCTGCTCTTGTACGACTGTCTATGATATCATGGCCGACAATTTGTTTGTTTTGCACGCAAAAAAGTGCAAGTTTTGAAAATCAATGTCTCCAACTCGAAACTTAGATTGTCCATTCAATTCAAATATGGATCATTGAGCTACTACAAGCAAATACCATCATACGGTCCAATTCAAATGAAATTCCAAATGTGTTTATCCTAAATATGATGACAAAAGCAAAAATGTGTATGTGTATGAATAAAGTGGATGATTATAAAGTTTGAACATGCCCGTATGTGTATATCTCTAGGTTTGATATATGAATTTGAAATCACGAAATCCCGGCTTAAAAAATGTACCTCCGTTTAAATGAATTACAAAAGCTAATGATGGAGTCGAATTCCAAAATTCCAATCTTAGGTTTGTAATTTTGGTACATCAAGGTATATCACGCATGTTCAAAAGTATCGTTATCTCATAGTCCAAACTGTGAAATAAATTGATCAACCATGAGTGCACAATATCTCAATTATGCTAAAGTCCCTCAAATATAGACACCTCACGCTTTATCTGAAGCCACCCCCCTCGGCCCCCCCACACACATAGAGAAGTCGTTCTCTCCCCCAAACATCAACACACGAGCACATTAACACCCCTCTCTCTTCTAAAGTCCGGACCCCAATATAGGTCTCTATCACTTTGTCTCTCGGGCATGCACACATCTCTTCCCCCACTCTCCAGGTCTCCCGCTATCTATCTTTCCCAAGCACACACACTCTGTAGAGTGTATATTTCCCATACACACAAAATGTCGCCCCAAACGTCTGTCTCCCTAGTTATGTGGTTCTCGCGCACTCACCTCACACACCACCCCCACTACAAACAAGCACACTTTGTCTCCTTGTGCACCACTCTCCTCTTTCTATCTCTCCCACATGCGGATCCGCCCCAGCTCCTTCCCTGTATACATATGCGTCGTGACTCTTTCCAAAGCTCCCTAATGTATCACTACAAAAAAATACACTTTCGTGCTGGTATGTGTTTGTCACAGTAGGTCGCATTTTTTGTCATGCATGTACATCCATGACGATTTTATGACAGAATCAAGATAGTCATACCTGTGCTGTGGTAGAAGTGTTCCATGACATTACGAAAATTATCATCACGGAAGTGTCCACTTCCATGACGATAAATCGCGCGTCACAGAAGTGCTTTCGTCAAGGGTGACCGACACGTGGCATCCACCATAACAGAATGCCGTTAAGCTATCAGGTCGGGTTTTGGATTCGATAACCCGTTAACAGCCCCGACCAATGGGATTTTCCACGTGTAAATCGTCATTGGCTGGAGGAAACACGTGTCGGCTCATCGTTGGGACAGATGTCATCCACTCATTGGACGGAAGGCGCCTATGATACGTCGACACGTGGCACGGCCCAACAGAGGCCCATTCCTGTGAAAAGGCCGGCCCGTTTGACTTGGTCAAAAGGTGGCGGGCCGGCCCATGGAAAGCCTGTTAACGGCATGTTCGCATATAGCCCATTTACAGCCCGCTAACCCAAGGCCCGTTACACCCTATCTGAATTAGGCCCAATAGCGTCATCTGGCCATCCAATATAATTCCAGCCCGTTTTCACTTCTGGCACATGTATGGCCCATGACGTCTTTCGGCCCATATGAGGCCCTATGTAACTCTTGGCCTATTAACGGCCCGTGGTGAAACTGGCCCGTAATGAACAATGTATCACTTTACACCCATTAACGTCCCGTGGTGAAACTGACCCGTAATGAACAGTGTATCACTTTATACCTATTAATGGCCCGTTATTTCGTTGGGCCATTTCCAGTCCATGTTATCTTTCGGCCTTCTCAGAGCCCATTTATTCTTGGGCTCATTTCCAGCATTCGTTTACTTAAGGTCCGTTACTGTCATTTTATGCTTGTGGGCCAAATTCAGCCCGTAGTTACCGTTGGCCCGTTTGTGGTTCATTAATACGTTGGGCCATTTTCATAGCGTCATTAAATACGGCCTATTAACGATGGCCCGTTATGGTCGGTCCATGAACGGACGATTCCAACTCTAGCCCGTTTACGACCATAATGCGGTCTGTTTGGCCCATTTTTGGCCAATCAATTATACGACCCGTATAAGGCCCATTGATGATACGGCCCGTATAAGGCCCATTGTTTCTACGGCCCATAGGAGGCCCATTGTTTCTACGGCCCGTAGAAGGCCCACTGTTTCTACGGGAAGTAGGAGGCCCAGTGTCACTACAGTAAATATTAGCCCATGGTTATTGTGGCCTAGTTTTTAAAAATAGGTTATTGCAGCCACTAGCAAACTGCGGAAAAAGAACTGCAATGACTACAAGCAAACAAATAAACAGAACAACAAGGAAATAAATAAGCAAGCAACTAACGCTAGGCTATCACGGCTATTACACATATTACATCCACTTGGCATCAAAGTTCGCCACTAGTGTAAATATAGGAAACAAAGCAGCATATCATATACACTGGTGTTTGACGATTTTTTGTGCAATTTTGCATAAAATAATTTTGTTTTTAATGAGTTTTGATGCAGGTTATCTGGGCAAAGGCAAGTGGTTAATTATACAAAGGCAAAATGCTATTGCATGGCACATGCCCGCATCGTACTCAGCACATACGTATGCATGAAATATAGGTGCAACCAAATTGTGTACATGCACATGTCCTGGACCGTGCCACACATATATACATACGTATTTGTGTATTTGCGGCCTGCCGACACGTTTGTATACTTCCCGGAATACCCGAAATACCTAGCTAACCTTGCATGCATGATTTTTTTCTATTTAATTTGATTTAAACAGGTAACATACACGTGTGTGGGCAAGGTAAGCTAGGAAAGAGAATTTGGAAATAAGTGCAACCGACCCACGAGAATCACATAAAAAGGAATAGGCGTCAAATAACAAGGTGTGTGTCTATTTATTTCCTTTTCCGCATGCAGACTTGGGCGTCAAGAAGAACCGAAAGAAGATCCGTGAACGGACGTGCTCCACATACCATCCATCCAACTCCGTCGGCTGATTATATAAAGCCAGCCAACCTAGGCAACAAGAGGACACACGTCCCAGGCGAGAACTCATGCAAGCACAAACAGATATCACACGCAGAAGAAACACGTCCGTGGCGGCGGCGAGGAGACGCGCCCAGCATCGAGGACAAGACGCGCTCATGGCGTCGGCGCGTGCGCCCAGCATCGAGGAAGCACAGCGGTGACGCGGCAGCCGCAACATGCTGACGACGAAGGGCAGCGGATGCATGGTGGCTGTGACTGCTACGCACTCTCTTTCTATTCTTGTCTCTTACAGGTTATTCCTAGCAAGATTGTATCTCTCCTAACGTTGAGAAGGCAGCTACCACGGACTAGAGGAGGAGGAGGTACTTAGCAGGGAAGGCTGACGAGGGGAGACGGAAGCCAGCCGGGCAAGACGCGCCCATGGCTGCGGTTTGTACGGCGGCCTGGCTCATGAGGGTGCAAGCACACATGCGACAAGACCGGCGAGAGGAGGAGGCGGCGGCAGTGACACCTACCCGAGCTCGACGACGGCATCTTGCGATGCATGGGGCACGGTGCTGAGGTGCTCTATACTTCAATGACTCGTTTCTTTTATATATTCTTAATACAGATTGCATCAAAATAAGCCAAGCAACAAACGCTCAAAAAGGGAAGGGCACCCAGGGGCACGAAGTGAAAGATAGCACCCAGGGGAGAAGGAGACATCGCGGCAGCGTCTAGGGAACGCACGCAGCAAACACACCACACGCAAGAGGCTCACGGGGACAGAGGAGAGAAGGGACGCGGCGGCGGCGGCCACGACACGCCGGATTGAAGAAACTCACGTGCCTCTGGAAGAAGGAGCGGACTGCGTCATGGAGACGACCACACCGATGAGATGATGGCGGTGCACTCGAGGGAGCGATGCACACACAAGCAACAACAAGCATGCGTGTGTGCAATAGTAGCACACCCTTTCTTTTTATTGTCTTTCTCTTACCAGGTTTCATTGGAAGGATACGTGTACACGGTGGTGGCATTGACTCACACACGCAACAGAAGGGACCCTCCTTTGGCGGCGGCGTTGAACCTGAAGGCTAGAAGGAGAAGGAGTGCACCACGCCATGAAGAACAGAGGTGTGGAGCTCGTCAAGACGATGCCCGTCAGCTTCGTCATCAAGCCGGAGGTACGGAGGATGGTATCGTGGAGCTGAAGGGACGCCATGGATGTCCACTTTGTCAAGATGGCGCCACGGAGATCGCCATGACTACGGCCATCGCCAACATCATCAACCCGGTGCCCTAGAGGTGGAGGCGCGGAGCTTGCGAGGATGCCGCCCCGTGCTGCGGATGATGGCGACACGGAGCTCGCCAAGACGAGCCTGTCGTCTTCTTCATCAAGTCGATGCCATGGAGGACGAACGTGTGGAGCTCGCAAGGAGGATGCCGCCAACGTCAACATCATCAAGCTGGAGCCCGGAGGCGTGGAGCTGCGGCGATGCCGCCGCATGCCACGAAGGATGACGACACGGAGCTTTCTAGGACAACGCCCGTCATCTTCTTTATCAAGCTGGCGCCACAGAGGACGAATGCGTGGAGCTCATGAGGGTGCGGCCGCCATGCCGCTATGGCGACACGGAGCTCGTCAGGATGATGTCCATCATCAACCATCAAGCTGGTGTCGCGAAGGACGGAGGCGTGGAGCTCGTGGGACGACACCACCGGTGTCTACCTCGTCAAGACGGAGCCCGCGACCTGGAGCCACGAAGATGACGCACACCCTGGTACTGCCCGCTACACAGAGAAGAAGATGGCGCTACATGGTGCTGTCGATGACCCGGAGGAGTAGACGGTGCCCTTTGATGATGAGGCATGATGGTGGGAAGGCGATGCGACTTCACCAAGATCTTACCATGGCCCAGTGAGACGGTGCCCTTGTCTTGGCGGACCGCCATAAACTCGACGTCTAGTCGAGAGGAGGCACCACCACATGTCGTTGTCCACGTTTCGGAGCCCGTCAACGTGACGCGCAATGGCAGGAAGGCGATGCAACTTCACCAATTCTTATTGTGGCCCCGTGAGGCAGCACCCTTGTCTTGGAAGACAACGGTAAACATGGCGTCCAGCCGAGACGAGGCACCAACCACACCGGCATTGCCGATACGAGCGAGCGTTGGTTTTACACCAACGCTAGTCTCCACAAAATAATACTCCCGCGAGGCAACCCCTTGCATACCCGACGAAGCCTCTACATCGTCAAGAAGTCAGAGCAGAGCAGGACCCATGCAAGTTCAACGCCGAGTATATCAACACTGTCAAGACCGACGAGGCGCGACGGCGAGAGCGGTCATGGCTAGCACAAAGCCTTGTTTTGAGCGGCACGTGTACCGACGAGGACACGGGCTTTGCCGCCGCCCACACCACACACACACCATCATCATCATGCATGGAGACCGCGAAGCGAAGACTACGAAGACGAACACACGGCTTAATCAGAGGTATCTTGCGGAGCAACCCGCAGGAGTAATTAACCGGGAGCCTTCCGAGGCCCCGGGAACCAGAGACCGCAATCGCTATAGTCAGGCAGGCCGCGCTAGCACGCCATGGAGCACATATCGGGAATTGTATTTGTTATCCTTGTGATTAATAAAATACTGTTCCCGTCTCTTTGTTTTCATTGTGTACTATGGTACACTGGCACGCTCGCATTCTTTTCCCCGGCGCATAAGAGAAATCCACACTCCTTCTCTTCCCTTCTCCTTGAGAGCTTATAAGATTTTTCTCGTGTCAAACAACTGGTTGTCAAAGTTGGCGACCAGCGCAAATAAACGCCGCAGCAAGACAAATCCAGAACTGAAACCACTTCAGAAGATCTCAAGAAACAATATCCTGGGTATCCATAATGCTGGCAAGATGCTTAGCAAGGTTATTAACTTTCTCTTGTTTGGCGCTTAAATCCTCCAGCGCTTGCTGTTGCACCAGAAAATATGCATCTGAAGTCTGCAGGGACTTCCTCAGTCCTTCAGCTTCGTGTCGCGGCACATCTGATCGATGTCTTTCAACTTGAAGTTGAGACTCAAGAAGACGAACTGATTCAGGCAGGGAGTTCGAAGAGCTTGTGCCAGCAGTAGTGGCCAGTAACTCGAACACTACATCAAGACAGGACTTTTGGGTTCCCTCACTGTCGTCAAGATTGTTTTTATCAGCTTTCTTGGAGAACAACAGGGATGTCTCATTATCTTGAACCTTATCTGCATTACTTCCTTTACCATTGGATAACGCGGTACTGTTCTCCAATATTTTTCTGCATTCTAAAAGAGAAACAAGCAAACACATCACATGTTTACCATGTTGTATATGAAACTCATTTTGGTAAATGAGTTCAATAGTAAAGTGGACAGGATAACAACATGAAACAAACATATATCTATGTACCATGGTCACTTTATGGTCTATATCATTCTAGTTTTTGTTGCCAAATCAAGATAGAGACACAGTTCAAATAATATTTGTTCGAGAAAAAGCAGAATAGACAGAATATAAATGTGGGTAACTATAGAGCAATAACAACACTTGTAATGTGCATGACATGAGAACATAACTGTTTATTCAATTGAAACTGAAATTAACATAGAGCAGGTTACAACAGCAAACCAGTTAAAGAAACAGGTTCAAAACATACCTATTGCACCATTGGAGTTTCAATTCCATCCTTAAAATTTGAAAATAGTTGGTTTGAGTAAATACAGTAATGCAAGAGCAAAGGAGTATGAACCATAGCTACAGAACCTGACCTGAGAACAAATCTTCTTCTCCTTTAATCGTTGAGTTGGGATTCGGAGTGGTGGTCCTCGTGCTTTGGGCACTTTAGTTCCCTTACTAACTACTCGTGTTTGGGTGCTCTGTGGTGGAGACGGTGATGTGTCAACTGGAACTGGGTTACTATCTGCAGGGGTTGGGGTTAGAAGGGGTGTAGCTGGTTCTCTGTCCAACTGGGTAGGGGTACAATCTGCGAGAGTCTGGGTTATGTGTGGTGGATCTGGTCCTTGGGCAAGTCCAACCGTGGTTCTATCTGCATCAACTAGTAGCACTATCTTTTCTGAAGACCGTGTTGTTACTCCCTTAGATACTGCCATCACGCTCTCCAATTCAAATGGCTATAAACAAGAAAAGTAATTGAAAGTATAGACATTGTATGATAGACAGGTGCAATGGATAGTGGGGAATAAAAGAGGGCATGAAATAATTCATATTTATGTTGTCTAACCAAACAGGATAGCATGACACAATTTCACATATATAATGGCTAACTAAATAGGATAGCATGACACAATTTCACATTATGATGGCTAACTAAAAAAGATGGAAAGACATAGTTCAAAATATGAGACTATGTAAATAGGATGACATGACATAACTATATAATGTGTTTATTAAATAGGTTGGCATTCCATAATTCACATACATTCATGGATAGAATGCCATAATTCAAAATATGATGACTGTAAACACTAAACAGGATGAGATGATATAACTATATGATGTCTTTATTAAATGGGTTGCCATGCCATAATTCAGATAGATGATGTGTATGTACTATGTAAACATGATGGCATGATATAATTCAAATATATGATTTATATAGTAAGCAAGTAAGCAGATGGCAATCCATATATGATGTAAAAACTAAGGAATGCAAGACAACATGCATGACATGGGTAATATAACCCTGCCAAGTTTGAGCATAGACCTCAGGGGGGAAATAGGACTGGTCATCAGTCTCTGAATCCTCCTCTGAGGAGCTCTCTATAACCAGCAAGATGTCTGCTTCAGCAGGTAGCATTGTCTGCTCTGAGTACCTTGTTTTCACTCCAGATACTTCCATCACCGCTTCAAATGGCTGATGCACAGGAAGAGTAGTTGAATATACAAACGTTGTCGACAAATGGAACACCTAATACAAAAAATGATAGCATGATATAATTCACATACATGATGATTGGCTAAACAGCATGGCATTGCATAATTCACATATATAATGCCTTTGCAACAAGATAGCATTGTATAATTCACATATATAATGTCTTGCAACTAGATGGCAATGCATAATTCACATATATGGTAATTAGACACTGAACAGGTGGCATACACACAAAGCATGTCTAAACTAATCAAATGACATAGCAATGCGAGACACCATACGCATGATATGAGCAACATAACCCTGCCAAGTTAGAGCATACACCTCAGGGGGGGGATAGGACTGGTCATCTGTCTCTGAATCCTTCTCTGAGGAGCTATCCGTAACCAGCAAGATATGCGCTTCGTCAGATAGCATAGTCTGCTCTGAAGACCTTGTTTTCACTCTAGAATTTGCCATCATCGTGTTAAATGGCTGATGCACACAAAGAGCAATTGAATGTACTAACATTGTTGACAAATGTAATATGTAACAAAAAAAAGGATGGCCTGATATAATTTACATATAAGATGACTGGCTAAGCAGGATGGCATTGCAAAATTCACATATATGATGCCTGGCTAAACAAGATGGCGTTGCATAATTCACATAAACGATGAATAAACTAAACAGATGTCATTCGCACAAAGGATGTCTAAACTAAGCAGATGACATATTTGATGTATAAAGTAAGCAATGCAAGACACCATATGCATGATATAACCAACATCAGCATGCCAAGTTAGAGCGAAGACCTCAGGGGGTAAATAGGAGTTGTCTTCTCCTTCTGAATCCCCCTCAGAACAGATATCTTCCTCTCGATTACAATCCGAAATGCGTGAAGGGGGGGGGGGGGGCTGCCTTTGCGCCTACCTTGGAGCGACGTCTGCATGAAATTTTATTGCCACACAAGGCTCGTCTCTTTTGCTCTACATGTTCAGTTCCATTGTTTACAATAACTATCATGCATAGGAATAAAACATAGTGAGATTATGTAAGGAGTGCATGCAGAAATCCAGAGTGATGGTAGCAACCTGTGGATAGACCCAAAACCAATAATAGCAGGCAGATAATGGCTTCCGTTAAAAAATACAGATAATGGCTTCTTTACTGTTTGTTTCCCACCCAACATGAAACTCATAGTAGACATCGGAGATTAACCAGATAGTAGATAGATACTATTGATAGCGGCCCCGATATGTACCCCACAACCATTTAAAAACTCAAGTTTGACCATTAGTTTGTAGCTGACTCAGAGTCTAATCGGTGAATAGGACAATAAAGTAGCATATAATATTAAGCGATGCATAACGTAAGCAGAGACGAAAGAGTGCGACCTCTCTTGCGGACTCGTGTAGTCCTCGAGGTCATCTGCTCGGTTGATGATGGTAATGTAGTTTTCATGGCTGCCAGCGGCGGGGAAGAAGATCTAGGCGGCGAAAGACAGTCTGGAGGCCGGATCCCTGCTGTGCTGGACCTTTCTGTCATTGGAGCAGCTGAGCTGGGGTGGACGACGGCGTAGCAGGAGCGGGACAAACCACGCAAGGTTTTCTTTGACAACTATCTGTAAGAGAAGTAATTCTGTAAGGGCTCGTTTGAATTGGAGGATTCCAACAATGCAGGGATAGGAAATAGACAGGAATAGGATAGGAATGCACGTGCAAAACAGAGAATTTAAAAACACAGGATTTCTGCCAATATGGGTGTTTGATTCACAACAATTGGAAGATCACAGGATGCAAAGAAGCATGGTGACATTAAGTCAAACCACAAGAAAATGTACGGTTATAATGCTATTATGCTACTATCTCTTAGTCTTGTGCTTCATGAATAGGAATTTGAAAAGGAGGACAAGTGAAAATTAAAATTCCTACGTTTTTTATTTCAAGGAGACACTAAAGGAACAAATCCGTGTGCTCAGTGGACAATATATATAACATGTAGAGTAAAAAAGAGATGCAACAAGTGTACAACCTCTTTGGCGAAGCCATGTCAATCTCAGCATGATTGGGTTGGCCGGTGAGGATGCTCCGGCTGACTTTGCTGTCGGAGGAGGGGAAGAAGATCTTAGGCGTCTGGAGATAGAGCCCGAGGTACTGCTCCGCTGTGATGGAGGGTTTCGTCGTTGGAGTAGCTCCGGTGAGTTGTACGACGCTGAGGCTGAATCAGGACAAGAGAGACAACGAACACCGTTAACCTGAGTGGAATTCTAATAGCATCTCCAATACATGACGTAAAATACATAACCACAAAGTGCTAGATGTAAAATACATCAGCCGCTCATCTATGAAGTTAACTGTCAAAACTGAACTTAACTGTCGAAACTGAATTTTGCTGTCGAAACTGAATTTTGCCGTCGAAACAGAAAGCACTAGCAAGGTGAGGCTACACGTCGGTCGACTGACTTTTTCATCTCTGTTCAGTCGATTTTGCAGCCATTGGATACAAAATCAAGGGCCTGCGGTTCATCCTCAACCTCCACCCCCCTGAGCCGCCAGCCACCACCGGCCAAACAGCAGCCCCCCGCCACCCGCGGTCGGCGGTGTGCCGCCCCGCCCGCCTCGAAAACACTCCCCACCGCCGGTCCGCCGCCGCCCCGGCCATCCCTCTAGGCCCCCCCGTGCCGAGCTTTTTCTCCAGCGATCCCCACACCACCGCCCCGCCAATGCCCCGCCACCGCCGGCGACCACCGCCCCCATCCTGAACCCTAAGATAGATAGTGGGGTACCTCTCCGGTGTGCCCCCCTCCCCGCTGCGGTTGGTTCTTCCTTCACCCCGGCGAGCCCACCCCTTGAAAATCGACTGAAAGTTGATTCAGTCAACTGAAGTGTAGCCAAATCGGAGTAGCATCGCAAGCAAGAGCAAGAGCGAGAGCATCAGCGCTTGCAAGAGCAATAGTAACAACAGACCAGGCAGGGGACCGAGAGCAAGAGAAGAGCAGCAGCGTGAGCGAGAGCTAAAGCAGCAGCAGCTCCTACTGATGTGGACGTCGCCACCGAGGGAGCGATGTCGTCGAGGAAGTGGCCGGTGATGCCGCCGTGGATGGAGCCACACCGTATTGGCTCGGGACCGAGCGCCGGCAGCACCGTGAGATCGAATCAAGAAGAAATGCGGCGATTAGTGTACAACCTCTTTGGTGGCACCGATTAGGCCGCAGCTTCATCCGAGGAAATGGTGATGATGATGCTCTTCCGGTGGTGCAGGTGAAAACGGCGGTGTGGGAATGGAGGTGGCGTGAAAGACGAGGGCAACATCGGGGCAACTCATTGGAGGTGGAGGACGGGGTGGCTGAACCGGCGGGACGATGAGATCGACAACGGATCCTCATCCGGTACGGTGGATGAGGAATGTCGAGGTGTTGTTGTGGACGACATCGTCGGGGAAGAGGCTCCGGCTGGGTGGCGGACGGAGCAGGGAGTGTGGTTTCGTCGCTGGTTTTCGCGGCCTCGGTGTACGAATGGGTGGGCGGATGGGATGGCAGTGGGGAACCATGGCTTAGAGACGCGCTTGTCCTAAATGTGGGGTAAGTTACGAAAGTACCCCCCACAGATTTGAGGCGGTTCTTTCGGTTCAGGGGTACCACGGACATTTTGCGTGTCGGGATTTCACAGGAGGTGGGAGTTTTCGCGCGCGTTGTAATTTCGGAATAGCAAGGCGCGGGTTGAGATTAAGGGAGTTGCCGGAGCACAACGAGACAAAGATATATCTTAAATATTTCGGGCTAACAAGGCGCGGGTTGAAATTTCCGGACAAGCCTAACTTGTACTGTACCAAATCAATGCACACCACAAAGGTCATTCAAAACTTTGAATTCATGTTATGTTCAATTAAAATACTTCGCTACGTGTATAATGCATGCAACCTACTACTCAAATGAACATTTTAGTGCATTCCAAACGTATATACTAACGCTTCAATATGAACTAAATTTGGATAAGATCTACAGTAATGATTGTTGTGAAGTCAAAGCATTTGAATTCGTTTCTCTGTTTTAATAAGATCTCCAATCATCATTATTGTCAAGTTAAACCATCGTTTGTGTATTATCTTCACAGCACACCACATGATTAGTCTCGAGTTACATATGAACTATGTGTACTATATGAACTCGAACTAGATTTTTTGAATCCACTTTATTTTGATTTCAAATCACATTACATTTCTAGCTCTAGCTAGATCTTCATAATCTAAACCATGTCTCATATGTATAATGTGTTTATCACATTATGTATGGTGCCCCGCCCCCTACGCCTACAAGTATTTAGATGTGAGTTGCAAACACCATACATTACCACAAAATCAAATAAAATGTGAGAATATTTGATACATAGTATTGTTTAGATTGCTCGATATTTACTTGTAAGCTGCAAACGCCACACATTATCACAAATTCAAATAAAATGTGAGATTGTTTGATGTATAGTATGGTTTAGATTGTTCGGCATTTAGCTGTGAGTTGCAAACGCCATGCATTATCACATTATGGTATAACATGTGCACAACACGTGTATCACCGCTATATTTGCATGCAATGTTTAAAACACTATGATCTCCTATTCAAATATATGAATCCGCTTTCATATCAAATTATGATCTTTGTTAGTATCTTACACCCACACAATCCTCTAACCTTTGTAGCTACCACTAACTTTCTCTCGTGCATGCACACGCCCTCCTCGCCCTCCCCCTCCCTCAGCATTCTATCCACCGGGCACATTCATTTTTTTCTTTAGTTCGTTCTCCCAGAGTCTCCACAACTCCTTTCCGACACACACCAATCGATAAACCTCTACAGCGATGCCTGCCTACAACATACACACACACCTTCAATCTCCTCCTTTATGTGTCCTTGCCTCGTGTCTCTCATACGGTCAGACACACGTGTAAACTCTCGGCCCTCTTTTCATTGATCTCACAACCGCACACCCTCCCCCTATCTAGCTAGTAGTTGGGCCTCTCGCACCACCTCCTACCTCCATTCTCTCTGTCTATCCGTCTCGCTGGGCCTTATTTGCCTCTAACAAATGGATGTACACCGACTGATCTCTCGCTATACATATAGCTAGCTAGGTCCTTATAACTCGTTTTTACCCACACGTCGATCCATCTACCTCATTAGTTGTGTCTCTCCCTTCCTTCGACAAACAACAATTGATCTACCGATCTAGTTAGGTTTGCTTACCAAACACATGGTTCCCCTTCATCATCCATGGATGCATCCCGACAGATCTATCATGCACAGGCACACACAGAAACACATCCCCACTCTTATTGATAACATTGCAGTTCCACCCTCAGTTTGTCTAGTAGGCCTCTCCCAACATCTTCGAGAAGCAACTCCATCACCCAACCAGCACTCTACCCCTCTCCCTCCCTCTCCCTCCCTCTCTCTCCTCTCTCTCTCTGTCCCATCACATTTCCCGTCCTTCAGTTATGTATGGATGTCGACCGATCTCCCTCAAGACATAGCTGGGTCTCTCCTTCTCAACATATATACGAGTTGTTCTACCTCTATAGTTAGGGCTCTGCCTACCCCTCCCCCACCCCTCCCCCCACACACACCGAGACATCGAGCGCTCTAGTCATGTCTCCCTGCCACATGCAAACTTGACATGTGCCCACTAACATTCCGGTAGGCCAGTCGCGCTATATCTTTGACTTGCACACACACACAATTTCGATGGCTCTCTTCATCGATCTCGCACCCACCCACTTGATCCTCTCTTCGACTCTATCGATAGCTATGATCCCTCCCTCTCTTCTCGTGGATTGCCCGCCCTCTATGTATGATATGGATTGGCCTTCATTTCACACACATTGCATGCAAAATTTTGTTTGAGATGTCATCGACACATATTCCCACAAATAATTCACGAAATCAACCCCCCACCCCACCCCCACCCCAAAACAAAAAACACTCACGAACGCGGTTTGTATCTCTCACACACACCCACGTAGGTGGGGGACGTGCACGAAGAGAAGAGGTGCATGCACAGTGCACATACTCCCGTCTCTTTCCCAACCACACCCACACGGGTACACATTAGAGCTCATTTCTGTACGAAAAAGGCAGCCCACATGGTAATTTGGCACGTGTACTGGTTGTCCACTTGGTGGAGGGAGGATCGTCTACCACGGGTGAACAAACAAATTGCGACTTGACGCGTTATGTTAAATTAAAAAAAGAGGAAAACCATGTGGGGCCTACCTTAGAGGCAAGGCTCTATACACTTGAGTACTTTTGATGTGTCCCGTCAACTCGCAGAACGAGGAGAAGCTTGCCTAGTACGCCGTCTCCGCCGCCCACGGGCGCAGTGGCTTGCAGGATGAGGTGAAGCTTACTACTACTATACGCCTTTACGCCCGCTCCCTCGCCCACGCGCGCGGTGGCTCACAGCACGAGGAGAAAATTTTACTACTCCCTCCGTTTACTCCTCATCCTTGCTACCTTGGTTATAGAGATTATATCATATTGTTTGGAATATATATGTCCTTTAGTAGATTTCAATATGAACTACTAGTACATACTCCAAACACTGATGTATATAGACGTATTTTAGAGTGTAGATTCACTCATTTTGCTCCGTATGTACTACCTCTGTCCGGGTTTGTTGGTCCCCATTTCGTGTCAAATTTTGACCATAGATTAAACTAAGAAAATGTTCACGCATGTCACCAAACATTATATTTTTGAAAACTATGTTCAAATACGAATCCAATGAGATAATTTTTCTTGACATGCATTAACATTTTGTTAGTTAAATATTTAGTCAAAATTTGGCACAAACTATAAAAGGGACCTATAAACCAGGACGGAGGTAGTAGCACTCTCCCTCGCCCCTCGACCCTCACCCACGTGGTGGACGTGGAACAATTCATTCGGCCTCATATAGCCAGAACGATATATACTGCACTACCATTATTGCTCGACTTCCCGAAGAGGCGAAGAGCCAATCGCAAGGTTGATATTTTGGAGATGCCAAGCGCAAGGTTATAGGAGAACGAGTAGTAGGTGCCACGTCATTTATAAAGAAAGTTTGTTTTTTCTTCAGTGGCACGTACGCAATATGATAGGTTCATATGGAGAGAAAAGGAAACGGCTCCACTATATACATAGTCAGGACGGGCCATCCTACACAGTTGCTTGCTGGGGTTGCTCTCTTTACACTCTCTCGCACAAAATGACTGTGGCCACATCTCTAACATCCCGGCGAATCACGTCCGCTTGGGGAAGGGGTGGATGCTTAGTGTAGATGCGGTGGCCGTCACTGACGGCGAAAACCCACTGCCGGCACGTCCCGATCAGGTGTCCCCGCCGTTCTCTCTCAGAAAGCCAGTGAGGTTTCCTTCATCCCTTGCTCACTTCCGCGACGTGGGCAGTTGCCGCCTCCCGCCGCCCTCCTCAAGGTTGAGCTACGTCCCTCAGGTACAACTCCGTTTACAGCAGGCTTGCACCACTGCTCCAGCTGCCCACATCACTCCCTGTGGATATTTCTCTACTTCTTTGCCCCGCACATACCTAATACCTCTACTGGCTTCTACGTACTGTATTTGTGATGAGTTTATGTCTCATTAACTAGTCCCAGTAATCTTATTCTAATCACGCTTCTTCAATTTCTTTGCCACAGGGATGCTCATCTCGATTTTGGTGAAACTGCACAAAATGATCCAATGGTCAAAAGGTTGCAAACTTCATTTATTAGGAAGCTCGAACGTTGCCAGCAAATTGAAGCCTGGTCAGGGTTCACGGTTCAAGGGCTAGGGACTGCATGGATCGTTTTTTTCTTTAGCTGCCTCTGTTCCAAAATAAGCGTCAACTTTAGTAGTAGTACAACTTTGTACTAAAGTTTGCACAAAGTTGAGACACTTATTTTGGAACAGAGGGAGTACATATTTGCTATGATCTGTCAATCATTGAGATGCAATAGCATGCATGTTAGTCTCCTTTGTATTTGATAAAATGTTGCAACGGGCAACCTTGGACGCAAGATACATGTAACAGGAGCTGGAAGCTTCATAGCATTTTAAAAATTTATCTTGCTGATAAATTACAGTAGGCAGTACTATACTAGTAGTTGCTCTGTTCCTATAAGTCTTTGTAGAGATTTCACCATGAACCACATGCGGATGTATATAGATGCATTTTAAGTGTAGATTCATTCGTTTTGTTCCGTATGTAGTTCACCTAGTGGAATTTCTACAAAGACTTATCTACTAGTAATAGCTAGCCCACACTACTAGGAATTCTCTATCCTCTCCTTGAGCCACATCATCGAAATTGATGTAGCTTTTAGATGAAGTAAATCAGTCCATAATAGCCGTCTGATCTAGACGTTGAGAGGCTCCGCACTAAGCCACATGCAAGCATGCAGAAATACCGTGGCACAAGCATGTGAGTGCGTTTTAAATCACATCAACATGTCTGCATGCAAGCATGCACCGGTAGCATGCATGTAAGTGAGCTTTTAAGTCCCATTAACATGTCAAAAAGAAAAATATAATCCCATTATGCAGTAGGAGTTGGCTGATCTTTTTTCCTTACGTGGGATGATCTAAATGATGATGGGAGTTTATTTAGTTTGGCTACCACATTTGTCATGCGGTTATAGAGTTTTTTTAGTTCTATGAAATCGATAATTTTGCGTAGAGAGATATACCGCTGTTCCGCAGCAACGCACGGGGACTCATCTAGTAATATTTAGGAACGGAGGGAGTACTATGTAAAGAGTTAGGTGTCGCACGGTGATAGTGTGAGGTGGGCCATGTAATCACTGAGCCTGAGTGTTTTCACTGCTCTTGCACTCCTCTGCTTTAAGAGTGGAGAAAATTTTAATCTAGTAGTAGTACCTCCTTTCGCCGAAAGCGTGGGACATCCAGAAGTCCTACCACCTCAGTAATAAAGACAAATGAGCCATCAAATCACATAGACCCAGCAGTAAGTTGGACGGACAAAGCAACCATCACTTTTGCACCAGTGAGAGGTCGCGTCCACTCTGCCCGGGCATGAATGTGACACTGATTCTTTGGAGCGGTGCTGACCGTTTCGGGGGGGAAGCGCGTGCGGGTGATGGAGGGGCTTTGGGTGGGCCAGGCTGGTCAGGAGCGGGCGTGGCAGCTGTCCGCATGTCCCTACCAGACACGCCCGGAAACGAGAGGATGCACCGACTCTCGCGGCTAAAATTGTACACTACACACCATCTCTCTGTAGGAGTAGGTCGATCTGTCGCACTCTCTAACACACACATGATGTTAAACACACACATGCACACGCACGCACCTTGGTCCCGTTGCACCTTCTAACGTGACTTATTACACCTAGATGGAGGGAGTAGTAAGTATACGAGATATGGTGGCACACTAACTTAAGTCGAATACAAGTGCCCAAAATTTGTGTGCATGTTATAATAAGGATTCACTTAAAATAGTACGTGAGCGAACAGAGGGATCAATTGGACAGTGTTCCCGAGCAGTAGCGAGATGTGTGACATAAGATACACCGCTGGCGCTTTTAGTTTTTCTTATTAATTTGTTTGTTTCACCCTCTGACTGGTGGGACCCAACGTACTACGTGGAGACAGGTAAGGTGACTAAGGCTGCATTATTTCTGCACCACTGTGGATAGTCTTACCACCAAAGCCACATGACACGATTATGATTGAAATCCCAATGACTCCCACACACACACAAAAAAACACGGCATGCTTGTCACACGAATGCAGGAATGTATAAAAGGTTATTTTCCTCTCATTGAACATAATGGGAGGGTTGTGTAGCTGGTTAGCCTGTTAGCTCATCAAACTTGAGGTCTCGGGTTCGATAACTACACTTGAGCATAATTTTTGCCAGGAGGATTCTTTGACTAGTCAAAATGTTTTCTAGGGTTTGCACGCTTTACACTCTCTCTCCAGTATATATATACACGCTGGAGCCTCAGCGCTTGCAGTTGCTCTCTTCACACTCTCTCGCCCTCTCCCGCTGGAGCCTCAACGCTTGTAGTTGCTCTCTTCACACTGTCTCGCCCTCTCCAGATCTAAACAAGACTTCGTTGGCCTCTCTCTCCCCTCACTGCTGCTCAAAGAGCCGGCAGGATCCGTCCACCGGGAAGGGAAGGAGGCTTAACGCTGTCACCATCGGCGAGGGAGGGTATCCACTACCGGCGCAACTGTTCGCTTTCCACCCAGCGGCGGCACGGGAGGGCCTCCGACCCCTTCTTCTTCGCCGCCGTCCCGTCACCCACCGAACCACGCCCCAAGAACCTTAAGGTATATTTTACTTACTCCACATGCATTGCTCTAGCTGCATGTATACTATGAATCTAGGACATGGTTCAAAGAGGAAAGGAGTGGGGGAAAGTAGTGGGAAAAGTTGTATATAGCATGAATCTAGGACGTGGTTCAAAGAGGAAATGAAGGGGGAAAGTTGTATAGCATGAATCTAGGACGTGGTTCAAAGAGGAAAGGAATGGGGGAAAGTAGTGGGGAAAGTTGTATTGAATAAATCTAGGATGTGGTTCAAAGAGGAAAGGAAGGGGCGAAAGTACTAGTTCAAAAAGGAAAGGAAGGGACAAGGCTGTAGAGTTTGAGCAGGACTAGATTTGCTGCGCTCACATAGGGAAAGGTGTCTAAAGATAACAAAACTGGGACCAACACAAATATGCTCCTTGGTTGTTTGTTCTTTGTTGCAACAGACTGTGCATGACCACAGTACATCGGTAGATGCACATGGTGCTGGTGCGTCCACTGTCCCGTGCAACTCATTAGCTGTTGTTAATCTAAGGCCCTGTTTGGTTAAAAACTCCCTAGTCCCTACCTACTTGGTTCCAGGGACTAAACATGGACTAGAGGTTATTAAATGACATGCTAAAAGACCATGTTACCCCTAGTAATGAACTAATAGAAACAAGGTGCGATGTGTGGTAGGGGCAACTGTTGGAAAAAGTCCCAAAAAGACTCCCTCGGGGTCTTCTTTCTTTAGTCCCAAATGCCCACTTTTAGTCCCTAAAAGTCCCTCCTGTTTGGTTTAGATGGGACTGACACGGAGTTTTTTTAGTCCCTACACCAAAATGTCCCTGTAAACAAACACCCTCTAATAATGCCGCTGGAAAATTGATGCAATACCATAGTTAAAAGCAAATTACATGTTTAACGGATTTTATTGTTAATATAATCTCTATGTTAATATTAATCAATGCCACAGTTTGAGAAATGCTACTGTCTTGCTTTTTTCCCATTTAGATAAGGTAGATGCTTCCTTTTGTTGGCTTCTGTATCATCCACCGTTATTGACCACTAATTGTTTCCTTTGCACCTCTGTGTAAATAGGGTTATCTACTTCACCTTGTTGCCATTGTGACCTTTTGTTGCACTGCACAAAACACTTTTGTTTTAAGAGTGTTTTTGCAGTTCAACCAAAATGTCATACCGACAACGTTGCTTGATTGCTTGATCGTAGTGGAACTGCACAAGAGGAGATCTTACTTCCTATTCGTTAAGGAGAATTTGGTTCAGATCTTCTTCTTGTGAGTTGTTTGAATTCCGCATCATGAGAGGTCAGTACTAGCCTTCTTTCACATGATTCTGTAATGTGCTTTCATATGTTGTGCTACTTGTATGATAATGTTGCTTGATTTTAGTGAACTGCACAAATGGAGACAAGACTTCCAATCTGTATGTGCACCGTAATATCCCATTGAGGTAAGATAAGGATATTTCACAACTGCTATCCTGTATTTTGCCACTTTCATCAGAAAATTAAGTTTAGTACTATACTTGTGCTCCCTAATTGACATGCCAAATCTTACATTGAAGGCGAAGCTTGTCTGTTATTGAACCAAGTAATGAAGGGGAAGAACAAGCGGAAGAAAAACAAAAATCAACTTCCAGTGCTGTAATGAAGCACTGGAACTGTGATGACACAAGTAATGGTATAGTTTTGCATCTTAATTTATTGCTATGGCTGGAACGAGCAATTGTTTTGCCACTGATTTGATGCCATACGTAATTATCTCTACTTGTGCAAACAGGGATCTTCTTTGAAGATACCATATGTTTTAGTGGAACTGCACAAGAAAATGTTGGAAACATTAAACTAATCGAGGAGTATATAGTAAGCATGGCCACCCCCGTAGATAGCAACAGATGGTTCTAGAGAAGTGCTTCATCTGTATGCTCTACACAATCAGCCTCCTGACAAAGGTTGGTACTCGCCCACTGATTTCATACATATGATTGAGCTTTGTCATCTCTATTGGTGTTGTGCTACTATTTAGATACTGTCATGAAAAAGTGGTATTGTCCTTGAGAAGTGCTTCATCTGTGCTGTTATAAATATTTCCTTTCCTTTTTTTCGAGAAAACAGGGATGCTAGCATTTAGTAGTCCTCTTGTCTTTGCACAACATGATCATCTTCCTCTGAAGAAGAATATGGAGTACGTGAAGTGACTAGTTCCGATTATGCCATGATGAAGAGGCCCTGTCTATCTTCTCATCAGAAGGAGCAGTTGAAGGATGGTTATATTACTCCCCACAAGACCAAACTAACTTCAACTCAGAAGGACAGACAAATCTCCATTTTTTTGCTGTGATGCGTGAGTACAATGTTGTTCTAGGATTCTTTCTTGTGAGTTCCATTTTTCTAAAAGTGTGCTCTACATGGACCATGTATGTGCCTGTTGAAACTGTCAATTCATAGTACAGTTTGCTTTATACTAATCACTTTTTTGTATTTGTGCAAACAGGGGTGCTCAGCTTGATTTCAATGGGAACTGCACAAAATGTTCATGAATACATCGAATCATTCATTTCCACCACAAGAAAGGAGGTGTCGATAAGTTCAAGGCATTGCAACATATAAGGGAGAAATCATACAAGCTAGGTGCGAATTTCGTTGATTTTGGTGGAACTGCACAAAAAGAACAACTGGTTTATTTAGCACGAGGTGCCATGTCAATGTCCGAACTGATGGCAAACCCTGCCCATTCCACAATCGTAGGCATTTGATATTATGGAATGGGACAACCTTGTCAAATTTTGCTCATTGATTTTAGCAAGACATGCGTTTGATATTTTCGAATGGGACGCCCTTTGCTGTCAGCAACGTCGATCAATTTTTTATTTATTCTTTAGTTGTGAAGTAAATATTGCCTCTGACATGTGAGTCGCTGATATGCATAATCATCGATTGTTCTGAATGTTCTCTATGAATTGCCAGGCCTGTTTGTTTGATTGCAATGTACAGAAACGCTAAAAAGCTGCTCAAACTCTTTGTACTCCTTCTGTTCCTTTTTACTTTGCACATTATGAAAGTGCATACTTTTTTGTATAAGATTGGTCAAAGTAGACAAAACTTGTATGTAGACTAGAAAGGACCGGAGGGAGTACATGTGAAACTGCTACAAACGAGGTGATCACCCTGGGAATAATGCTAGTACGTATTGTTTGGCATGTTCATCCAATGCCAGTGATACAGGAATTCGAACTAATCGAAATAAATTCATTCATACACGGTCGGATTTCGTATAAACATGCCGGATTTCATTACATTTCATACATTCTTCAACTAAAAAGGGGTGCGCTTGAGGTATAATTAATTAACCGAAGCTACCCACCTATGTCCCGCTGAGCCGAACAGAAGCTTCAGTGACTTAACTGCAGGTGCGGTTGCATAACTGACATGTGGCCTGTTTGGCCCACGTGTCAGTCAGCAAACTGCACCAGCAGTTAAGTAGAAGCAGCGTTCTTCTCCAGCGCAGCTCTCCGACTCCACGTCGCCGCCAAGAAGCTAACTGGCCATCAATGGTCAACCCGCCTAGCTTGGCTTCAACCGGAGGGTAGCAGCGGTGGCCTCACTTGGACCCGAGCGGCGGCGACCTACCGTGTTCTACTCTTCCTCGTTTTCTGTGTGGAGCAGCCTCGTTGGCAGCGGGGCGGGGCCTCAGCGGAGCCGGCGATGTCCTCTTTCTTGTTGCCGGCGGGCGGCGCCTCAGCGGAGCGGTGGAAATCCTCCCCCACGTTGCCAGCAGGGTGGCTGAGCCGGCGATGTCCTCTGCCTCGTTGTTGGCGGGGTGGGGCCTCGGTGGAGCCGGCGGTATCCTCTACCTCGTTGTTGGCGCCGCGGGGCCTCGGCGGAGCCGGCGGTGTCCTCTGCCTGGTTGTTGGCGCCGCGGGGCCTCGGTGGAGCAGGGCCTCGTTGATGCCAGCGGAGCGGGGACTCATCGGAGCCGGCATTGTCCTCTGCCTCGTCCTCGGTCTCGCCAAACAGCGCCTGGCCCGCTTCATCGCCCTCTTTGCTAGCCTCTTTCTAGGCGGCCGCAGCCTCCGCCACCCTCATGCGGTACCGCCAGCGCTCGAGGCGGCCCTGGCGGGAGGAGTGGTACAAGTCGAGCAGCGCCTCCTGCTCCGCCCGCTCCGCGGCGATCTGCTCCTCCGCCTGCAGGTGCTCCCGGAGGAGATGGTGGTTGTAGGCGGCGTCGGCCTGCGCCTCCCGGAACTGCTCCTCACGCATCTGCCTCACCCTGTCCATATAGTGGGCACGGGCCTCGCCGATGGTCATGGTGCAATGCACCGGCGAGGATGGCGCGAAGGAGGGGGTTGGCGATGGATCGTCGACTACCATGTTCTTCATTGGGACGTCGTCATCCTCCGGCTGCCTGCCGGCCAGCCGGTCGGCAGCAATGGCTGCCATCTCCTTGTGGTCCGTCGTCCGCCCATCCCGAAGAGCGCTGGAGCGCGAGGAAGCCATGGTGGGTAGTAGTGGTGTGGACAGGAGAAAGGGAACAGATGCGGATGACTGCGGCTATGGCCGGCGCAACAGTTTATATAGCAATGGTGGGCATGCGGAGGGACGGACGTGTGGCGCTGGAGTAGCCGTCTCAGCAACCGCGTATCATTAATGTGTGCGGCAGATGGACGGACGGACGGCACTTGTGTCATTTGAAGGTGGAGCAATCGCCTGCACCGGGAAAGCGGGGCGGCCGGCGCTGACTGCTTCGGGCGGAAAGCGCGCGCCGGCGAGGAGATGACTTTACTTGGAGAGGATGACAATGGGGACCCACCAGGTCCATAGCCTCACGTACGCAAGTGCCTCCTTATTATATATATATATATATATATATATATAATTTAATTTTCTTGCTCCTGGTTTCCTGACATCACGGTCCCACACCATTGTCAACCTATGTACTCCCTCCTTTCCAGTTTATAGGGCTTATCTCAAAATTTTAGTTTTTCCATTTTATAAGGCTCAATTTGGTTATTTTCCATCACATGTTCAGATTGCAAGGTGCATTAAATCATTGCATGCAAGTATTAAGAGAAAATTGACCAATGCATGTACTTTATGCATGCATGCATTGCAATTAATGCATTGATAAACATAATTTTTTGAGGATAACAAGAGCATTAATTAGGTGCTTTTGCAAAACTACAAAAAATATTCCACCACTCGCCATCTACCTTGATTGGTGAGATTTTTGAATTGAGCATTATAAACCAGAAAGGAGGGAGTAGTCAATAAACGAGAGAATTGCACAAGAAGCGGCAGACAGCTGGGACCAAGCAGCTCGAGCAGTATTTGTGTTTTTGAGGTGTGAGCACTGCAGAGTTTTTCGATGTTTACCCCATATATTAATTTTTCTCCTCTGAAAAACAATGAAAACATCACTGCAGGTATTAACTGGGCGGGCTGTGGCCCGTCTAGCCCAGGCCAGATATCCAGCCCAGATATTAATTTTTTTCAAGCTGAAAATGGTTAGCCCAGCTATACTTTTTTTAGGAATACCCAGGCAAGGTCAAGTTGTTATTCTCCGCCCCACTGGGCTGCAAATCTTTCCTAGGAAGGATGCATTAGGCTTAACAAGAAAATGGGCTTTAAGAAATAATAAATGGGATGTAATTATAAAAACTGGGTAGTAACTATAAAAAATGCACCAAACAGTGATTACTTTATAAAATATTATTTTTGGATATTGAAATTTTTAATTTCATTAATTGTTGCGAGTGCAATGTTTCGTTGGATTTTTACGTGATATAAATTTATATTGAAATTGTATTTAATCTAACTAGAAATTTCGGGAAAAAATATTCGGATCCCATCAAAATGTGGGAAATTTTATTGAATTCTGTTTTGAACGGTTGGTTGAAATGGGTTGTACTTTTAACAAACTGTAAATGGGCTGTAGTAAATTCCATTAGAATTGAAAAATGGGCTACACATTCTTACAAATCTCAAATGGGCTATAAGTTCTCTACCACACACTTCTGGCCTTACTAAGTTGACGCGTCCCCTGAAAAAACAGAGTTGACGCGTATGCAAGGCTTTGCCAACTTATAGTCAACACACGGTTCTAGCAGCAGTGGCCGTTGGATGTCCATCCAATGGATGCCGTTCTTCTTCTTCAATCTCGGATATTCTAGCTTCACCCGCCCAAAAAATGATTCCTCCCCCTGACATCTGGGGCGCACCGTTTCGGAAGCTGACCTGTGGGCCTACTAAGTTGACGTACCAAGGGCTTTGTCAACTTAGTCAATATAAACGATTCTAGCTGCAGTGACTGTACAATGTCCATCCAACGACCATCATGCTTCTTCAACATCTGGTCTTCTTGCTCCAGCCGCCCAAAGCTGCGCCGGTCGTGCTGCCTCCCGTGGCCAGCTGTGCTGCCGCGGAGGCCTCACCGCCCCCTACTACTCCCATCACTGGCCAGGCCATCCCTACACTCACCCACACCCCCTGTTATTCTGCGGCGATGGCAACGCAGCCGAACCAGTGAACCCTCGTACTCCTCTCCGCGTGTGCATCCACGGCCGCGTCTTCCCCGGCTCCCCGTCATCCGCTTCCTAGGCCTCACCGTCGTCCACCGCCGTGGTGCTCGCGGCGCTGCATGGTCAACATGGTCAAGGAACGACTTCCATGGGACGTGGACTATACATGGAGAGGCTGACAGTTGGGTCCATGGCAGCCGCAGGGAAGTGCCTCCTTATTACACATAAAATAATTATTCCTCCACCTGACAGCAGGGACCCACTGGACGGGCCACCGTATTTCGTGAAAAAAATGATTCGCCCCCTGACTGCTGGGACCCACGAGCTACATCTTCGCACGCAAGGAAGTGCGTCAGAAAAAAACAATTCGCCCCCTGACTGCTGGGACGCACCAGCTACATCTTCGCACGCAAGGAAGTGCGTCCGAAAAAAATGATTCACCCCCCAACTGCTGGGACCCACCAGCTACACCTTCGCACGCAAGGAAGTGCGTCCGGGCAAAAAAAATGATTCGCCCCCTGACTGCTGGGACCCAGCAGCTACACCTTTGCATGCAAGGAAGTGCGTCCGGGCAAAAAAAACAAAATGATTTGCCCCCCTGACTGCTGGGACCCACAAGCTACATCTTCGCAGGCAAGGAAGTGCCTGACAGTCGGGACCCACCTGGTCGAAGCGTACGTAGCGTTGTCATCCTGGTCGCGAACGTGTACGTACATACTGGTCGATGTAGAGGCGCGCATATGTCGTAGTAGAGGTGCACACGTAGCATGTACACGTATGTACAGCGGCCAGGGTGTAAGAAAGAAAATATGGACACGTATGTGTACATACGGATGGGGTCTCGAACGCCTACTCGCGCATACGTGTGGCGAGGGCTCGTGTACATGGCTGGGTCGGAACGGAGAAACAACGTCGTCGTCGTGTTCATGGGGAGGCAACGGAATGCGTCGTGTTCATTGAGAGGCAATGGAACGCGTGGGAGCCAACCGGCTGGGTCGGAACGGAATGCGTGGTCGTGTTCATCGGGAGGGCGTGGACGGAACAGGCGATGGAAACGAGGCCCGGCGTACCACAGAACGGAGGAAACAGATCTCCTACGGTCGAAACGGGGTCCTGTTGATTGGGAGGGGTGTGGCGTACCGCAAAACGGATGAAACGGACCTCCTACGGTCGAAACGGGGGTCCTATTGATCGGGAGGGGTGTGGCGTACCGCAAAACGGACGAAACGGACTTGTGTTGGAGCGCTACGGTCGAAACGGGGGTCCTGTTCAATGGGAGGGGTGTGGCGTACCGCAAAACGGGACTCCACGGGATACTGTTCATCTCCACCGTCGACCTCCTCCAGCCTCCACGGGCTACCGTCGACCTCCTACAGCCTCCACGGGCTCCTGTTCATCCAGCCTCCACCGCGCACTACTCCACCGGCTACTGTTCAACCACCCCTCCACCGTCTACTGTTCATCCAGCCCTCCACACCACGGGGTCCTGTTCAACCACCCCTCCACGGCCACCCCTCCACCGTCTATTGTTCATCCAGCCCTCCACACCACGGGGTCCTGTTCATCCAGAGGCAACGCCACCGCTCACTGTTCATCCAACCCCCCCCCCCCCCCCCCCGCAACGCTCACTGTTCATCCAATCGATCGGCTTCAGTTAGCAGCAATAGCAAAGGAATCGCTCGATCGGGTTCAGTTAACAGCCATCGATCGATCGCTCGGGTTCAGTAACGCGTAGCCTGCAGTGCAATCGCTCGGGTTCAGTTAGAGCCCAACGCCTCGCTCGGGTTCAGTTAGAGCCAACGCCTCGCACACACGCGCGCACATGTACGAGAGAAACGCGCATCGCTTGGCCCCCGACCTCCCACCGTAACCGGCAACTCCTCGAAATTTTCCTCCCCCTCGCTTCTACCACGGTTTTTTCCGTCATGGACGACCCAAAGAATGTCATGCAGCTGTGTCTCCGGCCCGCCCAGGACGAAAAGCCCATTTTCTGTCATGATTTTTTGTCATAGAAGTAGGATCCCACCACATCTATGATGATACCGGATTTTGTCACAATTATCGTCATAGAAGTGTCATATGTATGACAGAAAAAAATTTCATTCGGCCCAAAATGTCACGGATGTGTCTTTTTTTTGTAGTGTATCATCGGTCTCGATTTCGCACATTGTTCTCTACACCATCTATTCTAGATCTCTCATGAAGTCCCTATCACACACACACGATGACTCGCTTCCCTTGCATCTCCGTACATAGGCCAATTTGAACAACATCAACATTGTCTCCCTATCTACACGCCATTTATGGACACAAACGAACCCTCTCGCCCCCCTCTCTCTCTCTCACACACACACACACACACGCACACACACACACACACACACACACACACACCCCTCTCCCCCACACACACTCGATGTCTCTTCCAAATAGTCTGCTCCCCCCGCCCGCACCCATGCTATCCCACTACTACACATGTCACACCATTCCCCCTCCCTTATATTAGGTTTACATCATTAGTGGTCTCTCTACTCCACATACACACACTCCCTCTCACAAACAACCACGTGCACCAACACACACAGACACGCACAAACACCCATTTATCTGGATCCTCATCTCTCCCCATGTCCGCATGTGTATCTCAGACACTCACTCTCTAATTATGTATATGTGTCTCCACGTTACCCAACACAAAGCCGGATGTACATGTCTCTCTCTATCCTCCACACACATAAACACAAAGAATCTGTTGTCATTGCCTCAGTCTCTAACATATCACACACGCACACTATCTCTCTCTCTCTCGCAAACACGCTCAACAAGGGTTTCCTCGTGAATAACTTACTGTCTATTCATCAATAGTCGTGGCAGTACGGCGAACACGAGACGTGAAAAAGAATAAATCTACACGTGCTTAGACCACCTAGTATGACTACTAGGACTAGAGCAAGCCAAAAAGCGCGCCGCCGTCACCCATACTTATCGGCGATGGGAAAACCTTTGTTTTACATAGTCGAGAAGTCATTGTGCTAAGGCCCCACATGTCGAGGCATTGAATTGAATGTAGATGCTAGTTTACAGAAGCAAGTATCGATAATACATTTGTATCTCCATACTTATATTTCTTCTCTTATAAAAAACCAAGTTGGTGATGATGGTACGTGTGCCATCTTGTAATATAGACCGTCCAATCTATATCTGACGGATGGAAATTAAACTAAAAGATACCCGCACCCCTCTCCACATTTGCAGACAAGGCCTTCCCTCGTTCATCCTTATCTCCAACAACCTCATTGTTGAGCAATTAAGAAAGGAAGCCTCTGGAACAAACTGGCCTGGTGGCCACTGCCGGCATCGTCAATCCCCATGCCTCCGCTCAGTCCGACCACCAATCACCACCACACCCCACTCCTCTTCACCTTATCTCATATTTCTCGAGATATCATTAGTTTTTACACATGGGATTACTCCCGCAAGGGTCAATCACAACAAGTGTTTTATAAAAAATGCATCTTGATGTGCCGCGCAATGCACGGATCTTGCTAGTACTCCTACAGAAGACTAGGTTGGTGATGATGGTGTGTCTGCCATCCGTCGTTTCTGACCATTAGATCTACATCTGACGAGTATGAGGTAAGTTGTTGCCTTTTCTCACCAACATCCCACTTGTCTACCAATTTGCAGAAAAAACCCATAATTAGTATCTTAAAACCAACCACATGCCTCCCCGACCTCACCAAAACAGCCCAAGGAAAATATTCTAATTGAAACATAATATATCTCTAGTGATATATGTATATCAAAATTAGAGTGTTTTGTATCAAGTTTGTGAATACGTATTATTCTAATTATGATTCGTTGCAACGCACATGAACATTGCTAGTATTTCCAACCATGCATTTTTTTTCCTAGTATTCCATAGTTTTGAGTTTTCCATCAAGATATTAGTCACTCATGGTTGATATTTACTTTCAATCATGTACACATATGCACCATGTAACTAGCCTTGCTTATTGGCTTCCAAAGCTTAACTTTCACTCCTACTTACAATATGTAGAGTATTTAACAAAAAAACTACCACTTTCAACCAGCCCTAGGAAGAATCTATTGTACAAAAAATAGCAAAAGCATACCCAAAATTTCTTAATCGACACCAAAAACTACTACCTAGTACTCCTATCGATTAGGTTCGTTTAAACCCATTTATGACAGGGTTGGCCCACACGTCCGTGCTGACGAGGCAGCTTAAACCAACACATTTTGTTTGACTGTTGACACGAGGGACCCACATCTGACCTTCTATCCTATTATTCCCCCTCAAATCATTATTTTTCCTAAACATTACTTCAAACAGTACTGATGCGTGTTCGTCGATGGCGCCGGTGATGAGCGAGTTGGCCGCCGCTCCGCCGGACAGGCCGGACGCCGCGATGGCCTCCGCACGGGTTGGCAGGCTGGCCCGAGCATGACTCACGAGCGAGCAAGCCACCGCGCTGTCCTTCGCTCAAGCTAGATGGTTGGCCTTAGCGCGGGCGCGCGCGAGCAAGCTGCCGCGCTGCCGTGCCAATCTAGCTAGCAAACCTTGCAGACAAGCAGCTGGACAGAGCTATCTTGGCTAGCTAGTGGCCACGAGCGCCGGACGCAGCTGGTGTAGGACCTTGAAGTATGTCTAGAGGGGGGTGATTAGACTACTTGACCAATTAAAAACTTAACCTTTTCCCAATTTTAGAGTTTGGCAGATTTTAGCTACTTTAGGACAAGTCAAGCAATCATCACACTATTCAAGCAAGCATGCAAAGAGTATATAGGCAACGGAAATTAAAGCATGCAACTTGCAAGAAAGTAAAGGGAAGGGTTTGGTTGATTCAAACGCAATTGGAGACACGGATGTTTTTGGCGTGGTTCCGATAGGTGGTGCTATCGTACATCCACGTTGATGGAGACTTCAACCCACGAAGGGTAACGGTTGCGCGAGTCCACGAAGGGCTCCACCCACGAAGGGTCCACGAAGAAGCAACCTTGTCTATCCCACCATGGCTGTCGCCCACGAAGGACTTGCCTCACTAGCGGTAGATCTTCACGAAGTAGGCGATCTCCTTGCCCTAACAAACTCCTTGGTTCAACTCCACAATCTTGTCGAAGGCTCCCAAGTGACACCTAGCCAATCTAGGAGACACCACTCTCCAAGAAGTAACAAATGGTGCGTTGATGATGAACTCCTTGCTCTTGTGCTTCAAATGATAGTCTCCCCAACACTCAACTCTCACTCATAGGTTTTGGATCTGGTGGAAAGAAGATTTGAGTGGAAAGCAACTTGGGGAAGGCTAGAGATCAAGATTCAGATGGTAGGAATGGAATATCTTGGCCTCAACACATGAGTAGGTGGTTATCTCTCAGAAATGGTAAGTTGGAAGTGTAGGTTTGTTCTGATGGCTCTCTCCATGAATGAAGAGGAGGTGGAGGGGTATATATAGCCTCCACACAAAATCTAACCATTACATACAATTTACCAAACTCGGTGAGACCGATTCAATAGATTCGGTCGGACCGATTTAGTAAACCTAGTGACCGTTAGTGATTTTCGGTGGGACTGACATGCATCTCGGTGAGACCGATTCGGTTAGGGTTAGGGCATAACGTAATCTCGGTAAGACCGATTACACAAACTCGGTGAGACCGATTTGGTAATAAGCATTCCGGAGAGTTGGTCAGGTAAACTCGGTGGGACCGATTTGCTCTTTTCGGTGAGACCGAAATGTTACAAAAGGGAAACAGAGAGTTTACATTGCAATCTCGGTGGGACCAATCGCTCACTTCGGTTTGACCGAAACGTTATGAAGGGAAACAGAGATTACAATCCCATCTCAGTGAGACCGAGATCCCTATCGGTAAGACCGATTTGCTTAGGGTTTGTGGCAGTGGCTATGACTTTTTTGAATCGGTGGCGCCGGATAGGAAGAATTGGTGTGACCGATTTTGGCTTTAGGTTTAGGTCATTTGTGGATGTGAGTAAGTAGCTGAGGGTTTTGGAGCATATCACTAAGCACATGAAGCAAGAGGCTCATTAAGCAACACCTCATCCCTCCTTGATAGTATTGGATTTTCCTATAGACTCAATGTGATCTTGGATCACTAAAATGTAAAATGAAGAGTCTTGAGCTTTTGAGCTTGAGCCAATCCTTTGTCCTTAGTATTTTGAGGGATCCACTTTCATCATCCATGCCATGCCATTCATTGAGCTTTCCTGAAACAATAGTCTTGGAATAGCATTAGCTCAATGAGCTATATGTTGTTATGAATTACCAAAACCACCTAGGGATAGTTACACTTTCAATCTCCCCCTTTTTGGTAATTGATGACAACATATAGATCAAAGCTTCGACAAATGGTAATAAGATTTAACAACATCGTCGCTTTGAGAAGTATGTGATAAGCAAGAGCTCCCCCTAAATTTGTGCATAGTTTGAGATTTGCTTTGGACTGCAAATGCACAATGAATTAGGCTCATGGCTTACTCTTCCATGTCACATACATCTTGGTGGAGCGCTCAAAATAATAAAGATTGAATACATGCACTCATCACCAAGCAAAGTGAATGATCACATAGGATAGATAGGATAATATCATCAAACATGCATAAGTGTAGCTTATGATCAAACACATGATCATCAATGTCTCACAAGCATAGTATCTCAAGCAATCAAAAGCAAACAAGTTTAACCACCAAATCAAAGCAAGAGAGAACAAAAGCAACACTCTCTCTCTCTCTCTCGAAGCCTATGATCTATACATTTTTCTCCCCCTTTGGCAACAAGTTACCAAAAAGTTCATAGAAAATTCATAGTGCTAGATCGACTCTCAGGCTTGATCTTCAGGTGGTGGTGTCCGGATAACTCCAAGAACGAAGGCTTCAGTTGAAGTAGAGGGTGCTGGAGTTGATGCTGGAGCTGGTTGCACTGGAGTTGAAGGGGCTGTAGCTAGTGCAGATGATGTTGCTCTAGTGTTTGTCACAGGCACTGCAAGTGATCTCTGGGCTCTAGGCACTCTGGCAAACACATTTGTGGTAGTCTTGCCCTGCCTCTCCTGCATGTCATCCTGTAGCTGCTCTACAACTAACTGAATCTCAGTTACTTTGACATCAAGGTCGTGGAATTTGAGTTCCATGATTCTTTCCAGGCTCTCCTGATTCTGAGTGAGGGTGGCCAGTCCCTCCTCAATCCTCAGTGTTGATGCTATTAAGTAACCAAGCTGCTCCTGCTTGTTCTTCAAGAAATACTCAGATGCCTCCTCTTGAGTTGGCATCCTGGCAGCCTTCTCCTTCCTTGCCTTCTTCTTCTTCTCTTGAGCTTGAACTGATGATGGATCATTCTCATTCATGACAACCTCATTGTCCTCAAAGTCTGGATAAAGTGGAAAGTGTTCCTTATCCAATTGATATTTCCCTATGCCCATCTTTGAGTTAATCAACTCCTGAATCTGAGGTGCATATCCACAGCTCCTCTTCTGATCTGCTGCAGTCCTCTTAATGGTTTCAATCATAAGGCTCATGACTTTAAACTTTTGCGGCACATCAAACACATGCAACATGTTGATGGCATGCCCTCTGATCATGTTGTGATCACCAGACTTAGGCAACAGAGTGTGCCTCAGAATCCAGTTGATAGTTGGCAGCCCTGACAGCAGAAAATGGACTGATCCAAACTTGTGTGTCTCAATAGCCTTGTCTGGGATCTCCTTGTACATGTGTGCCATGGAATTGTGGTCCATCTTCTTCTTGGCATAAATGTCCAGGTAATCCTCATTTTCCTTTGGGGCATTTATCAGACTTGCCCATTCTTCAACAGTGAACTGGTACCTTGTACCTTCAGACATCCAAACAATTCTTCCATCTGGATAAAAGTGTGCTGTGGAGTAGAATTGCATGATAAGTTCATCATTCCAGTTGGTGAGCTTTTGCCCAACAAAATCAGCAACTCCACAAGCAACAAAGCTGTCTTGCACTCCAGGATAGTGCTCTTCATTTCCCTTGATGTAGGTCCAGTCGACCCACCTCATATCACAAACTATGGGCTTTTGTCCAACAAGATTGTCTCATAGAAGTCCTGTTGTTCCTTTGTATGGAACCTGTAATCAACAACAGTTCTTCTCCTTGAGGCATATGGATCTTCCATCCTCCATATCCTCAACCCCGAGTCTTTCCTGATCCTCATGTCCTCAGCCACAGGATGGGCATCATTGTGGTCGGGTATCTTGGGATTGAGCTTCCTTAGGACCTGTCCTTCTTCATCTTCTTCTTCAGCAACATTTGGCACTAGGGCCTTGTTCTTCTCAGCAGCTGGAATACTCCTGGTATTCCTCTTAGGTGCAAGCTTGGCCTTGGGGGAAGCTTTGGGTGCTTCCTTGGGCTTAGGTGTTGCAGCCCCTGATCTTATAGCATCACCCATAAGCTTTGGTGCCTTAGGTGCTGGTGCAGCAACCTCTTCTTCTTCAGAATCTCTTCTCATAGAGGGCTTTCCAAGAACCTGGGCAGTTGTGGTTCTTTCTCTCTTCTTCTTCTTGTCCTGAGCACCTTCATCCTCTCATTCTATGGTAACCTTCATAGTTTCTCCAGTAGGAACTTTCTTGGGTTCGGAAGATGTGACTTTCTTTTCAGGTGCTTCTTTGGGTCCAGTCTGTTCTGGCACTTGAGTGGACCTTCTGGCTTTGGGCATTGGTGTCCTCTTGGCAGGAACTTTCTTGTCGAGGCCAGGCTTTGTATTCTTTGCTGAGCCATACTCCTTTTTGAGCACTACTTTCTTGGAAGTAGCCTCATCTTCTTCAGCTTTATAGTCCTCATCTTCTAAGTCTGAAGTTCTTTTCTTCCTTTGCCTGGTAGCAGCCTTAGGCAGGTTGCTAGGGGTGCTTCTGCTTCCTTCATCTGAAGTACTTGAGGGACTAGTGCCCTCACTCATGTGCATCTGCTCTTCTGACTTGTTCTGGCTGTCACTCTGGTCTGACATGCTGCAAACACTGACTGCTGACCCTGTGAAGAGTTATAGATGAGATAGAATAGATGAGCATCACAAAATGCAGAGATTTTTGCGAAAGAATGATTTAAAAATTCAGTTTTAGTTTTACACAGAAAGCATTTCGGATCAACCGATTTTCAAACTCGGTGATACCGAAGCAGTTTTGGAACCTAAACTGATGAACTCGGTTGGACCGAGTCTCAGTTCGGTGGCATCGAGACTGCTAGGGTTTCACAAAGTCCTAGAATCGGTCTCACCGATTAGCAATTCTTGGTCAGACCGAGAGTCACTAGTGCAATGGCATACGCCAAATCGGTGGGACCGAGCTTTTCAACTCGGTGGGTCCGAGATGGTTTCGGCGGAAATCTAACCCTAAAATTTTGAATCTAATCTAATCTACGGATTGCATTGAGTGGATCGGAGTGTTTCAATCGTGGCAAGAATCAATAAGAACACAATGTGCTAGGAATCAGACGAGGATAGCACAATGATCGAGTCCATACCCTAGCTTGGTGATGAACTCGCTACGGCGACAACGGCGGGGGTGAAATCCGTTGACTGCGGCGGAGACCAGCTACTGGAGGCGGCTGGCGACGAGGAGACGATCCAGAGACCTTCGAGGCAGAGTGAGCTATTGCGCAGGCGAAGGGGTTCGGAGGAATTTCCAAAATTTTGCCCGTGACTATATATAGCCCGACCCTGTCGGTGTGACCGAGTGGAACAACTTGGTGGCACCGAGATGCATAACTGTGTACAGTTACAGGAACTCGGTGTGACCGAAAAGTTCAAATCGGTTGCACCGAGATTGAAAACTTAGATCAACTTAATGATCTCGGTAGGACCGAAATGGAGGAATCGGTCAGACCGAGAATCACAAAGAAGTTTTGGAAGTTTAAGTCCATGACGAATCGGGGACTCCGAGTGCTCCTCACACAGAGTGGTTCGAATCTGACTTGATCAAATTTTGTGATGTAGCATGAGTAGAGTTTGAGACAAGAAAAGCATAGATAGCTAGAGAAGGTTCTTAGGCATTCTTGTCCATCCACTTGGCAAAAAGAAAAGAAACCAAACAATCAAAACAACAAGTGGATGTCCTTGAATGAGTAAAATATGCACCAACATGCTCACACAATAAGATGGCAAATGAAATATGTGGCAAAGCATGCACAACCAATTCTAGCATCTATCAAACAATTGGCGATGACTAGGTCATCTATATATGAGTATATTGACTTAGGAGTCAAATGAAAACATTTGATCATAGGTCATACTCATCGTTTAAGCTCAAGTGGGGTTACCACTTTTACATAATGCATTGATATGTTCACACCATTAGAGTTGCTTTGACTCAATTCTTAGAGTTAAGCTCCCCCTAGATGTGAGATCCCCCCTTAGAGGGATGAACTAACCTTGGGTTTTGTCGATGATGACTTCATGTAGGTGTTGAAGATGTGGATGCTCAATGTTGATGTAGATCATTCGGAGCAATCCTTTGGAGTGAATTGCACTTTCAACATACCTACATGGGTTAGTCCCACAAGGAACAAACAAGAATATCCATAGACATAGAGTGAAGCACACACAAGATGATGTCCATGAAATCATTAGGTTACCTTGTGCCTTGCCTTACCAACATGAGGGTTTGTGACTCCTTGAACTAGTGCAAGATGTGGAAGTTGATTGCACTTGTTCTTGCCATAATGATATGAGTGAAGAATGTTGGCAGAGTCACCCTCAAGAACTCTCTAGTTCTTCTTCTTCGGGATCCACATCATCTTGATGGGAATCCTTGGAGGTGTAGTTGTACTTTATGAAGTAGAACTTGACATAGTCTTGGGAACCCACTTGAACGAGGCCTTAGGTGCTTCTTCAAATGCATCAATCTCTTCTTGAAGCTTGTCCTTGCCTTTGTTCTTGTGGTCTTGTGGTGGAAGATCATCTTGAGCTTGTGTTCCCTTGAAGGAAGTAGGATCATACTTCTCTTGTTGAGGAACAAACTTCGTCTTGGGGTATTGATCTTCTTCCCACTCAACTCCATTGGCATTGAACTTCCGTTCAAAACCAACACCTTGATTCTTCCGGTGCCTTCCTTGCTTGCGTACAATTTCCTCGAATTGCTTACTCCCGGCAAGGCTCTTGTAAACACCTTTCTCTATAATTCCCTTCAATAAGCTATTTTCTTGCTCAAGTGTAACTTGGCTAAGAGAATCATTAGTGGAATCAAGAGAACTACTAGAAGCAACAATATTGGATTTGACATTATTATTGTTACTACTAGAGGAAGTATCTTTCTTGTACCTGTTACTAGACTTGACTTGAGGCATGTAAGTAGATAAGAGTAAACGCTTGGCAAAGTAAGAACTTTTCTTATGGAGATCATCATTGATTGCCTTTAAGAACTCATGCTCTTGCTCAAGATTGAGCTTTTCAAAGTGTAACTTCTCATGAGCCCTGAAAAGTTCTCGATGATCTTCGAAGATAGTTTCATGAGCCAACTTAAGAGTGTTTAGTTCTTTAGTGAGAAGCTCAATCTTCTCCTTATCATTGTCATTCATTTTATCTTGATTAGCATGATTAATTGACGTTTCATGATAGTATTCATCACTAGAGTTGTCAACAAGTAAATCATCATCCACAAGCAAGTCATCTTCATCACTATTGAAATCAACATACTCAGGATGTGTTACCTTTGGACCTTTGGCCATGAAGCATCTTCCAATTCCTTCATTTGGTGAATCAAATATGCCGTAGGAGTTGGTTGACACAAGTGCTAGACCGGCAACACCTTCATCTTGAGTATATTCGGAGTCGGAGTGATAGCTTCTCTCGGAGTGATTGTCGGAGTCGGAGCCGTATACCCATTCACCAACATGAGCTTGATGTCTTCGTTTTGTGTAGCTCCTTGATGACTTGTCCTTCCTTTCCGAATCCTTGCTTCTCCATGTGGGTCTTCGTTCATAACGATCATCTCTACTCCTCTCTCTTGGTGGTGATTCTTCTCTTTTGCTTCTTCTTCTTGGAGAATCTTCTCTTCTTTTGTAGGTTGCCGTACACTCATTGGAATAGTGTACGGGTCTCCCACAATTGTAGCAATTGCGCTCTCGACTAGAAGATCTTTTGTCATTGTAAGACCTTGGCTTGGAGCTTCTTTCTTTGCTTCTACTCTTGTAGAATTTGTTGAAGTTCTTCACCATTAAGCTCAATTCTTCATTGAAGGTTTGTTTCTCACTTGATGATGTGGGGGCTTCACTTGAGGCTTTTTAAGCACCACTTGACTTGTTGTGAAGTTCCTCCTTATCCTTGAGTGACATCTCATGAGCAACAATTCTTCCAATGACTTCCGTTGGCTTGAGATATTTGTAGTTTGGCATCATTTGGATCAATGTGCACACGGTATCATACTTTCCATCCAGTGCTCTTAGGATCTTCTTGATGATGAATTTGTCGGTCATCTCTTCACTCCCTAAGCCGGCAATCTCATTTGTGATAAGAGCAAGCCTAGAGTACATTTCAGCGACACCTTCACCATCCTTCATTTTGAACTTGTCAAGCTGACTTTGGAGCACATCCAACTTGGATTCCTTGACGGATTTGGTACCTTCATGCATATCAATCAAAGTGTCCCAAATTTCCTTTGCATTCTCAAGACGGCTGATTTTGTTGAATTGTTCGGGGCACAATCCGTTGAAGATGATATCACAAGCTTGAGCGTTGTATTGCAGCATCTTCAATTCTTCCGCATTAGCTTCACGGTTCGGCTCTCTCCCATCAAAGAATTCACCTTGCAAGCCAATACAAATAATTGCCCAAACGGCGGGGTTATGTTCGAGAATATGCATTTTCATCTTATGCTTCCAACTAGCAAAATTAGTACCATCAAAGTAAGGACCTCTACGGTGATAATTTACCTCGCTAGACGCCATACTCTCCTAGGTTGTGAAACTAAGGCTATGACCACCAAAAGCTATGGAAATCAAAGCAAATGGAGACCAAAGCTCTAATACCACTTGTAGGACCTTGAAGTATGTCTAGAGGGGGGCTGATTAGACTACTTGACCAATTAAAAACTTAACCTTTTCCCAATTTTAGAGTTTGGCGGATTTTAGCTACTTTAGGACAAGTCAAGCAATCATCACACTATTCAAGCAAGCATGCAAAGAGTATATAGGCAGCGGAAATTAAAGCATGCAACTTCCAAGAAAGTAAAGGGAAGGGTTTGGAGGATTTAAACGCAATTGGAGACACGGATGTTTTTGGTGTGGTTCCGATAGGTGGTGCTATCGTACATCCACGTTGATGGAGACTTCAATCGACGAAGGGTAACGGTTGCACGAGTCCACGAAGGGCTCCACCCACGAAGGGTCCATGAAGAAGCAACCTTGTCTATCCCACCATGGCCGTCGCCCACGAAGGACTTGCCTCACTAGCGGTAGATCTTCACGAAGTAGGCGATCTCCTTGCCCTTACAAACTCCTTAGTTCAACTCCACAATCTTGTCGGAGACTCCCAAGTGATACCTAGCCAATCTAGGAGACACCACTCTCCAAGAAGTAACAAATGGTGCGTTGATGATGAACTCCTTGCTCTTGTGCTTCAAATGATAGTCTCCCCAACACTGAACTCTCTCTCATAGGTTTTGGATCTGGTGGAAAGAAGATTTGAGTGGAAAGCAACTTGGGGAAGGCTAGAGATCAAGATTCATATGGTAGGAATGGAATATCTTGGCCTCAACACATGAGTAGGTGGTTCTCTCTCAGAAATGGTAAGTTGGAAGTGTAGGTTTGTTCTGATGGCTCTCTCCATGAATGAAGAGGAGGTGGAGGGGTATATATAGCCTCCACACAAAATCTAACCGTTACACACAATTTACCAAACTCGATGAGACCGATTCAACAGACTCGGTCGGGTCGATTTAGTAAACCTAGTGACCGTTAGTGATTTTCGGTGGGACTGACATGCATCTCGGTGAGACCGATTCTGTTAGGATTAGGGCATAACATAATCTCGGTAAGACCGATTACACAAACTCGGTGAGACCAATTTGGTAATAAGCTTTCCAGAGAGTTGGTCAGGTAAACTCGGTCTGACCGATTTGCTCTTTTCGGTGAGACCGAAATGTTACAAAAGGGAAACAGAGAGTTTACATTGCAATCTCGGTGGGACCGATCGCTCACTTCGGTTTGACCGAAATGTTACAAAGGGAAACAGAGAGATTACAATCCCATCTCGGTGAGACCGAGATACCTATCGGTAAGACCAATTTGCTTAGGGTTTGTGGCAGTGGCTATGACTTTTTTGAATCGGTGGCGCCGGATAGGAAGTATCGGTGTGACCTATTTTGGCTTTAGGTTTAGGTCATTTGTGGATGTGAGTAAGTAGCTGAGGATTTTGGAGCATATCACTAAGCACATGAAGCAAGAGGCTCATTAAGCAACACCTCATCCCTCCTTGATAGTATTGGCTTTTCCTATAGACTCAATGTGATCTTGGATCACCAAAATGTAAAATGAAGAGTCTTGAGCTTTTGAGCTTGAGCCAATCCTTTGTCCTTAGTATTTTGAGGGATCCACTTTCATCATCCATGCCATGCCATTCATTGAGCTTTCCTGAAATAATAGTCTTGGAATAGCATTAGCTCAATGAGCTATATGTTGCTATGAATTACCAAAACCACCTAGGGATAGTTGCACTTTCAGCTGGCATCCGGGCTGCCGCAACATGGGCTCCGCACCGCCGACGGTTTTGACCTCACCTTTTACCGGCGGCGGTAGCTGCGTCCCATGGCTGAGGATGACTATGTGGACAGGCCGAAGGTAGGAGGTCACTCGGGGATTTTTGTGCAGACTGACATGTAGGTCCCACAAGTCATAACGCCCAGTCGAATCGAAGGCGTTAACTTAATGGGCGACATAGTCCCTGTCAGAGGTTTGAGTTAGATTCTAACCCTGAAGTAACTCTAACCAAAGTGGTGTTTGGATGGCAGGGTTAGACTGACAACAAATGTATCCAAACAGGGCCATGGGTTGAAACGTGCCTATAACGGTACTTTGTAGAGTAGTTGTTTCTTGGTAGGGCTGGTTGGTAAGCGCATGTGCAATGGTTGATAAGGTAGTCTTATCTTAAGTCTGCCACGTATGCAAGTGGTAGTAGTTTCTTGGCATTTTAGTGGTTTCTAGCATTATTAGGGGTTTCTTGCATTATTAGGGGTTTCTTGTAAGGAACAATGTACGTACTACTAGCGATAAAAGGCGATTCTAGGTTGCGTTGTACTCCAGCAAGTACTACTAGTGGTCACGGGAGTGTATACCTTGTTTTGTGGGTTCGATCCCGGCCAAATGCACGGCGGCCTTTTTTTTGAATAGTAACTTCGCTGCGGGCCAATATTTTACACGGGTAGTTTGAATTTTCAAGTCAAACGGACATGCGGCACCACAATCTGGGTGCACTGGATAGCCTAACCACGTGAACGGGTTGTCCTTCCCAGCACCCCGTGGCTCGCGTGCTCGCCCTAGCCGCACCTCGCTTGCAGCTTCCTCATCAGCTAGTAGCATATTTAAACTAGCGCCTCCCAATTAAGCCCGAGGAGCCAGAAAAGCCTGGCGGGGCATTGGGAACTGTGCAATATGGCTTTGTACGTAAAGTGCTCTACTACTACTACTAGTATGTAGCTTGTGGCGTTGCACGCATGGACTTCACTCCATTATCGGCTCTACTATAAAAGAAATTCCTCTTGACGTGTTTTTTTGAAACGGAGGCAAAAGCTTTGCTTCATCTCATTCATAAAGAAGGAACTACTAACAAAGTTCGACGAGATCCATTACACCTCCACAAATGTAAGTGAAAAGCCTAGTCTTGATGTATCAAATAACTAAAATGTTCTGCCCCCGCGGTAACCATCGCTGATAAACAGGCTGCTAGTGTGTGCATGAGAGGAGCGGCTGAGTAGGCCAGCAATGTGAGAGGAGCGGCTGAATAGAGCAGCGAGAGTAACCACTAGGCCACTACGCAGGTGTACTTTCCCTGCATTGATAGTACAACGATGGTTCTAGAGAACAGCAGTACCCTCCACTTCCAACTGTAGCTCCTTGGCCATGAGATTCAAGAGTTCGAAACTGGTGCACTATACTAGACTAGACTAGAAGTACAGTACATCGCACTACTAGTTGATAAAAAGTAGTACTAGTACTCCTACAGTACAAGTACGTACTCCTCCGTCACATAATGTAAGACATTTTTTTGACACTAGTTGGCGTGTACAAAAAATAGCAACAACATACCCAAAATTTCTTAATCCATGCCAAAAACTACTACCTAGTGCCAAAAATTTCTTACTAGTGCTATTATTTACAGTATAATGCAATCCTATAACGTTCCATAATGCTAGTAGTAGTAGTAAATAATAGCCTCACCCCTTCGCTAAGGAACGATCTACAGTTGGAAGGGACGAGGACCTGCGGTTAGTACGCTCTTATCTCCTCCTCGCCAGTTCCCCTCCCCCCGAAGAGAAGACAGTTCGTCGCTGCTCCCATGGATTCGCTAGGCGGTTCTCCTCCTCCTCGGGGCTGGGAGACCTTGGACGATGATCCTCTGGGATAAATCGCACGCCGCTCCAACGTCCTCACCGCCGCAAGACTTGGTGCTTCCTGCACCAACTATTTCAAGATGGTGCTTAAACAGGCTTGGGAAAAGGCCATGCTTGTTGGTCTTCCATGCGTCCTCGAGGAGAAGGTTCTTCTATGGGACAATCCTTCGAACAGTCCACCGCTCCTTGGCCATGGTTGCACGTTGACTCCGCTAGAGTTGCCGACGTTGAGAGGTAGTCGGATTTTATCCGATGAGCAGGTCAGTAAATGAGTTTAATCATGTAGTACTTAGTTATTCCATTTCCATCCCGTAATTTCTCCACTGCCCACCGTCTTATATATATGTCTGGGTCGGTGCCAACGAAGATTGGCTTGCATACCTCTGGCCGGATATCACCATCATTTTGCACAACATCCATAGCAGTGCGGCCGTTCCTATAGACCCCTTCTCCACCATTGGGATCGGCCTTCCGGACTGGTTGGACTTGAGTACGTATGATGATGCCTGCATGAGATTGAAGAAGATAGCAATTGCGGACCCGCCGACAAAGCGATGTGGCTACGACGATTACTATCTCATCGCGGTGTTCGATATAAGGATTGCCATCAATGCAAGAGGCAGTAACGGTAGAGGCTGGCACATGTTGGCGGTGGCAGATTTGTACCCCTACACGTTCGAAGACGCCGTGCGCCATCTAGGCCGCATTTCGCGGTGACAAGCCAGGGGACTTGTTTCATCTGGTTGCCATCCTACGGTACGGGAGATTACAAACGGAATGCACAAACCATCATTTGCATCCCTAACGGTACTCCATTATTTTGCAGGGACCAGTCATCCCCCGATCAAAATAAGATCGCCGATCGTGGATGTGCATTTGCATCCGCGATTCGGTCTAACATGGAACCTTGTAGCTGACTTTGGCATATTGGGATCAACTATCTTACCACTCGTTACCCATGGTACCACTGATGTGCCGTCGTATCTTACCACGATCATACCGTCACCATCTACCCAGGTATTCCATTTTTTAACCCTCTCGCCTTCTCTTTCATTGTTGTACTAGTAGTACTTACTTGTACTAGTAGGAGTACTTTTTACCTTGGAGGACACGTATAGCTAGCTAGGCCCTTGAAGATTTGAACCCACTAGCTGCCACCATTTTTGTTTTTCCATATCTTACTATCTCATCCATGTAGCCAAGAGTGGCTATATATAATAAGCCGGTTATTTTACTTCCTCTATACCAGAGTAGTACTATTTGCTACACTGTATTACTGACCGCCATATTTGAGCACAACATTATTATGAATGGAGCTTGACTATGTACGTCACCATGTGTCCAGATCTGAGATGCCACGTGTACCAGATGAACGGCACCGAGTTCGACCCCCGTGATGCTACATGGGTGCCGAGGAACACTCTTGGAGAGTAATCGCTTTTCATTGGGGACAGCTACCCCATTGTGAAGCGGATGCCACCTTCCATGCACGACACGGAAGGCCTGCCATTCATGAAGCATGGTTGTGTCTTCAGTGCACACCGCCGGATGAACGACATGCTGGGACACGCTATCCCTGATTTATGCCGCTTCAGCTTGGATGAGTCTCCATCGTGTGGAACCAGACTAGAAAGCTGCAACAATGATTCCCGTTGCACACCGCTATGGATCATGCCATCCATGAAGAACACCTGGGACTGGAACCTGGAGGAGGACATGTAGCCCATCTATAACGTGTAAGTGGAGTACGGTAATTGTGAACGGTAGCGCTATGAATATATGTAGACTAGTCGTGCACAAGTTTATCACATGAATTGGAGATGAACTTGTGTGGCATACTGGCATTTGTCCTTTAGAATTTATTACTAGTAAATGTGTTATGTGTACGTGCAACTTGTGTGGTTGTTGCACGGGCTCCAACATGCTCTTTGAGAAAAAAAGGTGGCACAGCTTTTGATATACGTGACATGGCAGCATCATACAGTAGCATCATTCACTATAGTTGTAGTACACTCCTACTAGGACGACAACTCCTATAAAACCTTGTGCTTGGCTCTTTGCCTCTTTGGGAGGTTCAATAGTTCGTACTTGTGTGAACCTTGCACTTGGCTCTTCGCCTCTTCGGAAGGTCCAACAATGATGATACTATAGTATAATTGCTTCTGGCAATCTGACACCGATTGAAATGCTACACGTCCACCACGAGGGAGAGGGCGAGGGCGAGGGAGAGGGAGAGAGAGAGGGCGCTATAGTCAAAACCCTCTCCTAATCCTGCGAACCACCGCGCGCGTGGGCGAGGGAGAGGCGTAGTAAGCAAGCTTCTCCTCGTTCGGCGAGTTGACGGGACACATCAAAGCAGTACTAGTACTACTTGTCCATACTGCGTCCTTTCCGGTTAATATGGCTTAATTTGAAATGAGAAAAATACACTGGCGGTCAATGTATGTAACAATACGCTCTTTTCGGTCACTATATATAGTTTTGCGGTGATTATACGATCACTAGCTCATCGTAGAGCACCGTATTGCACCCTACTGACCAGCCACATAGTCGACGTGGAACTTTGTTGACTGGTTAAATTGTCACCTGGTTTCTAGGTCCCACATGTTAGTTGGCAGAGCAAAGAAATTAGTTAAACAAAACTTTACGCAGATGCAACAGGAGTCCAACCCTTGTGCGCGAACCACCCTGGCTGTTTATGTGAGTGCAAGCACGTGTCTCCCTCGGTCTTCCAACAAAGAGTGTGCATCGGCTAAAAAACAAAGACTATAGTACATGAGGACCTCCCAATGCTCCACCTTGTATAGGTTCTAAGCCTTCCACGTAGGCAAAAAATCTGATGTGGCAAGTTATTTGAGAACATAGAGATGAGTGTGGTGACCCCAGGAAGAAACAATGCTAAGCGCGTGAACCTAGACAAAACATTTAAAGGAAGGAAGCCCACCAATACATTAAGAGATTTAGTTGCTAAATCATTAAATGAAGCAAGCTTAGCAACCATAAGCTAAGCACCTATGCATTGGGGAGTATAGTTGCTAAGCTATTTAATGTGCTTAGCACCTCATCTAAGCACCCATGCATTGGCAGCAGCCTGATGTACATCTACACTTCCAATGCATTTAGCCTTTAATCTAAATCGATATTGATTGACTAACGCATGCATCTACACTTGTTCTCTAGGTATAGGCTACATGTCTATCCTTAATTACAGCATGCAACGACCTTTATTTAATCTTCTTCTCTTAATGGTCGCATGCACACATAAGTCTACTACTTTTGGGCGTTAATTATGCCCTGGTCAATGTGTAAATCTCTAAATGTACAGTCTTTCACAGACGTAGGGAGTAGGTTGAGCACTTGAGCGTGAGCGTGTGTGTTGCGTCGTGTGATGTGTGCCGCATGGGTGCGTGAGTGTTGCGTGCGTCCATGTGTACGTGTGAGTGTTGCATGTTGCATGCATGCATGGGGCTTACTCCCTCCCATTGACATGTTCATATTTCAAGCTTCCTCTGTTCCCTCCATATGGTGATCTTCCCTCTGTTCCCGAATACGGAGTAAAAGCCTCCCTCTGTTCCCAAATACGGAGTATTTGTCTTTCTACAGATTTGAACAAGTGACTAGGTACGGAGCAAAATGAGTGAAGTGAGCGTAGATGCATAGGGATACTGTAGAAAGGAAGTCTTCGCTATCCATTATTCCCCATCTCGGTCAGAGAGAACTATTCAACTAGTCTTCGCAGTGAAGTGACAATACACGATGCAACAGATGGGACACGTAATTAATAAGCTGAACCAGCATGTTGGTGTTACTAAATCAGCCTTACCCAGTACTGCCATCATGTTTGCTAGTAGAGCACGCTTCCGCGAATACGCATACGCACCTCTGTCCTCCATGAATTGACATATAGGCCCTCTTGTGGTAGACCCACATGTCATCGGTGTAACTATTTAAAATCCGAATACTACTAGGGAAAACCCTAGCAGCAGCGCGGGTTTTAGGCCTATCAGTAGCGCGGGCAGGAGCGCTACTGATACGGCACTACAGCTAAAGCTTAGCAGTAGCGTGCCTAGACCCACGCTACTGCTAAATTGACTTAGTAGTAGCGCTTCTCCAGAGAAGCGCTACTGGTAATTAGTAGTAGCGCTTCTCCTTGCCGCGCTACTACTATTATCTAGTATTTTATTTCTTTTTTATTTCATGTTGTATTCATACACCTTTACACAAGTTTTCATACAACAGGAATTTAGAGATTTTTTTTACATCATAATGAGTTATTACATCATGGGGTGAAAGAACCGTGGACTAGTTTCAAGTGGATGTCCATCCACTTGAAACTAGTCCGTGGTTCTTTCACCCAATGATATAATAATATCATCATCATCATATCATTAACAACTTATCATCATAATACATCATTGTCATATAACACCTCCTCAAGATCATCGTTTTCATCAATGACATCACATAGCAAATTGGTCACTAGTCGTAATCACAAGTACTCCTCATTATCAACTCTAACACATTACCACATAATAAACATATTGTACCTCACAGGACCTACTACATTCGATTAAGACCTACTACATTTTCTATGGTAAAATAGCAAAAAACAAGATAGCCCCTGACTCTCCATTATGGAGAATGGAGATTATCCTGTCTCCAATTCTTGCCTTTTGCTGAATGTTACTTCCAAGAACCTCCTTGCGCATGTCCAAACATTTTTTCCATTCTTTGACGAACATGTGTTCACCGGTTTTAGAAATCCGATATGCACAGGTGAGCTCCCTAGATTTACCTGGCAGTATGTTCAGAACTGTAAGGCGACCATTCAGATACATCAGATGAGGCACACAATCCATCGGGAGTTTCTGTTGAAAAACATAGTAATAACATCGTAGTTAGCAATGATGTACTAGTTTTAGAAGTATGCAAAAGATGCACGGATGTCGTAATAGTAAAAAAATCTTACTAGGGTTTCTCCAGAGAAGTTACCGTGGTTCAACACGTGCACTAGTGGCACGTATTCACCATAATTTGGAGGAGTTCGATAATAGTTATTGTAATCCTCAAGAAGAGTACAAAATCCGATCAGATGATTTTTCTCCTTATAAGTTAATTCGGAGCCATCGGTGTAGTGGGTTTTGTGTACCATCTTCCGCACAGTCTTTGAAGAATCAAAGTAAGCTGTCAATGGAAATAAGTTGTCAACTATTTTGAAATAAACAATATAAATTAGTTAATAACTATGTTTGAGAAACTTACATAGCGGTACAATCGGAAGCGTATCAACAAGGACCCAAATGTCCATATTGTCTTGCTCGATGTCAGGATCACCAAGATCCATGGTGACAATCATACCCTCATAAAAACCATACATTTTAGAAAGTGCTTCCCAATTTTGGCAACCAAAATGGGTTACGCTCTGAGCATTGCACAGATTTACTTCAAAATCCATATCATGGTGGGTCCTTAGGTGTATTTTCTATGTTTCAAAATTTTCATGGTCTTCAAAACCCATTCTCTCCAAGACATAGCGTCTTGAATGGCATGGGATAAGCTAGTCGAATTGTAAAAGATGAAAATTAGACGTTGAAATAGTTGAAGTCATGCTTAATTACGAAAAAACACTTGTCGTTGTTGCGTACGGTTTTAACATCAAAGGTCTCCTCGAGCTTAATGCTGAAGCGCCGATCTTCGTCCAGCTCAACGAACCTGTCGCACAAACCTCGATCGTCTTGGCACCAGCTGCACTCCCCCGGGAGACTGTCGTCGTCCGAGTACGACACTTTCTACGTTCATAATTCAAAGATTAAACTTGTACAATTAAATATATGTACTAAAAAACCTAAATTAGATCATTATTTTTCGAGAAAATCCAGGCCACTCGATATTTCCTACATATTCTAGCACAAGTCATGCCAGAATTCACGGAAAAATCCGGCATGACCTTTGCTAAAAAAGGACATATCGAGCGCCTGAAATTTGCCAGAACGGAAATTAATCAACACTCCGGCAAAACATAGGCCACTCGGAGGTGTAAACTGAACATGAACGGCCACTTGGGCAACCACATATCCTATTTTAGCAACACAAGATATACATGGATATTTGGCTGGTCTCACCTCGATGTCGGAGGGGGTCGATGACGGGGACGACGGCGGGGATGATGGAGGGGCTCCTAGATTTTTGCAAAATCAAAAACCGTATAAGTTATCACTAATACATCCCGAATAATTGCTTAAACCAAAAAAATAACAACAAATATGACATGTTGAACTAGTTTTATTAATTCAACTAGTCCTTACTAAATATACTTACTATAAATAGAAAAAAAAACTAGTTCTTTCTAAAAATAAAGTAGTTCAACTAGTTATATTAATTATCTTAATGAAAATACATTAGTTCTATTAATTCAACTAGTTCAAATAGTTTATTAATTTACTTACTAAACTAGTTCAACTACAACTAAAATAGTTCAACTACAACTACTATTAATCATACTACCCTAGTTAACTATTACCATCACTACTACTAATTAACATCTACTACTACTAAAAATCATTATCTATGAACCGTAAATTAACATCTACTACTACTAAACAACATCTAGTACTAACTAAGTAGAGAGAAAGGGGGTGGGGGCGACGGAGAGGTAGGGGCGGCGAGGGCGGGATCGGGATCGGGAGGCCGCGGTGCTGGGTGGGCTCGGTTGGCGGCGGTGGGGTCAAGGGCGGTGGGAGGAGGGCTGCCGGCGGAGGAGCGAGGAGGGGCGGCCGCAGGCGGAGGGAGGAGAGCGCGGTGTGAGGAGGAGGGAGGAGGGACGGAAGGAGGGGAGTACCTCAGTGGCGGACGGACGAAGGCGGTGGCGGCGGCGGCGACGCACGACGACGGTTATCGGCGCGCGGGCGAGAGTGACTAAGAGGGGGAGAGTGTGAGTGAGAGAGAGGGTTGGTCGCGCGCGTGGGGATAAGGTAGGGTTAGTTGTAGCGCGCTTGCCAAAACGCGCTACAGCTAATCTGAATAGCAGTAGGTCTGTGCATTGTTGCGCGCTACTGCTAAGTTGGACTACCAGTAGCGCTTTGCAGTTAAAAGCACTACTGCTAAGTGTAAGTATACAAAAATACGTCAATGCAAAAATACATTGGCCATCGATGATCTTTTTGTGTACAATCTGAATTGTCAATATGAGTCCTCTCTGGTTGGTACCGGAGAGGACTCATATTGCGGCCAAAAATTCTACACATAGAGTTCAGTCAAGACCAACTGGTTGTGATAGTTTCAGAAGTAACATATTTAAGGTGGTAAACACCCTGTTCGCGGAGCGAGGTGGGACTAAACTTGTGGGCTGATCTTAGCAGTAGCGATTTTCTTAGAAGCGCGCTGCTGCTAACTTCTATAGCAGTAGCGCGGTTCAATATAGGGCGCTACTGCTATAACTAGCTGGATGGCGAGGTCATGGCAATTAGAGCAGTAGCGCAGTTTGGTGCGCACGCGCTACTGCTATTTTCCTTTCAGCAGCGCGTTTTGCTATCACGTGCTGCTGCTAAATAGTAGTAGCTTCGTGTTTTGAGGAGCGTTGCTGGTAAGATTCTGTGTATAGGCTTTTCCCTAGTAGTGGAAGGATGGTATATCCTCGTAGTAATACTAGTAGAATTGAGATTTAATGAACTTTCTTCCCCGTCTTCCACTCTTCTTCCTCCTCTCTTCTTCTTCCTCCTTTCTTTCCCATCGTCAGCCGCACACCATTTACCCCCGCTCACTCCTCGCCCACCCGCGCCATCTTCCTTAGTAGCTTGCGCGTACCATATCCCCCCGCTCACTGCTCGGCCACACGAGGAGAAGCTTCTTTGCTCGCCCGCCCGAATCCACTTCCCTGCTGGCTCGCAGGCACCGAAAACACCAATGGCAGAACCGACTGACACGCAGAGCTGCGATTGGAATTCCCTCCCCGATGTTCTCTTGGAGCAGATCTATATTCGTATGGACCTACTCAGCACCGTTCGTCTGGCTGCATGCTCGGTATCTTTGTACCGTCTACTCGTCTGCAACCGGCCGACTCTTTTCAAGACACCCTGCTTGCTGATACCCGATCCTCGCAGGTGGCCCAGACACCGACTTGACGATCCTACGGAGGTTGCCGTAGTGCCCCTCGACATGCTACCACTACCCATCCACCTGTCCTTCATGCACGGCCACTACTGGGTGGGCATGAAGGCCAACTGGATCATCCTCATCCACCAATCCGGTAGTCCATGGCGTCTCGTGGATATCTACACCCAGCGAGAGATCACCCTTCCATCGTTGGATACCACCGCCATCGAGCGTCGCGGACCGGCGGACACTCCTGCCTACTACGCACGAGACACGTCAAGCTTTTGGCTCGACCTTTGTTTGCTGAAAGTTGTAATCTGCGAAGTGCCCACACCATCAGAAGACTACATGGATTACAAGCTCATTGCCTTGTTCAACATGGGATTAGTCTATCTGGAATACGGTCGCCATACATGGTTATGGCTCATCGTCAATCCTGTTGAGGCAACATTTCTGTCTGATGCTATAGTGCATGATGGCATCGTTTACGTGGTCGACGCACAGATTGGCTGCCTATACTGGTGGAATCTACCGTCATGTAATTGTTCTATCTCATCTCATCTTTACCTTATGAATACGACTGCCTGTTCATTGTTACACATCTAGAATAGATAGTATGTCTATAACCACATCATTGCTATATGTTCCTCTCATTTCCTAGATTTTTATGACCACACATGTTATTGTTAGAGTTGATATGAGAACAATTGGCTTCTAATGATTATTAAAATATGTATTATGAGCATAACATCATGATTGCTATATGTTACTCTCATTTCCAAGATTTTTATAACAACACATGTTATTGCTTTGAGTTGATATGAGAACAGTAGTAGTAAGTGCTATGGTAGAATATGAGTAGACTCTATCATAGATGTTTTCCTCTCATTGTTACATGATGTTTGAACCATGACATATTGCTAGAATATGAAAGCCATTGGCTTATTTTTTTAACTTGGGGTATGATTATAACCACTGCATTGCAATTCTCTGTCTATGATATGTGTCACTGTTATAATAATCTTAATTCCACACATACTCTGAACATGATTGTTTATTTTTGTTCTTTTGGTCTCCAATTTAAATTGTTGCAGCAGACGCAAATGCGCTGGTCTTCATGATTCCAGGACCTGGAATCATACCAGCCAATGGGTGGTGGTTTATCGCTCGTTCAGCTGACGGTGGTCATTTAATGCTCATTTGCACGTACCAAATTGACCAAACCATTACATCAAACAACATGCAGTACAATGCGTGGGGTGTTCGTGACATTGATGGCTATGGCTACTTCATGTTCGAGAAAGATCCCAGCTCCGTTGGGCCAGGCGTATTCAACTGGAGGCGGGTTTACAGCCTCGGCAACCACTCCTTGTTCCTCGGGCTCAATTATCCGATCATCCAACCAATCATCGATCATATCACCGGCGATGATTACCGTGCTATGCAACTTCCATTCGCCAGGGGGGGCTGTGTTTACACATCATACCATGGGTTTCATGAATAACCATATCCAGAGATTCGTCGACACAACTTGTTGCCAGATAATCTTTAGTGTGTGAAAGGCATCAAGCTTCCATGCGATGGATGGCTTTTGCAAACCCGACATGCGGCGATGTGGTTCATGCCAACAGCAAATATGCACAACTTGATTCGTGCTGATATCTAGACTGAGCCATGTATTCTGTTGCTGTAGCACGACCCTATTTTGTTGGATATTATGTACAGTTGTTAGTTTGAAGCACATCTCTGGTTTGAAGGATAGATACCTTCCTGGGATCAAATGCATCCTAACGCACCTGCGTAGGATGTACTGATAATGATGATGGAGATGCTGTGCAGAAGCCATATATATATATATATATATATATATATATATATATATATATATATATATATATATATATATATATATATATATATATATACATCAATTAGGCTTCAAGTGCGTACTTGTTAGTTAAACCTATGGTTAAAACGTGACACTAAATATGACTAATAAGTAGTATACTAGCAGTACTAGTATACGTCGGTCAAATTATTCATCATGTCCACACATTGAATTGACGTGACAACACGTTGTGCGTGAGGTGACACAAGAATCCCGGTGGCGTGTTCGGGTATTCTGGACTTCAAATTTGGAGTACCACTTATCTGTCGAAATCTTTCATCATTCACTTAAAACAGTCGATTGATCATACATTGAGTACCATATAACTGGAATTACCGATGCAAGTCGAAGAAGGATTGGCCGGTGCTGCCGGCTGGCGTCAAGTTCGATCCCACAGATCAGGAGCTGATCGAGCACCTTGAGGCCAAAGTGAGTGCTGACAGCGCGAGATCTCATGCTCTCATAGATTTGTTCATACCAACCATCGACAGCGAGCACGGCATATGCTACACCCAACCTGAGAAACTTCCAGGTAAGACACCAATCGGCCGTCTACTTGCACAAACATATTCCTTTATTTATAGCTCTATTTTCTTTTTAGACACATACCTGGTGAAGCAATTACAATTTGACAGTTAATAAAAAGTGAAACAAGTGACTGCAACATGCCAAAGATGTTATGAAAATGCCAACTACGCACACTAAAACCTGTATTCGACAATACTGCAGGTATCACACTGAGTGGCCTAAGGATGCATTTCTTCCAGCGCAATTCCAAGGCATTCAAAAGGGGCACGTGGACGCGTCGCAAGATATAGTCGGAGTGCAGCATGCACGCGATGTGGCACAAGACCGGCAATACCTTGCCGGTGATGACCAACGGTCAGCAGACAGGCAGCAAAAAGGTTCTGGTGCTGCACACCAACAAGAACTTCGACTAGCAGAGGACCAACTGGGTGATGCACCAGTACCACCTCGGGGACTTGGAGCAAGAGAAGGAGCGGGAGCTGGTCCTCTGCAAGATTTTCTACCAGACAAACACTAGGGCCAGGAGTAAAAAGATTATAAGTTAGTTTGGTATTGGTAGTTGTACGTACTACCTTGTCGTCCGCAAGTTGGTATTGTTGTTAACGATCTTTTGGTATGAACTTGCATTTGCTTCCAACCATCATGCCGAGAGTCGACATGGATATAAAACTGAATCATTTGTTTCGAAACAATTTTTCAGGCACCTGATTTTTATTTGATGGGTAGCATAAGCACCTGCCGTTCGAATTCCCAGTTCTCCAATTTTTTTGAAAGAAGTGCATGCACTTATTATGATGATGAAACAACAATATCCCTGCTGCATCCCAGTTATCAGTCTGTACTTGCAGAATTCTCTCGTTTATTGAGCATGTATATTGTTTTTTCAGGTCAAGCAAGTTCCAACTGGGCTGTAGACTGCCCAAGCTTGGTTTTGTTTTTAGCAGGCCTAGCCCATGACGACAACAGGGCACAAAGATCCAGAAGGTATCTACTGGCCTTTGGCCCGCCAGTGTTAGTTATATTTTGTCTTACAACATCCTGAAAGTGCTAGTATCGACTAGAGGGGGGGTGAATAGGCGATTTTTATGAAAGTCTTCAAAACTTGGAAGTTTCGAAGACAAACAACAAAAACAACCTAATTCATATGCAGCAGAAGATAAACTACCCTAAACAAGCCATAGTCAAGCATGTCATGATGTGAAAGTACAGGACCAATAGCAGTTAGGTAGTAAGGATCAAGATGGAAGATAGTATGAAGCCAATCAACAATAGTAGTCAAGCAATGAAGTCAAACAGATAAACAGATAGGCAATGACTTCATGAAGACAAACTTAAGTAAGGTTGGAAGGGATAGAACCAGTTGCTTGTTGAAGACACAGGATTTGTTGGACCAGTTCCAGTTGCTGTGACAACTGTACGTCTGGTTAGGGAGGCTGAGATTTAACTCAGAAGACCGTGTCTTCACCTTATTCCCCTTGAGCTAAGGACACCCAGTCCTCGCCTAATCACTCTGGTAAGTCTTCAAGGGAGACTTCCAAACCTTCACAGACTTCGTTCACTGGCAATCCACAATGAGTCTTGGATGCTCAGAACGCGATGCCTAACCGGCTGGAGGATACACAGTCCTCAAGTGTAATAAGTCTTCAGGTTACACAGACAGAAAGACTCCAGTGATGCCTAACACTCTTTGGCTCTGGGTGTTTGGGCTTTGTCCTCGCAAGGATTTCTCTCTCTCAAATGCTTCGAGGTGGGTTGCTCTCAAACGACAAAAGCCGTGCACAAACTCTGAGCAGCCACCAATTTATGGTGTAGGGGGTGGGCTATTTATAGCCACTAGGCAACCCGACCTGATTTGTCCAAAATTACCCTGGGTCACTAAGGAACTGACACGTGTTCCAACGGTCAGATTTCAAACACACGCGACAACTTTACTTGGACTACAAGCAAAGCTGACTCATCCAGCTCTGGATAAGATTTGCTCTCATTGTCTTCACTCGAAGACATAGGATTTGAGTTGAGCATCACTTCAGTCACTCTGACTTAGTTCACTTGGACCCCACTTAACAGACGGTGGTTCCTATGGCTCAACAAAGAATAAAAGAAACAACAAAAACACAAAGTCTTCGCGCTCCAAAGTCTTCACGCAATGTCTTCTCATGTCATAGTCTTCAATATGAATATCTTCTCATACCACCATTGTCTTCAATGTCTTCATACATTTTTAGGGGTCATCTCTGGTAGGTAAACCGAATCAATGAGGGACACTACCTGCGTTATCCTGCAATTCTCACAAACGCATTAGTCCCTCAACCAACTTTGTCGTCAATACTCCAAAACCAACTAGGGGTGGCACTAGATGCACTTACACATCCGCAGGCAGCTTTTTTACTGAATCAAACACACAGCCCAGTTCTATTTCCCTATTGAAACGCATATCCTACATCCGTTTTCTAATTTCTACCTATAGTTTTACTAGTTCATATACACGTATCATTATATTGAAAATACATAAAATTCCCTTTTCATATTTACATCCTTATTTTTGTTGTTGTTTTCCCTCCCAGCGCTGATTTTTTTACCACTGGTTTTCCCTTAAACCAACTCAATTGTCCCACGTCTTATTTTCTTATAAAAACGAAATGTTTTTTTGGCAAATCAATAAGTTCTTAAAAAAATGTTTATCATTTCGGGATTACAACAGTTTTGACTCCACCGAAATATGCAAAATAAGGTTGAACTTTTTGACCGTGGTCCTGGGTAGAAAGTGGGCTGTAATAAATTACTTAAGAATTAGCAAATGGGCTGCAAATTATTTAAAAAATAGCAAATGGGCTCTATGTTGTGTGCCACAGATTTGGAGGCTGACTTGTGGGCCTACTAAGTTCATGCGTACACGAGGTTTCTCAAAAAAGAAACTTAGTCAACAATCGACTCTATCAGCGTCAGACCGTTAGATGTCAATCTAACGGCAATCGTGCTTCTTCAGTCTCTGATCTTCCTGCCCCAGCCGCCCAAACCAGCGCCGTCAGAACCACCTGCTCCCGCCTCCCATGGCCGACTGTGCTGCCAGGCAGGCCTCACGGCCCCATCGTACTCGCATCCCTAGCCTGTCTATCCCTCTACTCACCCACACCTCCTGTTATTTTCCGGCGACGGCAGCCAAACCAGTCAACCCTCGTATTCTCCACCGCGTGGGCAGCCACTACCGTGTCTTCCCCGGCTCCGTGTCGTTCCCTTCGTAGGCCTCGCCGTCGTCCACCGCCCTGGTGCTCTCGGCGTGGCATGGTCAACTTGGTCAACGAACGACATCTATCGGAAGTGGACTGTACGTGGAGAAGCTGACAGCTGGGTCCACGGCCGCACACAAGGAAATGCCTCTTTATTACGCGCAAAATAATGATTCCTCCACCTGACATCTGGGACCCGCCGGAAGGGCCTCTGTATTTCGCGAAAAAAAGTTCCCTCTGCTGACAATTCGGACCCACCAACTATATCTTCTCACGCAAGGAAGTGCCTTCTTATTGCGCACAAAAAAAATGAATAGCCCCTACTAGATGGGATCCACCATAGTGGGAGGCTGACTTGTGGGCCTACTAAGTTGATGGGGGCGGAGGGCTTTGTCAACTTAGTCAATATATGAACGATTCTAGCTCCAGTGACCATACGACGTCCATCCAACGGCTATAGTGCTTCTTCAACATCTGGTCTTCTTGCTCCAGCCGCCCAAAGCAGCGCCGGTCGTGCCGCATGCTCCTGCCTCCCGTGGCCGACTGTGCTGCCGCGGAGACCTCACCGCCCCCTATGATAACCACCGCTGGCCAGGCCCTATGGTGACGACAGCCTCACACCGCAGCCGAACCAGTGAACCCTCGTACTCCTCTCCGCATGTGCATCCACTGTCGCGTCTTCCCCGGATCCGCGTCATCCCCTTCCTAGGCCTCGCCGTCATCCACCGCTGTGGTGCTCTCAGCGTGGCGTGGTCAATGTGGTCAATGACCGACTTCCATCGGAAGAGTACTGTACCTAGAGAGGCTGACAGCTGGGTCCATGGCAGCCGCAAGGAAGTGCCTCCTTATTACGAGCAAAATAATTATTCCTCCACCTAACATCAGGGACCCACCGGACGGGCCACTGTATTTCACGAAAAAAATTGTTTCTCCCTAACTGCTGGGACCCATCGGACGGGCCACCGTATTTCACGAAAAAACGTTGCCCCCGCTGTCAGCTCGGACCCACTGGAAGTGCCTCCTTATTACGCACAAAAAAATTAATAGACCCCCTGCTAGATGGGACCCACCTTGGTGGGAGGCTGACTTGTGGGCCTACTAAGTTGACGGGGATGGAGGGCATTGTCAACTTAGTCAATATGAACGATTCTAGCTCAAGTGACCGTATGATGTCCATCCAACGGCCGTAGTGCTTCTTCAACCTCTGGTCTTCTTGCTCCAGCCGCCCAAAGCAGCGCCGGTCGTGCCGCTCCTGTGGCCGGCTGTGCTACCGCGGAGGGCTCACCGCCCCCTATTATTCCCACTGCTGGCCAGGCCCTACGGCGATGGCAGCCTCACACCGCAGCTGAACCAGTGAACCCTCGTACTCCTCTTCGCGCGGGCTTCCACTGCCGCCTCTTCCCCGGTTCTGCGTCGTCCCCTTCCTAGGCCTCGTCGTCGTCCACCGCCCTGGTGCTCGCGGCGTGGTCAATGTGGTCAAGGAACGACTTCCATCGGACGTGGACTGTACGTGGAGAGGCTGACAGCTGGGTCCACGGCCGCAGCAAGGAAGTGTCTCCTTATTATGCGGAAAATAATGATTCCTCCACCTGACAGCAGGGACCCACCGGACGGGCCACCGTATTTCATGAAAAAAGTTTCCCCCTGACTGCTGGGACCCACCAGCTACATCTTCGCACGCAAGGAAGTGCGTCCGGGCAAAAAAATGATTCGCCCCCCTGACTGCTGGGACCCACCAGCTACATCTTCGCACACAAGGAAGTGCGTCCGGGCAAAAAAATGACTCGCCCCCTGACTGCTGGGACCCACCATCTACATCTTCGCACGCAAGGAAGTGCCTAACAGTCGGGACCCACCTGGTCGAAGCGTACATAGCGTTATCATTCTGGTCGCGAACGTGTACGTACATACTGGTCGTAGTAGAGGCGCGCACGTGTCGTAGTAGAGGCGCGCACGTAGCATCTACACGTACATACAACGGCCAGGGTGCAAGAAAGGAAATATGGCCACGTACGTACATACGGGCGGGATCTCGAATGCCTACTCGTGCATACGTACGGCCAGGGCTCGTGTACATGGCTGGGTCGAAACGGAGAAACTGTGTCGTCGTCGTGTTCATGGGGAGGCAACGGAATGCGTCGTGTTCATGGGGAGGCAACGAAATGCGTCGTGTTCATCGGGAGGCAACGGAACGCGTGGGAGCCAACCGGCTTGGACGGAACAGGCGATGGAAACGAGGCCTGGCATACCGCACAATGGAGGAAACGACCTTGTGTTCGACCGGCAACGTTCGAAACGGGATCCTGTTCATCGGGAGGGGTCTGGCGTACCGCAAAACGGAGGAAACGGACTTGTGTTGGACCTCCTACTATTGAAACGGGGTCCTGTTGATCGGGAGTGGTGTGGCGTACCACAAAACGGAGGAAACAGACTTGTGTTGGAGCGCTGCGGTCGAAACGCTGGTCCTGTTCATCGGGAGGGGTGTGGTGTACTGCAAAACGGGACTCCACGGGATACTGTTAATCTCCATCATCGACCTCCTCCAGCCTCCACGGGCTACTGTTCATCCACCGTCGACCTCCTCCAGCCTCCACCTGCGATTGTTCATCCACGGGCTCTTGTTCATCCAGCCTCCACCGCGCGCTACTCCACCGGCTATTGTTCAACCACCCCTCTCCACGGGCTCCTGTTCAACCACCCCTCCACCGGCTACTGTTCATCCACCCCTCCACCATCTACTGTTCATCCAGCCCTCCACGGGGTCGTCCTGTTCATCCAGCCCTCCACGGGGTCCTGTTCATCCTGCCCCAACCGGCTCGATCGATCGGGGTCCTGTTCATCCAGAGGCAACGCCACGGGGTCCTGTTCATCCACCCCCACCACTCGCTATTCATCCACCCCCCGTAACGCTCACTGATCATCCAGAGGCAGCATCGGTCGGCTTCAGTTAGCAGCAGTAGTGAAGGAATCACTCGATCGGGTTCAGTTAACAGCCATCGATCGATCGCTCGGGTTCAGTAACGCGTAGCCTGCAGTGCAATCGCTCGGGCTCAGTATAGGCGAATGCCTCGCTGGGGTCCAGTTAGAGCCCAACGCCTCGCACACACGCGCTTACGTGTACAAGAGAAACGTGCATTGCTCGGCCCCCGACCACCCACCGTAACCGGGAACTCCCCGAAATTTTCCTCGCCCTCGCTTCTACCACGATTTTTTCCGTCATGGACAGCCCAAAGAATGTCATGCAACTGCATCTTCGGCCCACCCAGGACGAAAAGCCCATTTTCTATCATGATTTTTTGTCATAGAAGTAGGAGCCCACCACATCAAGGATGATACCGGGTTTTGTCATAATTATCGTCATAGAAGTGTCATAAGTATGACAGAAAAAATTTGTTCAGCCCAAAATGTCATGGATGTGTCTTTTTTTGTAGTGTGTGGAGAAGACAAAAAGGGAGAAGATAGTCTCACATCAACTGGGCGTATCAACGGGCTATGGAGATGCCCATTAATAGATATCAATGTGAGTGAGTAGGGACTGCCATGCGACATATGCACTAGAGCTATAAATGTATGAAAGCTCAACAAAAGAAACTAAGTGGGTGTGCATCCAATTTGCTTGCTCACGAAGACTTAGGGCGTTTTGAGGAAGCCCATCATTGGAATATACAAGCCAAGTTATATAATGAGAAATTCCCACTAGTATATGAAAGTGACAACATAGGAGACTCTCTATCATGAAGGTCATGGTGCTACTCTGAAGCACAAGTTTGGTAAGAAGGATAATAGCATTGTCCCTTCTCTCTTTTTCTCTCATTTTTTTATTTGGCCTTTCTCTTTTTTTTATTTGGCCTTTCTCTTTTTTTTTGTAAAGTCCGAAGTCTCATCCCGACTTGTGGGGGAATCATAGTCGCCATCATCCTTTCCTCACTTAGGACAATGCTCTAATAATGAAGATCATCACACTTTTATTTACTTACAACTCAAGATTACAACTCGATACTTAGAACAAAATATGACTCTATATGAATCAAGGTAGTCAGAATCCCGACTCGACTGCTAGAATCCTACGACTTCACGACCCTACGGAAGCATGTCGATCCAAGTCCCACTATGAATCCGGATCAGGTAGAGTCCATGTTGAGTCGCGATCCAAATCATAGAATCCAGTACAAAACTGCGGAATCCCGACTATGCTATGGACTATGCCTGATTCTACTAAATTATCTAAGCCATTTGTTTAGTTGTAGCAGAATACTATGACATAATTCAGACCCTTTTTCACATGCTCATGGCTCTTTATTCCCCTCCCAAGCCCAAATGCTCAGTCGCTGACATCTTTTATTTGGCTCTCAGAAACGCTAGATCAAAATGAGGATCATGCTTGTCGACGGATGGAATTAGCATAAGAAGGAGGATGCGTCAAGATCAGTCGGAGAAGGAGAGAAAGATTCGTCAAGGTTCAACACTGTGGACTAGCTATACAAGTGATCGACTATTCACGAACTCTTAAAAAACCTCCTAAATAAATTCCATGCCTCGCAACAAATACGATGTCAACTACATGATCATGCAGAAGCAATATGACAATGATGATGTGTGTCATAATAAACGGAACGGTGGAAAGTTGCATGGCAATATATCTCAGAATGGCTATGGAAATGCCATAATAGGTAGGTATGGTAGCTGTTTTGAGGAAGATATATGGTGGGTGTATGGTACAAGCGAAAGTTGTGCGACACAAGAGAGGCTAGCAATGGTGGAAGGGTGAGAGTGCGTATAATCCATGGACTCAACATTAGTCATAAAGAACTCATATACTTATTGCAAAAATCTACAAGCCATTGAAAACAAAGTACTACACGCATGCTCCTAGGGGGATAGATTGGTAGGAAAAGACCATCACTCGTCCCCGACCGCCACTCATAAGGAAGACAATCAATAAAGCTCCAACTTTATCACAAAGCGGTTCACCATACGTGCATGCTACGGGAATCAGAAACTTCAACACAAGTATTCTGTAAATTCATAATCACCCCACTAACATGACTCTAATATCACCATCCTCATATCTCAAAAGGATTATGAAGTATCAAATTGATCATAGCATCCAATTCACTTTCTATGATAGTTTTTATTATACCCAACTTGGATGCCCATCATTTTAGGACCAATTTTATAACCATAGCAAATACCATGCTATTCTAAAAGACTCTCAAAATAATATAAGTGAAGCATGAGAGATCAACAATTTCTTCAAAATTAAGCCACCGCCGTGCTCTAAAAGATATAAGTGAAGCACTAGAGCAAAAATTATCTAGCTCAAAAGATATAAGTGAAGCACATAGAGTATTCTAATAAATTCTAAATCATGTGGGTTTCTCCCAAAAGGTGTGTACAACAAGGATGATTGTGGTAATCTAAAAACCAAAGACTATTATCATACAAGACGCTCCAAGCAAAATACATATCATGTGGCGAATAAAAATATAGCTCCAAGTAAAGTTACCAATAGACGAAGACAAAAGAGGGGATGCCTTCCGGGGCATCCCCAAGCTTAGGCTTTTGGTTATCCTTGAATATCTTGGGGTGCCATGGGAATACCCAAGATTAGGCTCTTGCCACTCCTTATTCCATAGTCCATCAAATCTTTACCCAAAACTTGAAAACTTCACAACACAAAACTCAACAGGAAATCTCATAAGCTCCGTTAGTGCAAGAAAGAAAAACCACCACATAAGGTACTGTAATGAACTCATTCTTTATTTATATTGGTGTTAAACCTACTGTATTCCAACTTCTCTATGTTCATACCCCCCGATACTAGCCATAGATGCTTCAAAATAAGCAAACAGCACACGAAAAACAGAATCCGTCAAAAACAGAACAGTCTGTAGCAATCTGTAACTTTCGAATACTTCTGGAACTCTAAAATTCCTACAAAAATAGTAAGTCCTGGGAAATTTGTCTGTTGATCTACAGCAAAAATAATCAATGCAAAAGAACGTTTCTGTGATTTACTAAAATTATTGTTGTGCGCGCAAAAATTTCCATTTTTCAGCAGAATCAAATTAACTATCACCGTAGGTTATCCTATAGGTTCTACTTGGCACAAAGACTAATTAAGACATGAAAACACATATAAACAGAAGCTAGATGAAAAAAATATTACTAAACAGAAGCAAAAAGCAATAAACAAAAATAAAATTGGGTTGCCTCCCAACTAGCGCTATTGTTTAATGTCCCTAGCTAGGCATAAAAGCGAGGATAGATCTAACTAGTGCCATCTTTGGCATTCAATTCATAAGTAGCTCGCATGATAGATTCATAAGGTAATTTGACTTCCTTTCTTGGAAAGTGTTCCATGCCTTTCCCTAATGGAAATTGGAATCTAATATTCCCTTCCTTCATATCAGTAATTGCACCAATCGTTCTAAAGAAAGGTCTACCAAGAATAATAGGACATGAAAGATTGCAATCTATATCAAGAACGATAAAATCTACGGGCACATAATTCCTATTTGCAAAAATAAGAACATCATTGATCCTTCCCATAGGTTTCTTAACGGTGTAATCCGCAAGGTGCAAATTTAAAGAGCAATCATCAAGATCATGAAAACCTAGAATATCACATAAAGTTTTTGGAATCGTGGAAACACTAGCACCCAAATCACGCAAAGCATAGCACTCGTGATTTGTAATTTTAATGTTTATAGTAGGTTCCCACTCATCATTAAGTTTTCTAGGTATAGAAACTTCCAAATTAAGTTTTTCCTCATAAGATTGCATCAAGGCATCAACAATATGTTTGGTAAAAGCTTTATTTTGACTATAAGCATGAGGAGAATTCAACACGGATTGCAACAAGGAAATACAATCTATTAAAGAAAAATTATCATAACTAAATTCCTGGAAATCCAAGATAGTGGGTTCAATGCTATTTAAAGTCTTGACTTCTCCAATCCCACTTTTACCAAATTCAGCATCAATATCTAAGAACTCCGAATTATTGGGACGCCTTTTAACTAAAGTTGACTAATCTCCACTCCCATCATTATCAAGATTCATATTGCAAAACAAGGATTTAATAGGGGACACATCAATAACTTTTAGATCTTCATCATTATTTTCATCTAACCCTTCTGGTTTGGCAGCAATCTTATTGACCACGGTGGCTTGCTTATCAGAAATTTGGGCTATTGATTTTTCAAGACAAGCAATCTAAGAAATCAAACCATAAAATTCTGTAGACATATCATCAAGCTCTTTGTTCATGTACTCCAGAAAGATTTTTTGTTCTTTAATCTCTTTTCTAAAGAAAATATTATGCTAAAATTGTAAAGTCATAAAACTTCTAATGTTTAATTCAATCTCTTCCAACCTTCTAAGATCAAGGTCGGTGTTCTTAGGCAAAGTCATAAGGGCAAACAAGCACTCAAGAAGACAAGCGAAAGAGAGAGGAAATTGGGAAAGAGAGGGCGAATAAAACGGCAAGGGTGAAGTGAGGGAGAGGAAAAAGAGAGGCAAATGGCAAATAATGCAATGCGAGGGAGATGAGTTTGTGATGGGTACTTGGTATGTCTTGACTTGAGCGAAGACCTCCTCGGCAACGGCGCCAGAAATCCTTCTTGCTACATCTTGAGCTTGCGTTGGTTTTCCTTGAAGAGGAAAGGGTGATGCAACAAAGTAGCGTAGGTATTTCCCTCAGTTTATGAGAACCAAGGTATCAATCCAGTAGGAGGCTCCTCAAAAGTCCCACGCACCTACATAAACAAACAAGAACCTCTCAACCAACGCAATAAAGGGGTTGTCAATCCCTTCATGGCCACTTGCGAAAGTGAGATCTGATAGAGATAATATGATAAGATAAATATTTTTGGTATTTTTATGATATAGATTGGAAAGTAAAAGATGCAAATAAAAGTAGATGAAAAGCGTGTATGATAAAAGATAGACCCGGGGGCCATAGGTTTCACTAGTGACTTCTCTCAAGATAGCATAAGTATTACGGTGGGTGAACAAATTACTGTCGAGCAATTGATAGAAAAGCGCATAGTTATGAGATTATCTAGGCATGATCATGTATATAGGCATCATGTCCGTGACAAGTAGATCGAAACGATTCTGCATCTACTACTATTACTCCACACGCCGACTCCTGCCTGTATCTAGAGTATTAAGTTCATAAGAACAGAGTAACACATTAATAAAGATGACATGATGTAGAGGGATAAACTCATGCAATATGATATAAACCCCATCTTTTTATCCTCGATGGGAACAATACAATACGTGCCTTGCTGCCCCTGCTGTCACTGGGAAAGGACACCGCAAGATTGAACCCAAAGCTAAGCACTTCTCCCATTGCAAGAAAGATCAATCTAGTAGGCCAAACCAAACTGATCATTCGAAGAGTCTTGCAAAGATAACTTAATCACACATAAAAGAATTCAGAGGAGATTCAAATATTTCTCATAGATAAACTTGATCATAAACCCACAATTCATCGGATCTCGACAAACACACCGCAAAAAGAGTTACATCGAACAGATCTCCAAGAAGATCGAGTAGAACATGGTATTGAGATTCAAGGAGAGAGAAGAAGCCATCTAGATAATAACTATGGACCCGAAGGTCTGTGGTAAACTACTCACAACTCATCGGAGAGGCCTTGGAGATGATGTAGAGGCCGTTCGTGGTCGATTCCCCCTCCGACGGAGCACCGACGAAGGTTCCAAGATGGTATCTCATGGATACAGAAGGTTGCGGTGGTGGAATTAGGTTTTCGTGGTGCTCCCGATGGTTTCGGGGTAGGTGGATATATATATAGGAGGAAGAAGTAGGTCGGTTGACGCTCGAGGGGCCCATGAGGGTGGGGGGTGCGCCCACCCCCAGGGGGCGCGTCGGGCACCCTCGTGGCCGCATCGTTTGTTGCTTGACATCCACTCCAAGTCTCCAGGTTTGCATTTGTTCCAAAAAGATTGCTTCCAAAGGTTTCATCCCGTTTTGACTCCGTTTGATATTCCTTTTCTTCGAAACACTGAAATAGGCACAAAAAAACAGCAATTCGGGCTGGGCCTCCGGTTAATAGGTTAGTCCCAAAAATGATATAAAAGTGTAAAGTAAAGCCCATAAACATCCAAAAGGGTAATATAATAGCATGGAACAATCAAAAATTATAGATACGTTGGAGAAGTATCACAGCCTCCCTCTCTGACCTCTCCTGCGACCCGCGCAGGGACCCGCCGCCGCCGCGCCATGGAAGAGCGTCGCCGTCGGGGATCCTCGCCTTCGTGCCCAGATCCAATTCCCCTCCGGTGGATCCCGTCATACCTGCCTTCCTCTGGCCGTCCCGCTCGCCGGAGCGTCGTCTCGCCTCGCCGGCGTTGCGCCGCCGCCTTGCCTCCCCTCGATCCAGGAGGGATCGAGGAGGAGCACCCGCATGGGCCTCCAGGGCCATCTCCTACAGCCCGATCCACCGCCGACATGGTCCTGGCCCACAATGTGAGCCCCTATCCTTCACCCCGTCCGTTTTTTTCTTCGGAAAATGGCCATGTCCCTAGATTTCAGCATCATGCATGCATCTTGTGTACCTTGTAACTTCGTGTGTACTGCTCCGTATTGCGTGTATGATATGTCAAAATGTTCATCTCAGAGTTCTCTTAGATGGTTGCATTTGCATTCATGTTACTGTTCATATTGATGCCTTAATCTTCATTGCAAAACTGCTATGTGATATAAACTGCTGAAAACTGCTGCATGTTAATATCTTTTAGCTGTCTTGTGAGTGTTGTAACTTTATCCATGTTGATGCTATGGTGGTGATCTTGATATGTAAATGTTCTGTTCCTCATGCTCGACATGTTGGTGTGCTTTGCATTCATGTTAGGGTGCATATAGATATCTTAATCTCTATTGCAAAAGTGCATGTTGATGTTAACTGCTGAAAACTGTTATAACTTTCCTATTTGTCTTTTTTATATCTTTTTGTGTGATTTTCTTTTGAGCATCATGTCTACATGTTTTAGGAGCATAATTATGCCATCTTTTCTGTGGTGCAATCCATGTATTTTTTTATTCATTTAGTGAGTGCATCAAGCTCGTGAAGTGGGCTACTCGCTGTTAACATGCTGTCAAGTCTGTTTCGGTCATATCATGATGCCATGTTTGCTTGATGCTACCAATTAATCCATGCATAATCTGGAGATGCTTAGTTGCCATGTTTTATTGTCCTTGTTATGCTCTATCATGCCAGGCCTTTTGATGCCTCATATATGTCCTGTAGCATATCTTTTCATTGCCAAGAACATGCCTATATGATGTTCCAGTTTTCTATTAACTTCATGATGCCATGTTGTCAGCTTGATATTAGTTAATCTATGCCTCTTCTGGAGATGATCCAATTATATGTTTATAAATATGATATGATTACTATGTTCACATGCTATGTTTGATAATTTTGGATATCATATTGTCACGCCCAATATGCGACCCTATCCAAAAGGAACTCGAAGGTCCCACCAAGGATAGACCCGCATATTGGAATGCTTTTGCAAGGTGGATATCATTACATCAACATTACATAATAGATGGGGATACATACATCAGACATACAATCCCACACGAATACAACATCATAATACATCAGAGCACCATCCGACTATGGATGAAACACAAATAGGAACTCAAACGACATCCACCCTACTAGCCCAGGCTGCCGACCTGGAACCTATCCCCTGATTGAAGAAGAACTCCAAAACAAGCAAACATCACGCTCGCGTCAGGATCATTGCATAACCTGTACCTGCAACTGTTGTTGTAGTAATCTGTGAGCCACGAGGACTCAGCAATCCCATTACCATGGGTATCAAGACTAGCAAAGCTTAATGGGAAAGGAAGAGGTAAAGTGGTGAGGTTGCAGCAGCGACTAAGCAAGTATGGTGGCTAACCAACGCAAATAAGAGCGAGAAGAGAGCAAGCAGAACGGTCGTGAAGCTAGCAATGATCAAGAGGTGATCCTGAACACCTACTTACGTCAAGCATAACCCAAAGACCGTGTTCACTTCCCAGACTCCGCCGAGAAGAGACCATCACGGCTACACACACGGTTGATGCGTTTTAATTCGGATCTGGTGTCAAGTTATCTACAACCGGACATTAACAAATTCCCATCTGCCACATAACCGCGGGCACGGCTCTCGAAAGTTTATACCCTGCAGGGGTGTCCAAACTTAGCCCATGACAAGCTTTCGCGATCAACGAAGGAATGGACCTTCTCCCAGGAAGACCCGATCAGTCTCGGAATCCCGGTTTACAAGACATTTCGACAATGGTAAAACAAGACCAGCAAGACCTCCCGCTGTGCCGACAAATCCCGATAGGAGCTGCACATATCTCGTTCTCAGGGCACACCGGATGAGCCAGACGTCGGGTTGGCATAGACCCTGGTTGCCCAAGGGGCGCCAGACATCGCTCAGTTTGGACCAACACTTAGACAAGCATTGGCCCGGGGGGGCTAAAATAAAGATGACCCTCGGGTTGGCCGACCCAAGGGAAAGGTATAGGTGGTGGTGAGGCAAACGGTAAAACCAAGGTTGGGCCTTGCTGGACAAGTTTTATTCAAAGCGAACTGTCAGGGGGGTCCCATAAATCACCCGACCGCGTAAGGAACACAAAATCCGGGAACATAACACCGGTATGACGGAAACTAGGGCGGCTAGAGTGGAACAAAACACCAGGCATAAGGCCGAGCCTTCCACCCTTTACCAAATATATAGATGCATTAATAATATAAGAGATATTGTGATATCCCAACATAACCCTGTCCACCATGGAGCAATCTTCAACTTCACCTGCAACTAGCAACGCTATAAGAAGGGCTGAGCAAAGCGGTAACATAGCCAAGCAATGGTTTGCTAGGAATGGTGTCAAAGGTTAGAGGTTCATGGCAATTTGGGATGGCTTGATAAACGGGTGATAGGTAGCGCGGCATAGCGATAGAACGAAACAACTAGCATAGCAATGATAGTAGTGAGATCCAGGGTAGCGGTCATCTTGCCTAAAATCCCGCAAGGAAGAAGGACGAGTCCATGAAGAAGATGAAGCCATGAAGACGAACCACACGTAGACGAACGCATCCTCACGATCGCAACGAAACGGGAACTATCGAGAAGAAGCACACAACATGGTAAACACACCACACATAAACAAGACATGATGCACAACAAGCATGATGCATGACAAAGCTAGATGATACTACTCATGACAAGAGATGATGCAAACAAGAACATCACATCAAGGCAAGTTTAAATGAGGCCGGAAACAACATATAACAATTCCGAAAAGTCCTCATATGCAAATTTCGAAATTGGTCCAGAACTGAATAAACCTTATGTTCAAGTTGTTAAACAGCAAGTTAAGATGCACCAAGATGATCTACACGAGATTCTAGTCAAGTTACATATAAAGTTCATTTAATTCGGAGCTACGGCCTAGAAGATATGAGCAAAACAAGTTAAACATGGCATTGATGCAAAAGGCACACAAACATCAAACAACACCTCAAAACAAGGATGCAACATGATAATATGAAGCTACATGCAAAAACAAGCAAGTTTCATATAGAGCACAATCAAAACGGAGCAACGGTTCAACACACACACACTATACAAGTCATAGCAACAATCTGTCCAAAACAGCAACTAGGCATATTGCAAGCATAAAAAAAACATGCTGCAGCACCCCAACATCAGAACAAAAGGCATGAGCATGAATTACAGGTAAAGCATAACAAAACATGAACACTGAGCTGTCTCCAGAAACTAATAGAACATGCTCAAAAAGACATGGAAAGATTGCAAATAATAACAGTTTCAGACTTTGCAGAAATAACATCAGGTTGCAATGTTTAGAGCTATCAAACAACATGTTATAGGAACTTATCATGGCAAACAAAGGAATGGCATGAATCTACTAATAGCATAGAACAGGAGTCCCTTACTGACCATGAGCCAAAAATGATCAGAAGATAAGATGGCACCCATGTAAACATGGCAAGTTATATTACAGATTCATACATGGCAGGATCAACAATAAGTATGCATGTTGGTGAGCTTGAACCACTCACCACAGACCAATACATGGCATGGCAAGGCAACCAACAGTAAGAAGACATGTTTATGAAGCTAAGCATGGCAAGAGCAAGGTCATAGGGTGCATGGAACACTAGCAAAACACATGGAAACTAGTGAACTTAATGTTAACAGGTTGACAGCAACATCATCAAGCAACTTTGGAGCAAGATAACAACATGTTCCAGCAGGCTATAATTGCAACCAAGGGCATGAATGGATAGAGCATGACATGTAGATCAAAACATGTTTATAGGACATCTCCAGATTATGCATAGAATGATTAGTAGCAACATGTTAACATAGCAACAAAATATAACAGAATCTGTCAGGAAAACAGCAACAACAAGTACCTTCCTTAACCAGCTCGATGCACTCACTACAAGCATCACAAAAATACATGGTTGGCACCCCTGGAAAGATGGCATATCATAGATCAAAACACATATAGACATCAACCTCATAGGATGCACACATCAATGATGGAAAAAATGACAAATGAGCAACTTATAACAGTTTCAGCAGATTAACATCAACATGCACTCTTCCAACAGAATTTCGGGCATCAAGATGAGCTCAAATGAAAATGGTGCAATGTAATGAAATGAATTACTCGTTGAGACGAACAATTTGACATATTACACGCACAAAATGGAGCTACGGATGCAGAGATACAATGCGATGAACATGGCATGATTATGACAAAAATCTGGGACTTAGTCGTTTTTACCCTCGCGGAGAAACGGGACGGAGGCGTTCCGGGATGGAGGGATCCGGGGTGGGGAGGCGCGTTTGGTTGGTGGTGGTGGTGGATCTGATCCAGATCCGGACGGAGACGAGTCCGGCGGCGGCGGCTCGCCGGAGTTTCGCCGGAGTGGCGCGGAGGAGGCGCCGGCAGGGTCGGGGACGGCGGGGCTGAGCCGGTCCCTGCCGGAGCCGGGCGGGGCGGCGCCCGTGGGACGCGGCGGCGGAGGCGCACCGGCGAGGCGGCGAACTCGGGCGGCGGTGGCGGGATGCGCCGGGGCGGCGGCGGCGGCCCGAGGCCGGCGCTGGCGGCGGCAGGCGGCAGAGGCGGGGGCGGAGGCGGGCGCACTCGTGCGCGAGGCCGCGGCCGGCGGCGGCGGAAGCCGGGCGGCGGGGGCCGGGGCGCTGGGACGCGACGGGCGGCGGCGCCGGGACGGAGCGGCGGCGGCGCGCGGGCGGTGGGGCGCGCTCGGGCGGCGGCGGCGGCGTGCGGGCCCCGCAGGCCTGCAGCGGGCCGCGCGGGCCGGCGGCAGGGACGACGGCGGGAGGCCGCGTGGCGCTCCCTGATTGGGCGAGGGGTCGGCGACGGACGTGTCCGTCGCTGGGCGGACATGTCCGGCGCGGCACGGAGGGGGATTTGCTAGGGTTAGGGGTAGAATGATCCGAAAATTCGGGGGAGGTCTAGTTTTATAGGTAGAGGGAGCTAGGAGAGTCCAAATGAGGAGCGGTTTTCGGCCACGCGATCGTGATCGAACGACCGAGAGCATGGAGGGGAGTTAGATGGGTTTTGGGCCACTTTGGAAGGGGTGTTGGGCTGCAACAAAAGAGGGCTTTGCGGTTACCCGGTTAACCGTTGGAGTATCAAACGACCTCCAAATGGCACGAAACTTGACAGGCGGTCTACCGGTGCTATACCAAGGCCACTTGACAAGCCTCGGTCCATTCCGAGAATGTTTAACACCCGAACACGAAAAGAGTCAAGAAGGGGACGCCGGATGACATAGGAGTGCCGGATTGCAAAACGGACAACGGGAAAAAGGACCGGATGCATGAGACGAACATGTATGCAAAATGAGATGCACATGATGACATGATGACATGGCAAAGTGCAACACGCAAGCACATGACATGGCAACAACGGCGAATAACTGGCAGACACCTGGCGCAACGAATCCGGGGCGTTACAACACTCCTCCACTAACAAGAGATCTCGTCCCGAGATCTTAGGACCAAGACGGAAGGGAAAAAAAGGATGAGGTGAAGCAAGAACTCAAGAGAGGAAGCAAAGAATTGAGATGACTCGAGAAGAAGAGAGGAACAACGAGAATGAGGAGAATCGAAAGCTCACGGAATCAGATAGACTATGAAACCACTCGTTCTAACCGGAGTGGTTATAATGAGAAAAGAAACGGATAAGACTGAAAGGATTTATGTAGCACTCCGACTGAAAATGGGAGGACTAGAACAAACTTGAGAGGATGGAATGGATAATTGATGAACTCTTGAAGAATGAATTAAATCATGAAGAACCACCATGAAGAACTCCGGTGACAAAAGGGAAGATGAGATAGAAATGAAGGATGCAAGAATAAGGTTAAGCCTTGCAATGATTTAGATGGAGGCTCCGACGAAATGGCCGAGGAAATATGAACTCCGAAAAAGAAAAGATGAAAACACTTGGAACTAGAATTTATTCGTCAAGAACAAACTCTAAAGGAAGGGATTAATCACCTTGAGGAAATAAGAATAAGATTTATTGTATGCTTATCCTTCATCAAATTAAATTGATGACAAGCAATGGATTTTGCATATTACTTATTCTTCTTGAAAAGGATTAAGAAGTGACATATCGCAATCTTTGAGAAAGTCTTCATGAACCACCGATAGGATTGGAAAGAACGAATGGGTTAATATGATAAACAAGGAAAAAGAATCTTGAACGAACCACCATAAGAATTCAAAAAAATGACTGATGAAAGAGTATGAATCACCGGGAAGAATTAGAAGAACCAATATGCTTGAGGGAATTTAGATGCAAAAGAACAAAGAGATCACGAACTGATTGAAGGACACTTGAACGAAGCACCGGAAGAATATTGAGACGAACGAAACTGAAAACTTAGAACGAAGAAATGTTCCGAAAAGATGGCCTCCGGATAATCGAGAGAGAAAGCAACTCCTGAAATGCTCCGGATGGATGGAAAGAATTTGCATGACTTGAAACAATTTGATAGGATAACATCGAGCTAGCACCGCAAATCTCTGGGGAACGGACAAGATTTAGAGGGAAAACTCTTCTTTGGTCTTCAAACGACGACGAGAAACACCACCAAAATTATTGAGATACTCCTGAAGAATGAAAAGCGAAGAGGTTGTGCCAACAATGAAAAGAATTTGAACGAGATCTTGGAGAAGGCATGTGACTGATGGAATCCATTCTTACGTCAAACTTGAAAAGAAATGAGTAATAACTCCGGGGGAATCAGAAGAGTCAGGTAAGATCCTGGGAAAAGACCTGTGGGTTAGGGCCCACTAAAGAGATAACACCGTTGGAAAGGATGATGAACAGATAGATGATGCACCGGAACAATTTAAATATTTGAATGAGGTGACACCCTCAAATTAATTCGAACATAGACGAATCTCCTGAGATGTCTTGAGCACTCCGGAAGGATAAACTGGCGAGAGGCGAACGAGCAAGGAAAACACTTGATCCAAGGAAAAGAAAGTGATCAACCCAGAAAACTTGAATTGAGTGCACCGGAAAAGAAAAGAGAAGAAGAATGACAAACGAGACGAGAAATCACCGGTTGAGATAATTGAGGGAAGACTGAAGAGGCTCCGAGCGAATGAAATACATGGTCGAGAGAGAGTCAGACTCCGGGAAGAAAAAGGGTGGGAGGGCGGGAAAACAAGGACAACTGGAAGGGGAAAAACGACGAATATCTTGAAGAGAAAACACCGGTTGAAATCAATGAGGAGAGAAAGCAAAGACTTCGCACAAGTAGGATGGGTAATCGATTATAGACTCCGGTTCTGAGGAGAAAAAGGGGAGGGCGGGTGGGAAAAGAAAACAACTGAGGATTGAACTTGGCAATGATGAAGAGACTCGACTCAACTTGACGAGGAATGCACCGGATGAAAAGAGCTGAGAACCAACGATCGGAAAACCAACTGCGTGATCCTAAAGAAAATTTTTGAAGGGGAAGAGGAGTAAGTCAAAACACCTACGTCAAGATTCCTTACCAGAGCAACGAAGGGGCTGAGGAGTAAAAAGAATTCCTACTCTCCGATATAACTAGACTCCGAAAACAGTTTTCTTCTAGTCTCAACAACGGCCAAACTACACGATCAATCAAGGGGGGCTCCTAAGGTCGGTCGAGGCTCTGATACCAACTTGTCACGCCCAATATGCGACCCTATCCAAAAGGAACTCGAAGGTCCCACCAAGGATAGACCCGCATATTGGAACGCTTTTGCAAGGTGGATATAATTACATCAACATTACATAATAGATGGAGATACATACATCAGGCATACAATGCCACACGAATACAACATCATAATACATCAGAGCACCATCCGACTACGGATGAGACACAAACAGGAACTCAAATGACATCCACCCTGCTAGCCCAGGCTGCCGACCTGGAACCTATCCACTGATCGAAGAAGAACTCCAAAACAAGCAAACATCGCGCTCGCGTCACGGTCATCGCATAACCTGTACCTGCAACTGTTGTTGTAGTAATCTGTGAGCCACGAGGACTGAGCAATCCCATTACCATGGGTATCAAGACTAGCAAAGCTTAATGGGAAAGGAAGGGGTAAAGTGGTGAGGTTGCAGCAGCGACTAAGCAAGTATGGTGGCTAACCAACGCAAATAAGAGCGAGAAGAGAGCAAGCGGAACGGTCGTGAAGCTAGCAATGATCAAGAGGTGATCCTACACACCTACTTACGTCAAGCATAACCCAAAGACCGTGTTCACTTCCCAGACTCCGCCGAGAAGAGACCATCACGGCTACACACACGGTTGATGCGTTTTAATTCGGATCTGGTGTCAAGTTATCTACAACCGGACATTAACAAATTCCCATCTGCCACATAACCGCGGGCACGGCTCTCGAAAGTTTATACCCTGAAGGGGTGTCCCAACTTAGCCCATGACAAGCTCTCGCGATCAACGAAGGAATAGACCTTCTCCCAGGAAGACCCGATCAGTCTCGGAATCCCGGTTTACAAGACATTTCGACAATGGTAAAACAAGACCAGCAAGACCTCCCGCTGTGCCGACAAATCCCGATAGGAGCTGCACATATCTCGTTCTCAGGGCACACCAGATGAGCCAGACGTCGGGTTGGCATAGACCCTAGTTGCCCAGCGGGCGCCGGACATCGCTCGGTTTGGACCAACACTTAGACAAGCATTGGCCCGGGGGGGCTAAAATAAAGATGACCCTCGGGTTGGCCGACCCAAGGGAAAGGTATAGGTGGTGGTGAGGCAAATGGTAAAACCAAGGTTGGGCCTTGCTGGACAAGTTTTATTCAAAGCGAACTGTCAGGGGGGTCCCATAAATCACCCGACCGCGTAAGGAACGCAAAATCCGAGAACATAACACCGGTATGACGGAAACTAGGGCGGCAAGAGTGGAACAAAACACCAGGCATAAGGCCGAGCCTTCCACCCTTTACCAAATATATAGATGCACTAATAATATAAGAGATATTGTGATATCCCAACATAACCCTGTCCACCATGGAGCAATCTTCAACTTCACCTGCAACTAGCAACGCTATAAGAAGGGCTGAGCAAAGCGGTAACATAGCCAAGCAATGGTTTGCTAGGAATGGTGTCAAAGGTTAGAGGTTCATGGCAATTTGGGATGGCTTGATAAACAGGTGATAGGTAGCGCGGCATAGCGATAGAACGAAACAACTAGTATAGCAATGATAGTAGTGAGATCCAGGGTAGCGGTCATCTTGCCTGAAATCCCTCAAAGAAGAAGGACGAGTCCATGAAGAAGATGAAGCCACGAAGACGAAACACACGTAGACGAACGCATCCTCACGATCGCAACGAAACGGGAACTATCGAGAAGAAGCACAAAACATGGTAAACACACCACACATAAACAAGACATGATGCACAACAAGCATGATGCATGACAAAGCTAGATGAGATTACTCATGGCAAGAGATGATGCAAACAAGAACATCACATCAAGGCAAGTTTAAATGAGGCCGGAAACAACATATAACAATTCCGGAAAGTCCTCATATGCAAATTTCGAAATTGGTCCAGAACTGAATAAACCTTATGTTCAAGTTGTTAAACAGTAAGTTAAGATGCACCAAGATGATCTACACGAGATTCTAGTCAAGTTACATATAAAGTTCATTTAATTCGGAGCTACGGCCTAGAAGATATGAGCAAAACAAGTTAAACATGGCATTGATGCAAAAGGCACACAAACATCAAACAACACCTCAAAACAAGGATGCAACATGATAATATGAAGCTACATGCAAAAACAAGCAAGTTTCATATAGAGCACAATCAAAACGGAGCAACGGTTCAACACACACACACTATACAAGTCATAGCAACAATCTGTCCAAAACAGCAACTAGGCATATTGCAAGCATCAAAACAACATGCTGCATCACCCCAACATAAGAACAAACAGCATGAGCATGAAGTACAGGTAAAGCATAACAAAACATGAACACTGAGCTGTCTCCAGAAACTAGTAGAACATGCTCAAAAAGACATGGAAAGATTGCAAATAATAACAGTTTCAAACTTTGCAGAAATAACATCAGGTTGCAATGTTTAGAGCTATCAAACAACATGTTACAGGAACTTATCATGGCAAACAAAGGCATGGCATGAATCTACTAATAGCATAGAACAGGAGTCCCTTACTGACCATGACCCAAAAATGATCAGAAGATAAGATGGCACCCATGTAAACATGGCAATTTATATTACATATTCATACATGGCAGGATCAACAATAAGTATGCATGTTGGTGAGCTTGAACCACTCACCACAGACCAATACATGGCATGGCAAGGCAACCAACAGTAAGAAGACATGTTTATGAAGCTAAGCATGGCAAGAGCAAGGTCATAGGGTGCATGGAACACTAGCAAAACACATGGAAACTAGTGAACTTAATGTTAACAGGTTGACAGCAACATCATCAAGCAACTTTGGAGCAAGATAACAACATGTTCCAGCAGGCTATAATTGCAACCAAGGGCATGAATGGATAGAGCATGACATGTAGATCAAAACATGTTTATAGGACATCTCCAGATTATGCATAGAATGATTAGTAGCAACATGTTAACATAGCAACAAAATATAACAGAATCTGTCAGGAAAACAACAACAGCAAGTACCCTCCTTAACCAGCTCGATGCACTCACTACAAGCATCACAAAAATACATGGTTGGCACCCCTGGAAAGATGGCATATCATAGATCAAAACACATGTAGACATCAACCTCATAGGATGCACACATCAATCATGGCAAAAATGACAAATGAGCAAGTTATAACAGTTTCAGCAGATTAACATCAACATGTACTCTTCCAACAGCATTTCGGGCATCAAGATGAGCTCAAATGAAAATGATGCAATGGAGTGAAATGAAGTACTTGTTGAGGCGAACAATTTGATATATTACACGCACAAAACGGAGCTACGGATGCAGAGATACAATGCGATGAACATGGCATGATTATGACAAAAATCAGGGACTTAGTCGTTTTTACCCTCGCGGAGAAACGGGACGGAGGCGTTCCGGGATGGAGGGATCCGGGGTGGGGAGGCGCGTTTGGTTGGTGGTGGTGGTGGATCTGATCCAGATCCGGACGGAGACGGGTCCGGCGGCGGCGGCTCGCCGGAGTGGCGCAGAGGAGGCGCCGGCAGGGTCGGGGACGGCGGGGACGAGCCGGTCCCGGCCGGATCCGGGCGGGGCGGCACCCGTGGGACGCGGCGGCGGAGGCGCACCGGCGAGGCGGCGAACTCGGGCGGCGCCGGCGGGATGCGCCGGGGCGGCGGCGGCTGCCCGGGGCCGGCTCTGGAGGCGGCAGGCGGCAGAGGCGGGGGCGGAGGCGGGCGCGCTCAGGCGCGAGGCCGCGGCCGGCCGCGGCGGAAGCCGGGCGGCGACGGGCGGCGGCGGCGCGCGGGCGGAGGGGCGCGCTCGGGCGGCGGGGCGGCGCGCGGGCCCCGCGGGCCTGCAGCGGGCCGCGCGGGCCGGCGGCGGGAGGCCGCGTGGCGCTCCCTGATTGGGCGAGGGGTCGGCGGCGGACGTGTCCGGCGCCGGGCGGACATGTCCGGCGCGGCACGGAGGGGGATTTGCTAGGGTTAGGGGTAGAATGATCTAAAAATTTCGGGGGAGGTCTAGTTTTATAGGTAGAGGGAGCTAGGAGAGTCCAAATGAGGAGCGGTTTTCGGCCACGCGATCGTGATCAAACGACCGAGAGCGTGGAGGGGAGTTAGATGGGTTTTGGGCCACTTTGGAAGGGGTGTTGGGCTGCAACAAAAGAGGGCTTTGCGGTTACCCGGTTAACCGTTGGAGTATCAAACGACCTCCAAATGGCACGAAACTTGACAGGCGGTCTACCGGTGCTATACCAAGGCCACTTGACAAGCCTCGGTCCATTCCGAGAACATTTAACACCCGCACACGAAAAGAGTCAAGATGGGGACGTCGGATGACATAGGAGTGCCGGATTGCAAAACGGACAACGGGGAAAAGGACCGGATGCATGAGACGAACATGTATGCAAAATGAGATGCACATGATGACATGATGACATGGCAAAGTGCAACACGCAAGCACATGACATGGCAACAACGGCGAATAACTGGCAGACACCTGGCGCAACGAATCCGGGGCGTTACACATATGCCTCTGTTCAATGCTTGTAAACATGCAATCATAATGTTGTTGTTTTACACTTGCTGAAACTGTTTTCAACATTCAATCTTGTCATGTTGGTTCCCACTAATCAGTGAGTCATATGTATATGATATCTTGATGTTATTTGCTCTTTGTTATGTGCACTGCCCTTGGTTGCCATGTATAGTTGCTGTAGAATCTTTGTTTCATGCCTCCAACATGCCATCATATTAACTCTGCTCATGTATATGCCCCTGTGTTATAAAGTTGCATTTACATTGATGATATTGGTTTAACCTTGATGCCTATGAACCTAAACCTTAATGATATTTTAAGTATGTTATCTGTGCATGAAGTGAATGCCAAGTTTGTGCTCATATGATTCCTGTAGCATTTTGTTTTGATGATTGCAAAGTGCCTAGTTGCTGTTTTGGGCAGATTGTTGTTATATCTTGTTGGGAGTGTATGTGTTGCACCGTTGCTCCGTTTTGAGCATGCTCTATATGAAACTTGCTTAGAATTGCACGTAGTTTTATATTATCTTGTTGAATCATTGTTTGGAGTGTGTTTGCTTGATGTTTGAATGCATTTTGCATCAATGCCATGTTTAACTTGTTTTTGCTCATATCTTCTAGGCTGTAGCTCTGAATTAAATGAACTTTATATGTAACTTGAATAGAATCTTGTGTAGATCATCATGGTGCATCTTAACTTGATGTTTAACAACTTGAACATAATGTGTTATTCAGATCTGGACCAATTTTGAAATTTGCATATGGGGACTTACCGGAATTGTTTTATGTTGTCTCCTGTCTCATTTAAACTTGCTTTGATGTGATGTTCTTTGTGTGCATCGTTTTTTGCCATGAGTAGTATCATGTAGCATTGTCATTCATCATACTTGGTTGAGCATCATGTCATGTTTATGTGTTGTGTGTTTACCATGTTGTTTGCTTCTTTCCGGTTGTGCTTCTTCTCGATAGTTCTTGTTTCGTTGCGATCGTGAGGATTCATTCGGCTACGCTTGGTTCATCTTCGCCCGTTCATCTTCTTCATGGACTCGTTCTTCTTCCTAGCGGTATTTCAGGCAAGATGACCGTCACCCTGGATCTCACTATTATCATTGCTATGCTAGTTGTCTCGATGCTATCGCTATGTCGCGCTTCCTACCACTTGTTTATCAAGACTCCCAAATGGCCATGACAGCCTCTAACCTTTTTCACCCTTCCTAGCAAACTGTTGTTTGGCTATGATACCGCTTTGCTCATCCCTTCTTATAGCGTTGCTAGTTGCAGGTGCAGTTGTAGGTTGTTCCATGTTGGAACATGGATATCATGGATATCTTGGGATATCACAATATCTCTTATTTAATTAATGCATCTATATACTTGGTAAAGGGTGGAAGGCTCGGCCTTATGCCTGGTGTCTTGTTCCACTCTTGCCGCCCTAGTTTTCCGTCATACCGGTGTTATGTTCCTTGATTTTGCGTCCCTAACATGGTGAGGGGTATGAGACCCTCTGGACAGTTCGCTTTGAATAAAACTCATCCAGCAAGGCCCGACATTGGTTTTCCTTTTGCATAATAACAACTAAAACTTAAATAGGGGACTTTTGTCGGCTCCTAGTATTTTTTAATCAACCCCCGGGCCAATGCTCCTCTGAGTGTTGGTCCAACCTGGGCGATGTCCGGTGCCCCCTAGGCAAAGTTTCAGCCAACCCGACGTCTTGCCCATCCGTTGTGCCCTGAGAACGAGATACATGCGGCTCCTATCGGGATTTGTCGGCACACTGGGAGGTCTTGCTGGTTTTGTTTTACCATTATCGAAATGTCTTGTGCACCGGGATCCCGAGTCTGATCGGATGTCCCGCAATGGAGGATTGTCTCCGTGGATCGTGAGCTTATAATGGGCTAAGTTGGGACACCCCTGCAAGGTTTAAACTTTCGAGAGCCGTGCCCGCGGTTATGTGGCAGATGGGAATGTGTTAATATTCGGTTGTAGAGAACTTGACACCAGATTCGAATTAAAATACCCAACCGTGTGTGTAACCGTGATGGTCTCTTTTCGAGTGGGTCGAGAAGAGAACACGGTGGTGTTATGTTTGAACGTAAGTAGTTCAGGATCACTTCTTAATCATTACTAGTTTGCGACCGTTCGCGTAGCTTCTCATCTTATTTTTGTATTCGTAAGTTAGCCACCATGTCATACTTAGTCGCAGCTGCAACCTCACCAGTTATCCATTCCATACCCATTAAGCTTTGCTAGTCTTGATACCCATGGTAATGGGATTGCCGAGTCCTCGTGGCTCACAGATTACTACAACAACACTTGCAGGTACAGGTAATGCGATGATCATGACGCGAGAGCGATGTTTACTTTTTTGGAGTTCTTCTTCTGCTTCTTCTTTGTTCAGGGGATAGGTTCCTGGTCGGTAGCCTAGGCTAGCAGGGTGGATGTCATTTGAGTTTTTGTTTGTGTTTCATCCGTAGTTGGATGTTGCTCTTGTCTATGATGTTGTTGTATTCATGTGGCATTGTATGCCTTCTGTATGTATCCCCATGTATCATGTAATGGTACGATGTAATGATATCCACCTTGCAAAAGTGTCTCCAATATGCGCTTCTATCCTTGGTGGGACCTTCGAGTTCCTTTAGGATAGGGTCGCATATTGGACGCGACAGTGCAAGACCCCATGATGCCTTCCCTCAATACCAAGCAATACCACTTCCGCCTAGAGGTGAATTAAACCCTTAATTACTACTCATTTAGTTATATATATAATCCTCACATAATCTCGATGAATACACGAACCAATCCCCATCTACATAGCATAGCAAGAATACACTACCACGGTCTACAATAAGGCCATACTAAGCTGAAACTCAGTAGCAACAACATACTACCATGATCTTCCTACACATGCATAATATAGTAATGTGATATAGATATATATAACTAAATGCATAAAAAATAGGATGAAGGATGATCAAGGTGTAACTTGCCTAGTATATTTGGTGAAGATCGTCGCACTCACAATTCCTGATAATTCTACTCGCCATGCTCTAAGCAATCTATCGTAAAAGAAAGAACTCAAATCAATAACCATGCCACATATAAGAACCACAACAAAACAAATATGGCAAGGTTGGGCAACATCAACATATATAGGTTTAATATATAATATAGATGTGCATGGTGCAATAAGGTAGACGGTGAAGGAAATCAGCTCAGAAGAGTTAAATAGAAGAATAGTTATGCCATAAACAAGAGTATAGTGGAGATGTAATGAATAGATTCAGGAGTGATTGGAAAACAACATAAATGTTGCATGACATATTGAATATGACATAAGAGTTCATTGGCAAAGAGGAATTAATCGAATAGGAGCCATATGGCCCAAGTTACGATGAGTTCAAGTTTGAATTGAATATTTGAAATTCAAATATTTAAAAACTATTTGAGTATACATGACATAAACAACAAGTATATGATACAAAGGTTCAGACGGAAAAGGAATCAATTGAATAGGAAATACAGTTTGTAAGATATGGCCTCCGGAAGATTTAATTCAAATTTGAACGAATTCAAATTTGAAAAGTGCAAACACGTGAAAATTTGGTTCTACCATATTCTTCTGGTCATTGTGAGTGTGTAGGAAAAAGAATCACCTAATTTGGATATATAGACTAAAAGATATAGCTAAATGAAGTTTTAGTTGAAATCTGAAAAAAAAAAGACAACAGAAATCCCCTACACTGTAGCATCTCCTGCAGCAGACGCCACGTGGCACATTGCAATTGGCCGCGACTTTGCGGTGCGCACGTGCTCACCCAAAAGCAGAGGATGGCGGCGGTGGGTCGGGCGTCGGCGGCGGCGCGTCTCCGACGAGGGTGAAGGGGCGGATGGGTGCGGTTTGGAGCGGCAGAGGTAGTGGTGAGGTCGAACGGCGGCGGGATTTCCTCCGTGCGTGACGGCGGCGACGTGAATGGCGGCTGTGCTTCGGCAAGATCAATTTGGCTGGGGAGCTCAAATTCGAGCATCTGCAAAGGGGGAAAGATTGTCGGGGAGAGAGTTTTATCGATACGAAGCATCTGGCGGACAGAGAGGAGATGGAGCTCGGGCGGCAGAGCTCTGGAGCTTTGGTTCTGTGTGCTCAATCCAGTGCTCTGATCAAGGGGAAAGAGGCTCAGGACGACGTGGATCAGAGGGAGGGAAAAGAAGGAGTAGTAGGGGATCGTCGGAGACCTCTGAAGGTGACGGAATCCACCAGTGAATAGCTCCGGCGGTGGCACAACTTCGGCGAGATCTGGCAACGGATTCTAGGGCACGGCAGTTCACGATTTGGCCAAAAATCGTTCGAGGAAGGATAGTGGCCCTTCATACGAGGAGGGTCTATCTCATGGCTCTCGGGATCGATCGAACCGATCGATCTGGTTTGATTCAGTTCCGGGGTGCTATAGAGTTAGGGATGAACACGTTGGGGAAAAGAAGATGACAAGTGGGCTCCACCCATCAGGGCCAAGAGGGGGAAAAAAGAGAGGAAGGGGGGTTGCGGCCTGCAGTTCTGGGCTGCTGCTGCTGCTGCGTAGTGCGCGTGGGCGTGAGATAGGGAATAGGCCAGTTGGTTGTTGGGGTTAGAATAGGTTAGGGATACGTTTTATCATTTATGAAATTATAGAATTGACTTTGGCTCCATAAATGACACAAATAATTTTATAGAAAGATAAAAACATTCAGAAAATAGAAACAGTTATATATAGCTTAGCGGACATGTTGCAGTCTAAAATACTTATATAAAATACATATAATATTTGCATAAAGTTTAATTTGACACTTATAAAATGTTCCACAAAATAATTTTGAACTCCTAAGAAAAATTGAAATAACATTTAAAACATATCCAACTCATTAATATTTAAGGAGTCATATTACCTTCTCTCTTATGATTTTTTTTGTTGGAATTGTTTTAGATATAAAAAAATTCAAAATAATAGAATATTCAGTTATCCACCGATATTATTATTTGAGGAAGTCATGTCATCCCCTCTCATATTTGAATTGAAATATTGTGAAAATTCTCAAACCCAAAATAACATCCAAATGAATAATTGGGAAAGTCCTTTTATTCCCTCTCGTTTATTATTCCTTTAAACTCCAAAAGTTTCAAATCCTAGTAAAAAATATGAACAACAAGCAGCACAAGAAAGTTTTAATTTAATCCTAATTAAATAATTAACATTCCAAAATTTAAGTTTTGGTATGTTACAATATAAGAGGTGTTGGCGTCGGGAACAAGTCAGGGGGTCCATAAGGAAACCACGAGGTAGGCGGGGGGCGCCCTCCACCCTCGTGGTGGCCTCGGGACTCTTCTGGTCCATCTTCGATACTCTGTGGGCTTCTTCTGGTCCAAAAACAATCTCCATGAATTTTCTGGTCAATTGGACTTCACTTGGTATTCCTTTTCTGTAAAACTCAAAAACAAGGAAAAAACAAAAACTGACACTAGGCTCTAGGTTAATAGGTTAGTCCCAAAATGATATAAAATAGCATATAAATGCCTATTCAACATCCAAAACATATAATATAATATCATGGAACAGTAAAAAATTATAGATACGTTGGAGACGTATCAAGCATCCCCAAGCTTAATTCCTGCACGTCCTTGAGTAGGTAAATGATAAAAATAAATTTTTTGATGTGGAATGCTACCTAACATATTTATCCATGCAATTCTCTTTATTGTGGTATGAATGTTCAGATCCGAAAGATTCAAAACAAAAGTTTAATATTGACATAAAAACAATAATACTTCAAGCATACTAACAAAGCAATTATGTCTTCTCAAAATAACATGGCCAAATAAAGCTTATCCCTACAAAATCATATAGTCTGGCTATGCTTCATCTTCATCACACAAAATATTCAAATCATGCACAACCCCGGTTTCAGCCAAGCAATTGTTTCATACTTTAGTATTCTCAAACTTTTTCAACTTTCATGCAATACATGAGCGTGAGTCATGGATATAGCACTATAGGTGGAATACAATGGTGGTTGTGGAGAAAAAAAAGAGGGAGATTGTCTCACATCAACTAGGCGTATCAACGGGCTATGGAGATGCCCATCAATAGATATTAATGTGAGTGAGTAGGGATTGCCATGCAACGGATGCACTAGAGCTATAAGTGTATGAAATCTCAAAAAAGAAACTAAGTGGGTGTGCATCCAACTTTCTTGCTCATGAAGACCTAAGGCATTTGAGGAAGCCCATCGTTGGAATATACAAGCCAAGTTCTATAATGAAAAATTCCCACTAGTATACGAAAGTGACAAAATAAGAAACTCTCTATCATGAATATCATGGTGCTACTTTGAAGCACAAGTGTGAAAAAATGATAGTAACATTGCCCCTTCTCTCTTTTTCTCTCATTTTTTGGGCTTCTTTGGCCTTTTTTGGCTTCTTTGGCCTCCCTTTTTTTCCTCACATGGGACAATGCTCTAATAATGATGATCATCACACTTCTATTTACTTATAACTCGAAAAATTACAACTCAATACTTAGAAAAAATATGACTCTATATGAATGCCTATAGCAGTGTACCGAGATGCAATGAATCAAGAGTGACATGTATGAGAGAATTATGAAAGGTGGCTTTGCCACAAATACGATGTCAACTACATGATCATGCAAAGCAATATGACAATGATGAAGCGTGTCCAATAAACGGAACGGTGGAAAGTTGCATGGAAATATATCTCGGAATGGCTATGGAAATGCCGTAATAGGTAGGTATGGTAGCTGTTTTGAGGAAGGTATATGGTGGGTGTATGGTACCAGCGAAAGTTGCGTGGCACAAGAGAGGCTAGCAATGGTGTAAGGGTGAGAGTGTGTATAATCCATGGACTCAACATTAGTCATAAAGAACTCACATACTTATTGCAAAAATCTATAAGTCATCGAAACCAAGCACTACGCGCATGCTCCTAGGGGAAGGGTTGGTAGGAGTTAACCATCGCGCGATCCCGACCTCCACACAAAGGATGACAATCAAAGAGATACTTCATGCTCCAAATTTGTTACACAACGGTTCACGATATGTGCATGCTACGGGACTCACAAACCTCAACACAAGTATTTCTCAAATTCACAATCACTCCACTAGCATGACTCTGATATCACCATGTTCATATCTCAAAACAATCATAAAGAATCAAACTTCTCATAGTATCCAATGCACTTTTTATGAAAGTTTTTATTATATCCCCCTTAGATGCCCATCATATTAGGAATAATTTTATAATCAAAGCAAATTACCATGCTGTTCTAAAATACTCTCAAAATAATATAAGTGAAGCATGAGAGTTCAACAATTTCTTCAAACTAAAACCACCGTCGTGCTCTAAAAAGATATAAGTGAAGCAATAGAGTAAATGACAAAGTACTCCAAAAGATATAAGTGGAGATCACTGAGTAGCCAGATAATTATGTAACTATGTGAAGACTCCCTAACATTTAAGAATTTCAAATCTTGAGATATTATTCAAACAGAAAGAAAAACAAAATAAAATAAAATGATTCTCCCAGAAAAATACATATCATGTGGTGAATAAAAATATAGCTCCATGTAAAGCTACCGATGAACGAAGATGAAAGAGGGGATACCATCCGAGGCATCCCCAAGCTTAGGCTCTTGGTTGTCCTTGAATATTACCTTGGGGTGCCTTGGGCATCCCCAAGCTTAGGCTCTTGCCACTCCTTATTCCATAGTCCATCGAATCTTCACCCAAAACTTGAAAACTTCACAACACAAAACTCAATCGAAAATCTCATAAGCTCCGTTAGTATAAGAAAATAAATCACCACTTTTGCTATTGTTGTGCACTCATTCTAAATTCATATTGGTGTTATATCTACCATATTCCAACTTCTCTATGGTTCATACCCTCCAATATTACTCACGGATTCATCAAAATAAGCAAACAACACATAGAAAAAAGAATCTGTCAAAAACAGAACAGTGTGCAGTAATCTGTAAATCTCGAATACTTATGTAACTCCAAAAATCCTGAGAAATTAGGAAGTCCTAAGAAATTTGTTTATTAATCTTCTGAAAAAAAGAATCAACTTAAAATCACACTTTTGTGAATTATGATTTTTTTCGTGAGCGCAAAAGTTTCTGTTTTTTAGCAAGATCAAATCAACTATTACCGTAAGCCATCCCAAAGGTCTTACTTGGCACTTTATTGAAATAAAAGCTATAAAACATGATCATTACAGTAGATTAATCATGTGAACAACCAAAACAGTAGGTATAAATGCTTGGTTTTCTCCCAACAAGCGCTTTTCTTTAATGCCTTTTTAGCTAGGCATGATGATTTCAACGATGCTCACATAAAAGATAAGAATTGAAACATAATAGGAGCATCATGAAGCATATGGCTAGCACATTTAAGTCTAACCCACTTACTATGCCTAGGGAATTTGTGAGCAAACAACTTATGTGAACAAGAATCAACTAGCATAGGAAAGCAAAACAAGCATAGCTTCAAGGATTTCAACACATAGAGAAGAAACTTGATATTATTGCAACTCCTACAAGCATATATTCCTCCCTCATAATAATTTTCAGTAGCATCATGAATGAATTCAAAAATATAACCATCACATAAAGCATTATTTTCATGATCCCCAAGCATATGAATTTTATTACTCCTAACATAAGCAAAATTCTTCTCATTCGGAATAGTGGGAGTATCATAAGAAACTGGAATACTATAAATTGTTTCCACATTGAAAGAGTTATGTTCAGAAAAAGGTTAATCATAACCATGACAAGTTTTATAAATATAATCATCACTACTTTTTATAACATAAGTGTCATCACAATAATGATCATAAGTAGCAACTTTGTTCTCATCATAATCAATTGAAACCTCTTCCAAAATAGTGGAATCATTACTAAATAAAGTCATGACCTCTCCAAATCCACTTTCATAATTATCACAATAAGATTCAACACCCTCCAAAATAGTGGGATCATTACTTCCTAAAGTTGACACTCTTCCAAACCCACTTTCATCAATATAATCATCATAAATAGGAGGCATGCTATCATCATAATAAATTTGCACATCAAAACTTGGGAGGCTAAAAATATCATCTTCAATAAGCATAGCATCCCCAAGCTTGGGACAAACATTAATTGCAGCAAATAAATTCTCAAACATGTCATTCCCATCAAACATAGCATCCCCAAGCTTGGGCCTTTACATATCATAAGCATAATCACTCTCATTGTTAATAGTATGGATAGCACCAATAGTATAGCAATTATTATCATCACAATGAGTAATAGGCATAACAATAATAGGAGAAACATCATTTGGGAGGGATACCTTTTTACCTTTGTTTCTCCGTCTTTTCTTTTTCTTCTTCGGATCATGTGTGGGTTTAATCCTCTTTCTGGAGCTCCTTATTAATGAGATTGGTTGAATAGAAAGCTCCTCCTCGTTACCTGATTCATCATAAGAAAGAATAGTAGGATATTGGGAAACCTCTTCCCTTTCATTAGTATTCTCTTCATCTTCTATTTGTTTTCTTGTTTATATGTTATTGGCAATATAAGGATTTTCAATGCAATTTACCGCACAATACATATAAATTTCCTCTAGATCAAAAGCAAGAAATCTCTCAAGGTTATATTCTCAAATGCCCTTAGTTATACGTTTCATATCTTCATATCCCAGAAGGAAACTAAGTTCATTATGACGCGTAAGGGAAATCAAGTCATCACAATTTTTGGACACGATTCAATCATGAAACAATTTGCATTGGAGATTTAAGTGACCATGTTCATTGCAAAGTTCACAAGGATGGCTAAAAATATTAAATTTTTCAGCAGAAGCATCTAGCCTCTCTTGCAAACATTTAGTTTCTAAGTACTATGCCTCTTACAAAATCTATCTTCCCTATTTGGTGTGTACTTGCAAACTCTATGCACTCCACAAAAGTTGACATGCTTAAAAGAGACATTTTTATCATGACTAGTGCAATCATCATTAGTACTATGGATATTCAAAGATTTCATACTAACAACATTGCAATCATGCTCATCATTCAAAGATTGTATGCCAAACATTTTGTTGCATTCTTCTTCTAACACTTTGGCACAATTATTGGAATCCTTATTTTCACGAAAGACATTAAAAATATGAAGCATATGAGGCACCCTCAATTCCATTTTTTAGTTTTCTTTTATATACTAAACTAGTGATAAAACATGAAACTAAAAGATTCAATTGCAGGATCTAAAGATATACCTTCAAGCACTAACCTCCCCGGCAAGGGTGCCAGAAAAGAGCTTGATGTCTACTGCGCAACCTTCTTCTTGTAGACGTTGTTGGGCCTCCATGTGCAGAGGTTTGTAGGACAGTAGCAAATTTCCCTCAAGTGGATGACCTAAGGTTTATCAATCTGTGGGAGGCGTAGGATGAAGATAGTCTCTCTCAAACAACCCTGCAACCAAATAACAAAGAGTCTCTTATGTCCCCAACACATCCAATACAATGGTAAATTGTATAGGTGCACTAGTTCGGGGAAGAGATGGTGATACAAGTGCAATATGGATGGTAGATATAGGTTTTTGTAATCTGAAAATATAAAAACAAAAAAGTAACTAGTAACAAAAGTGAGCAAAAACGGTATTGCAATGCTTCCAAACAAGGCCTAGGGTTCATACTTTCACTAGTGCAAGTTCTCTAAACAATGATAAAATTATTGGATCATATAACAGTCCCTCAACGTGCAACAAAGAGTCACTCCAAAGTCACTAACAGCGGAGAGCAAACGAAGAGATTATTGTTGGGTACGAAACCACCTCAAAGTTATTCTTTCCGATCAATTAATTGGGCTATTCCTATAAGTGTCACAAACAGCCCTAGAGTTCATAGCAAAATAACACCTTAAGACACACATCAACCAAAACCCAAATGTGACCTAGATACACCAATGTCACCACAAGTATCCGCGGGTTTGATTATACGATATGCATCACATAGTCTCAGATTCATCTATTCAAACAAACACAGAGAACTTCAAAGAGTGCCCCAAAGTTTCTACCGGAGAGTCAAGATGAAAACGTGTGCCAACCCCTATGCATAAGTTCACAAGGTCACAGAACTCGCAAGTTGATCACCAAAACATACATCAAGTAGATCACGTGAATACCCCATTGTCACCACAGATAAGCACATGCAAGACATACATCAAGTGTTCTCAAATCCTTAAAGACTTAATCCGATCAGATAACTTCGAAAGGAAAACTCAATTCATCATAAGAGAGTAGAGGGGGAGAAACATCTTAGGATTCGACTATAATAGCAAAGCTCGCGGTACATCAAGATCGTGCCATATCAAGAACAGGAGAGAGAGAGAGATCAAACACATAGCTACCGGTACATACCCTCAGACCCGTGGGTGAACTACTCCCTCCTTGTCATGGAGAGAGCCGGGATGATGAAGATGGCCACCGGTGATGGATCCTCCCTCCAGCAGGGTGCCGGAACAGGGTCCAGATTTGTTTTTTGTGGCTACAGACGCTTGCGGCGGCGGAACTCCCGATCTAGGTTATGTTCTGGAAGTTTGGGGATATATAAGAGGGGGTCCACGAGGAAGCCACGAGGTAGGGGGCGCACCCTCCACCCTTGTGGTGGCCTCGGGACTCATCTGGTTCATCTCCGATGCTCCGTGGGCCTCTTCTGGTCCAAAAACAATCTCCATGAATTTTTAGGTCAATTGGACTCCATTTTGTATTCCTTTTATGAAAAACTCAAAAAGAAGGAAAAACATAAACTGGGACTGGGCTCTAGGTTAATTGGTTAGTCGCAAAAAATAATATAAAATAGCATATAAATGCCTATTAAACATCCAAACAGATAATATAATAGCATGGAACAATAAAAAATTATGGATACATTGGAGACGTATCAATATACGGTTAAAAACTAAACCAAACGGTTCGATCTAACTAATTAAAAACCATAACTAAACTGGGAAAATAAACCGATCTAATAAGAAAAACCTACCACTTCGTGTGATCTAATCTAGATAGTTCAAACTAGATCGGACGGTGGGAGGAGAGAGCGGCGGCTTATAGTGAGCTCGGCGGTGATGGCAACTCGGGTGGCGATGGCGTGGTGGCTTCGGTGGTCGGCGAAGGTGGCGTAGACGTCGGGCGGATGCAGAGGAGCTAGCAGAGGTCGGGGGTGGCCTTGGTGGAGCTCGGGGGCGACGGAGAAGGTCGGGACGACGATGATGGTGCCCTGGTGAGCTGCAGCTCCGGCGAAGGCTCTGTGGTGGTCGGGGCGGTGGCTTCGGTGGATCCTGGGCGTCAAGAGGATGTCAGCGAGGTGTGGGAGGTTGAGGGATTTCGGTTGGATGAGCTTGGAGGCAGGGTGATGGCTCACCAGAGGCGGGCGCGGCGGTGAACGGTGGAAGCGGAGGCGAGATGCGATCGACGATGGTGTGAGCTACAGTGGGAGTTGGGGGGGTAGGGTTTTAGGGGGTGCGAGGGAGGAGAGGTAGAGGTTTATAAAGGGCAACGTCTTGGAGGAGGGGGCGACTTGGGATCATGATCCTAGGAAGAACGGAACCGTGGCGACGCTCGGGCATGCTCCGGAGCGGCATAGCGTGGGCGAGGGGGAAAGAGAAGGGGCGGGCCCCGCGGGTCAGTGAGAGAGAGTGAGGAGGGAACGATCGGGCGACCGATCGGGAGTGGCTCGGGCGCTGGCGTGCTAGGGCAGGCCGGCTCGGGTGCTGGTGGGCTGCGGCTCGGTGCTGGCTGGGCCGGTTGGCCTGGCTGGTGGCTAGGTTTTTTAATTAAACAAAGAAGAAAATAAAATGTAACTAGAAAAGAAAGATACTTTTATATAGGACATATATATGTATATATGTATATATATATATATATATATATATATATATATATATATATATATATATAATCAGAAAAACAAACTCTAAAAGATGAACTTTTTTTCAGAGGCGAAATGATACTTTATAAAAAACATTTTTTTTGAAAATTACAAATAAATCGAAGTTTGAATTCAAACTTTTGGCATTATTTTCTTCTGACATTTTTTCGGAATGTCATTTTATCCTCTCATACTTTTGAACAAGTATTTGTCAGGGATTTTTGAAATGAAATTCAAATGCCAAGTTGAATCCAAATTCATATAAAACCCGAATGCCTCTATAATTTCCAAATGTCACTCAATTCAAACAAAATGCATAGATGCTTAGCTAATAATTGTAAAACATTCCAAGTTGAAAATTTGGGATGTTACAACAATCCACACCAACAACTTCGCCGCCGTCATCGCCAACTCTCTCCCCCTCTATGCAGCGGTGTAACACCCCTTCTCCCCGCTGTAATCTCTACTTGAACATGGTGCCCAACACTATATATTATTTCCTAGTGATGTATGGCTATCCTATGATGTTTGAGTAGATCCATTTTGTCCTATGGGTTGATTGATGATCGTGATTGGTTTGAGTTGCATGTTTTATTATGGGTGTTGTCCTATGGTGCTCTCCGTGTCGCGCAAGCGTGAGGGATCCCCGTTGTAGGGTCTGCAATATGTTCATGGTTTGCTTATTGTCTACGTTGCTGAGTGACTGAAACACAAACACGGATAAGTGGGTCATGGCGTATGGGAATAAAGAGGACTTGATACTTTAATGCTATGGTTGGGTTTTACCTTAATGATCTTTATAGTTGCGGATGCTTGCTAGAGTTCCAATCATAAGTGCATCTGATCCAAGAAGAGAAAGTATGTTAGCTATGCCTCTCCCTCATATAAAATTGCAATAATGATTACTGGTCTAGTTATCGATTGCCTAGGGACAAATAGCTTTCTTGTGAAAAAAAGCTCTCTACTAAAACTAACTTAGTTGTGTATTTATCTAAACAGCCCTAGCTTTTATTTACATGCTCTTTATTATCTTGCAAACCTAGCCTACAACACCTACAAAGTACTTCTAGTTTCATACTCGTTCTAGGTAAAGCGAATGTTAAGCATGCGTAGAGTTGTAACGGTCGTCTATAGAACTTGAGGGAATATTTGTTCTACCTTTAGCTCCTCGTTGGGATCGACACTCTTACTTATCGAGAAAAGCTAAAATTGATCCCCTATACTTGTGGGTTATCAAGCACCGCAAGATTGAACCCATTGCAAAGCACCTCTCCCATTGCAAGAAAAATCAATCTAGTTGGCCAAACTAAATCAATAGATCGGAGAGAAATAAAAAGCTATATAAATCATGCATAAAATAATTCATAGAAGACTCAAATAATATTTGTAGATAATCTGATTATAAATCCACAACTCATCGGGTCTCAACAAACACACCGCAAAAGAAGATTACATCGAGTAGATCTCCAAGAACATCAAGGAGAACATTGTATTGAAGATCAAAGAGAGAGAAGAAGCCATCTAGCTACTAGCTATGGACCCGTAGGTCTATGCTAAACTACTCACACATCATCGGAAGGGCAGCAAGGTTGATGTAGAAGCCCTCCATGATCAAATCCCCCTCCGCTAGAGTACCAGAAAATGTCCCCAGATGGGATCTCAGGAAGACAGAAACTTGTGGCGGCAGAAAAGTATTTTTTTTCATACCCTCTGGTCTATGGGGAATATTTTGGGTATTTATAAAAGAAATATTAGGGTTGGAAGTGCCACGGGGGGCCCACAAGCTTGGGGGCGCCCCCTCTAGGGCGCACCCCCTAAGCTTGTGTCCATCTCGTGGCTCTTCTGGCCTCCTCCCGAAGCATCCAGGGTGTCTTGTGGTCCAAGAAAAATCGTCAAAAAGTTTCGTTCCATTCGGTATTGATTTTCTGTAAAGACAAAAACAAGGAAAAAACAACAACTGGCACTAGGCACTAGGTTAATAGGTTAGTCCCAAAAATTATATAAAATAGCATAATACTACATATAAACATCCAATATTGATAATATAATAGCATGGAACAATCAAAAATTATAGATACATTGGAGACATATCATTAACGATGATGTGTACGAGTATAACTCGTTTACTTGTCCTCCAAGGACTCTTATGTATTGCCCTCATATATATCCCATGTAGTCGCACCTAAAGATGACCTGTCGTCTCGTGCTTGTAATACTCCCCATCATAGTAATTGTGCCTTCGTGTGTCCGTAGTTTTTCCCCGCAGGGGTTTCCATGTAACAATCCGTGTCTCTCGTGTCTCCTTGATCTCGTTTTATCTAACAAAGTACTTCTTCCGTGCACTTCTGACATGGCCTACTACAAGTATACTCTCGCCTCCTGCTTCAACGGCCTTATTTGATCTACTCCCATCACCCCATATCTACCGGCTGCGTCAGACCATGTTCCTGGACTTCACCAAACCGTGCGGTCTCTGTAGTCTGCACATGTTCCAGCACAACGGCAGCCGGTGTCAGGCTAGCCAAGGAGATCCGCACCATGCTGTGGCACATCAACTTAGTGGCGGTGATAATCCCCAAGTGCAGGGAATCATCGTAGCAATTCCCAAAGGTGGAAGTGATAAGCATGGAGTGTCGAACCCACAAGGAGCTAAAGACAAGATCAATATCCTCTCAAGTCCTATCTTCCACTGATATGACTCTACGTACACCGAACATTTGCTTCCAACTAGAAAAGATAAATAAAACTACGTTGTGAGTATGAAGAGGATAACTCACTACTAGGGAAAAGGCTAGCAGCAGCGCGGGTTTTAGATGTATCAGTAGCGCGTGTACCCTCGCTACTAATAAGGCGCTACAACTAACTCATAGCAGTAGCGCGTGCGCACCCGCGCTACCGCTACACAAGCGTAGCAGCAGCGCGGTTAGAGGAAGCTTGCTACCGCTAGTAGCGCTAGCGCTCTTTGGTTGGACGCGCTAATGCTATTGAGGCACTGCTGCTAACTTTTATACACTCGCTACTGCTAATTTAAGTAGTTTTTTTGGCATATTTTTTTGTATTTGAACCGGCTTTGTAGAAGAATCTTTAGCACATAGAAATGTCATCATGATACACATACAAATGCCTGCGAGACCACAAATGTAATCATAGCATGTACATACAAATAGTCTCATCATAATCATCATCCAACACAAAGTGATATCTTGTCATCATCTCGAAAATAGCAATACATGCAAGTCTCGAATACTTGCAACTACAACAACGTCATCCATCTAAACAAAGGTATACACAACAAGTGCTATCACTATGAGTGAGAGCGGAACTATGCAGTACATGAGGTGGCGGTTACGAGTCCTCTCTCGCGCTAGCGTGAACCTCAAGTAAGTAGCTTCTCCTTCTTGTCTGCTTTTGAAGCCTTTATGGCTGGCGCCCGTGAACCCATTCACTTGTGCCTGACACTCATGCCACTCGTTGTACACCCCTGGAACCTTCCCTTTGTACACGACATAGCATTTCCATCTCGCCATCAAGAAACTAGGTACCTGTTAGAGATGCATGTTCATGAAGAGGATGTACAATCTTATATATGCAACAAAATATACTAGAGCAACACCAAAAAAGAAAGGGTTAGCAACTAGATGCAACATATACAGTACGCAAATTAATTAACTAGAGGTACGCAGGTCATCGTACGCAAACTAACAAAGTAGCGTTACGCAAGTTCGGCAGGGATCGTGGACATCACAAAGTTTCATCGCTACAAAAAGTATACAAGTTCAACCGACACATATCATCATCATCGGCATCATAAATCACTAGAAGTTCCATCCTTCCTTATCATTGAGGACGAACCCTAGCTTCTTGAACGGCGTGAGGTCTAGACGTTGCATGCCTATGCGAGTTCGGACGTCAGTTCGCGATATAGGGCCGTGGTGGAACATCCCCTTCTCATCGACGACTTCTTTCATGATGATCGTCGCAATGTCGCTTTGGATGCGAAAGAAGTCATCTCTAAGTTTATAATTCGCTTCTCCATGAGATTCTAGCCACTTGTGGATATGATCATCATTTCTGCTGTTAATGCGAAGCTTTTGGTGATCCGTGTTGAACTGAATCATGAGATGGATGATGTAGAATCCATCCTTCTTGCTTGGTTTTGGGACATGGATGCAGGAGAAGTTAGTTTTATGCGCGAAACCCATCTTCTTGTTCCTTTGTTTCTTGATATGCACGTGGCCACCTCTAAAGCTGAAGCCTTGGAGAGCATCATCTAGAATATTCATTATGTGGGTGTAGTCCTTTTTCTCATAGTCTCTGGAAGGGTCAAAATACACGGCGTGGGAGACTTGCGGGTAAAGAACGATAAGGACGGCGCGCCCATTGCTGCGGGGAAAAGACACCTCAAATTATTCCCCATATGAGAGAGAAGGAATGATTGAAATGTATGAAAGGGTTGTCCGGAACTGACTTACTTTGGATGATAAGGCACGAGGACAATTTCCTGGTCCTTATTCTGTACCATGAAGTTTTGGAGGTACTCCCTAGCAGTTTCACGCTCAAAGTCGCCGAGACTCAAGAAAGACTCGTGCATGTAGTACGGATCCGCCACACAGATTTGCGAGACTTCTTCACTCTTCATGACGGAGCTCATATGTAGCGCAAAAAGGCGGACGATAGTAAAATCAAGCCGCCTTGTTAGAAACATCTCAAAGATATGGTCAAACCGCAGGAAGAACACCTCCGCGGGCCGTGTGTCGACGTAGCACTTCCCCTCAGGCACACGAGCCGCGTATGTCGGATATCCTGGATCCTTTGAGGCTAGTAGGCTTTTCTCAGTCGACAGCACATGGTCGTGCAGTCTCCTGAGATCCCCTGATAGTGCCTCCAGCGGTTTCGGCGGTAGCATCGGCTCGCCGTGAGATGGAACATGACCGCACCTTTCACAGGTACACGCTCTTCAGAATGCATCGTCTGGCTGCTATGTGCTCTGGCTTGTTTGGAGGCAGTTACCTTCCCCGATCTCTTCCTCTCCTTTTTCTTGGGCACACCTTCCAGACCCTTCCTTAACCCCTGCCCAAGTGTTCCCGGGCTAAGTACTGTACGACCCTCGCGCCTGGCTAGTTGAGCCTGTGTTGAGGCGGCATCTTCAGGCGTGTCCTGTGAGGATTTCATGAAGAGAGACTTTTTGCAATCCATGGTACGACCCTGCCCGGGCATATCATCCATATCCTCATTAGCAAGCTGATAGCCTGATTCGTCATATGGTTGACTCATCATATCTATGTCACAGTCATACGCGTTTGTATTGAGGTAATCCATAGGGTCGACCTCCGTCTCATCATCCATTCTCTGTTCTACAGGAGAAATTACATCAGCCAGTACTATTGCACCCCCTTCATCATGTCATCCGCCGCTCTCACCCGGCACTACAGGAGCTGGTAATTGCGTAGGCGGGGTGGTGGTCTCCGCACATGCTTGTTGATGTGTGGTAGTTATTGGTGTGCTCTCGGCCAGTTCCAGACGAATAAGATTCTTCGGCCATAGCAGCGCCCAACCCTTGCAGCTTCCAATCCGCCGCGGGGTCTCGTCGTCCGTTCCCACATGCTATACTGGAGGAGGCAAATCCTCGTGCCCCAATTTCACACTGGTCAAGCTAACCCTGAAGTGCCCAGCGGGGATCGGCTGGTTGTGGAACGTGCGTTGAGAGGGGTCCATTATCACCCCCTTTCCCACGTCCACCTTCTGGCCTTTGATCAAGTAGAGTATGGTGCACGGGGTTTCTTTCGCCTGCAAACACATATGTCTGTGGCGTAATACAACCGAAAGGTAACAAAAATGGAATATTATCTATATATATATGTTGGTGCGACATGTAATTACCGTGACGGCATCGAGCTCAGCCAAAGATGAAGGCCCCTCATGTTCGTCGAAGAATAATTGAGCCCCTCATTGTGACTTTGCCTTTTCCATGGAGTATGATTTTTCTTAGGTAATGTAGTATTGATTCTTCTTTTGACGTATACTTCATCATCATCGTCATCTTCCCTCATTGGGTTGCCGTACTGATCATAGTCTTCCTCGTTGGCGACTCCATCCATTCCAATGATGTTCCTTTTGCCTCTCCTCACGACAACACGGTTGGGATTGCGCGGGTCAGTTATGAAGAAGCATTGTGTCACGTGCTTAGCATGTACCCATGGCTCGTTTTTTGCGATAGCGTTCACGGTAGCGCTCTTGGCGTCGGGTATAGTCATGGTAGTGAACATCCGGCTTTCTCTTTCGACATTCTTAGCCCATCTGACACGGAACATCGTCGTGTTGTGCAGTCCAGAGTAGTTAAGCTCCCAGATCTCCTCGACCCTTCCATAAAATCGTTCAGTTGTGCCGTTGTCGCTGTCGGTCATGCATTCCATCGTCACCCCTGAGTTCTGATCATCACTGTCCATATCTTTTGCCTCCGTGTAGAACGTGTATCCATTGATATCATATGCCTGATAGGTTATGAGGTTGGGCGAGGGGCCATGTGCTAAGGCGTATATGAGCAATCCGTCCTTAGAGCCCTCCTCCGGGGGATTAGCAATAATATGCTCTTTGAACCAATGCAGGAAAGTGGAGTTGTGCTCTCTAGTAACTTCGGCGTCCGTCCTGCATACCCCCCGGTCACGATACTATTTGCGATAATTTCTTTGTGCAGTGCCACAAAAGGATCTACCTCGTCTAGGTGTTGTAGCACTACCAAGTTTGCTCTGTCAAAGTCGCTGCGTCGATCTGAGTATGCCACGTGCAGTTCCCTGCGACCGTTGCAGTGACCATCTCCTTCGAGCCTCCCACCGTGCTTGTTAACGGGCAAACCAACACTAACACCAGGCGGCTGGTCTGCGCCATATAGAAAATTCTCACAGAAAGAGATGCACTCTTGTGCCAAATAGCCCTGGACGATGCTTCCATCCGGACGGGACATGTTACAAACTAATCCTTTGATGATCCCATTCATCCTCTCAAACGGCATCATGTTGTTCAGGAATGACGGCCCCAGGTCTATTATGTCATCCACAATATGGACACACAGATGCACCATCACGTCGAAGAACGCGGGTGGGAAGTACATCTCAAGCTCATTCAGTATGACAACGATCTCTTCCTGTAGCCTTTGGAGCTGCTTCACACTGATCGACTTTCGAGAGATGATGTAGAAAAAGTTGCAGAGACCAATAAGCGTGTCACGGACGTGCTTGTCCATTATCCCTCTAAGGGAAACAGGTAGTATCTGCGTCATCATCACATGACAGTCATGAGACTTCATCCCGCTGAACCTTTTCTTGTCCGTGTCTAGATATCTGCTTATCTTGCCATAGTAACCGGAACTAACTTTCACTCTGGTAAGGCACTTAAAGAATTGATTGATCTCAGCCTGACTTAAGGTGAAGCAAGAAGGGGGGCAATAATCCTCTTTCTTTATTTTCTTGCCCTTCTTCTCCCGTGCCTCTGTCTTCGTCTTTGTCTCGTCTGACATTTTACGGGGCGGCATGTGCAGATCTTCCCTGATTTTCAAATCTTGCAAGTCTTTTCTTGCCTTCGGCCCATCCTTGGTCTTATCCGGCATGTTCATCAGTGTTGCGAGCAAGCTCTCAAGGACATTCTTACAGATATGCATTTGATCAAGGCAATGAGGTGTATCGAGTTTGTGCCAGTACTCCAAGTCCCAGAACACAGACCTCGTCTTCCATACCTTCAACAGCGGCTCCAGTGCCTTTCTCATCGTCTTTCTCGGCGCGGGGCACTCCTTCCAGTTTTTCAACAGCTCATCGATTTCGGCACCGCTCCACTTACGTGGAGGTCCTCGATGCTCAGCGTGACCATTGAATAGATCTCCACGGTTTCTCCACGGGTCGTCCTGTTCAAGCCATCTTCGATGCCCCATGTACACGATTTTCCCAGACCCGCCATCTTTCCTTGATGTTAGCTGCTGAGACGTTGTATCATCCATGCACCGCGTGCATCCGCAATATCCATGGCACACCTGGCCTGCCACATATCCGTAACCGAGATAGTCCTGCACTGTCGTGATCAGCGCGGCTCTCATGTTGAAATACTCACCTTTGCTGGCGTCCCATGTCTTGGCCGGTGTTTTCCATAACGTGTCTAACTCCTCTTGAAGTAGCCCCAGATACAAATTAATATTATTTCCTGGTTGTTTTGGCCCTTGAATAAGCATGCTCATGTGAATGTACTTCGATTTCATGCACAACCAGGGGGGAGGTTGTACATCCATACAAACACGGGCCATGTGCTATGGTTGGTGTTCTGGTTGCCAAACGGATTCATGCCATCGGTACACGCGCCGAGCACGATGTTCCTTGCATCACATTCAAAATACCGATAGAAGCTGTTCAACGCTCTCAACTAGCTTCCATCCTTCACGTGTCTCAGCTTCGGATCATCTCCATCGTCGGGCTTCTTCCTCTCCGCGTGCCAGCGCATTAGCTTTGCTTCCTTGGGATCTACAAAATACCTCTGGAGACGGGGAGTGATTGGTAAGTACCATACAACTTTCTGAGGACATTTCTTCCCGGCCTTCTTGTATCGAGAAGCATTGCACACCGGACAGCTTGTTTTTTTCGCGTGCTCCTTCCGATAAATTATGCAATCGTTGATGCATGCATGGTATCTAACGTGTGGCAGATCAAGAGGGCACACGATCTTCTTGGCCTCATCAACACAGTAGGACATAGATTACTCGCGGGAAGAACATCCTTTAGGTACTTGAGATGCTCATCGAGGCAAGTGTCGGTCCATTTGTTTTTAGCCTTCGTCTTCAGGAGTTGGAGCGTGAAACTCAAGCGGGTCACCTCAGGATTGCAACCATCATACAATGGAGTGTTCGAGTCTACCACCAGTTGCTCCAGCTTAGCCTCCTCCCTAGAAGCAGCTCTCTCAGTACTCGTCTCCTTGCGAAGCAATGCTTGAACATGAGGGTCCCGCGCAATTGAACTTAGTACCGACGAACTCTGCTGTGTGGAGTCCATGTCGTTCTCTCCGCCGCCATGTCCGGCCCCTTCTCCTCCACCATGTCCGGCCCCTTCTCCGCCGCCATGTCCGGCCTCTTCCCCGCCGCCATTATCGATCATCTCTTCGTCTTGCCCCGTGTCATCATTGCCTGCCCCGTCGGCATCCTCAACATCGTCATCCTCATCTTCAATTATCCACCGAGTATAGCCATCCATGAAACTAGTCATGAGCAGGTGCGCTTCGACACGACCATCGTCATGGGGGTCGAGCCAAACTATTCCTTTGCATTTTCGACACGGACATAAAACCTCTGTCCCGTTATTTTCTTTCATGTCCTGCACCGCCGACCGCAACCACCTGTCCACCATCGTTCCACTGACCATCGTCAACTCTGCACGGTAATAATAAAAAAATTGATTATAAAAATGCATGCATGCATCAAAGTCATAAAAAAATTTGGCATGACCTTCCCTAAAAATAGGACATATATGGATCTAGAGTTTGCCCGGAATTCGCCGAAACGGAAATAAATCGACATTTAGGCAAAACATAGGCAACTCAAAAGCACAATTTGGCGGCGTCAACTCATGCCACACACACAATTTCCACAAACATATCACACACACATAAACACATTTCCATTTTGCAAAAGCATGAAATTTTCATCACCTCTATCTCGATCGAGATCGAGCACACGGTGGAGATGATGTTGTAGATCAAAAGTGCACAAAGCTCTTCTTGACAAAGATAGATCTAGTTAGGGGGCAAATAGGTCACTTAACTAAATCCTACATCTACCTAGCTACCTAATTTGGGAGGAGACAACTTCAACTAGTGGAGGGGGAAGGAAAAAGAGAAAGGAGATGCATTAATGGAGGTGGTGTAGTTATGTAGGAGTAATGAAGAGAGAGAAAGGTGGATAGAAGAGAGAGAGAGTAATGGGGAGAAGTATTGAGGAGAAGAAGAAGAGTGAGAGTGGGAGCATGTGGTGGAGGTAGGGGGGAGGGAAGAGAGGAGGGGGAGGTAGGGGGAAAGGAAAAGAGGAGGGGGAGGGGAGGGACGGGTGGGGAAAGGTGTTGGGTTGGTGCGGGTTAGCAGTAGCGCGGGACCTAAAACACGCTGCTGCTAAGTATTTAGCAGCAGCGCGCTTTACGGTACGGCGCTACTGCTAACTGGGACAAAAAATTGTGGCAATTTGAAACTTACCACCAGCGATCTCGAAAAAAGCGCGCTACTACTACATACTTAGCAGTAGCGCTGTTCTTGCGACCGCGCTACTGCTACTTAGAGTTAGGTGAACACCGCCGGTCGATATTTGTAGCAGCGCGTTTCTGGCCGAGCGCGCTACTGCTAAATCCTTATCAGCAGCGAGTTTGCATAACACGCGCTACAACTAGTTAGCAACAGCGCCCCATTTTGAACCGCGCTGCTGCTAAGATTCTGTGTATAGGCTTTTCCCTAGTAGTGACTTTGTATGACACCGAAGAGCTAAAATATAAAAGTAGGTGATGTTATCATTAATTTAGAATATATTACTAAATATTATAAATAGCGAGTGTGGAATAATGATGGGTCGGTGTGCGGAATTGTCCTAGGCAATTGTTAACAAGACCGGTGGTCGTCATTGCAATTTCATACGAGGGAGAGGCATAAGCTAACATACTTTCTATTCTTAGATCATATGCACTTATGATTGGAACTCTAGCAAGCATCCACAACTACTAAAGATCATTAAGGTAAAATGCAACCATAGCATTAACATATCAAGTCCCCTCTATCCCATACGCCGTGACCCACTTATCCGTGTTTATGCTTCTGTCACTCAAGCAATGCAGACAATAAGTAAACCATGGACACATTGCAACACCCTACAGCAGGAATCCCTCATGCTTGCCCGACACGGAGGGCACAATAGGACAGCACCAGAATAAAACATACAACTCATACCAATCCAGATCATCAATCAACCCAAGGACAAAGGATATCTACGCAAAACATCATATGATGGCAACACATCATTGGATCATAATATGTGGAATAAAGCACCATGTTCTAGTAGGGATTATAGCGGGGTGCGGAAGAGTGGACCGTGTAAAAGAGATGAGGATGGTGATGATGATGGTGATGTTGATGAAGACGATCACTGCGGCGATGATTCCCCTCCCGATGGCACTCCGGCACCACCGAGAGAGAGGAGGAGAAGTTCTCCCCATTGTGCTTCCTCCTCCATGGTCTCCCCCCTGGATGGGGGGAGGTTCTCCCTCTGGTCCTTGGCCTTCATGGTGATGATGGCCCCTCCGAGATCCTTCCCCATGGCCTCCAGCGATGATGGCCCCCTCCGGCAGGGTGCCAGAGAGGGCCTAGATTGATTTCTTGTGACTACAGAGGCTTGCGGCGGCGGAACTCCCGATCTAGGTTATTTTCTGGAGGTTTATATATTTATAGGAATTTTTGGCGTCGGTCTCACGTCAGGGGGGCTTCCGAATCATCCACGAGATAGGGGGCCATGCTAAGGGGGGTGGGCGCGCCCCCACCCTCGTGGACAGCCCGGGACTCTTCTAGCCCAACTCTTTTACTCCAGGGGCTTCTTTTGGTCCATAAAAAATCATCAAAAATTGGCACGTCAATTGGACCCCATTTGGTATTCCTTTTCTGTAAAACTCAAAAACAAGGGGAAAAAAACTGGCACTGGGCTCTAGGTTAATAGGTTAGTCCCAAAAATCATATAAAATAGCATATAAATGCATATAAAACATCTACGGTGGATAATATAATAGCATGAATACTTCATAAATTATAGATACGTTGGAGACGTATCAGGCGGCAGGTGAGACCTGTGTTGCATGCACTGGTCATGTCGGTTGGTTGTTGAGGCCACCATCGACTGCAGCCTCGAGGGCGTGAATGGCTTGGACCCTGGACCTGGAGTGCCCTCTCATGGTCTGCGAGGAGAAGCTGATGCCCACTCCGAAGAACAGTGTTGACCCTACAAGTATTCCAGTCAAGATGTAGGTATATATAATATATCGACATGAACTCTAGGCACCTGGCACAAAATATTTTGGCATTTTTTGCATCTTTCATTCCATTTCATATTTTCTTATGTGCAATCATAAAAAGTAGTAAGCGACTACACATCAAAAACTAACAAGTATCTCTTGCCATTGCTGCAGGGTGGACATCAGAAGTCCAGGACTAGGTTCATGCGTGGATGGCTCTTCACCGTGCTTTGTTATAAATATTCTCATATATAATACGTAAAAATTCCCTTATCCTATGCACTGCATGCTCATCCCAAGTTCACATATGTAGTATCACAATTTCTATGATAAATTGATCTATGCATGTATCATACTATTATCATTATGTTGCTACTGGTCTTGTAGGGTCGCACACCCTCTTTGATCTAGAGTTGGACAAGGACTTGCTCAGATTGCATATTAGACCTAGGTTACTAGCAAATTTGGAGCAGGCTCAATGTCGATTGATTCGCATATAACGACTTACTTCTATGAGATTCAGTACCGCCACTAATTTTTGGCAATGCAGAACTATGATTCATGCGTACGTTGTAATGTTGGACACTGTCTTTGTCAAACCTTTGGATCTGTGTGGGTGTCATGCTTGTTAATTCCGCCTTGAAAGCATGCGCTCCAGCAATTTGTTTACTTTGTTTCTTCATCGAGATAAGATCATGTCATTGTACTTATCTTTTCATGTACTTAATTCGGTCTATCTCCCAGAAATAATTCATGACCCTGTATGTGCTACTGAGTCATTTCTTGATTTTGTTTGCAGAAATTCTGAAGTATCCGTACGAGCTCGGTACATCAATAATTTGTTATATGAAGATAGATAAAATGTGTTACAACAGGGTGAACATGTGATGGCCATAGCCGCGGTAACACCACTCCAAGGACTCACCGGTTTACTATCGTTGATCCACCACTACCACATGTTTCCTCTACAGAAACAACTCTCTAATCCCATCAACTCTTATGGAGGCCAGGTGGTTTGTAATTTAGAAGGTAAGGTCAACTGATTACATCATGGATTGTCTACTATTGCATTTTCTTTGTTACTAAAAAATCATTGCATTTTCTCGAGTGACCCAACCGACAGACTATCTTTCCTTTTGTTAACTATACATATGATTTTGAATGCCCTCACATTAATTATTTATAGTATGTTGTTAGCAGCTCAAGTGGCACATTTGCTTCCTTTCAGATCTTGTACTCATTATATTATATAGGAACTACATACAAAATTTGTTGCCCGTGTTTACATCTTCCTCATTATATTTGTTATTTTAAGTCAGGGTATGAAATGCTCTAAGTAATGATATTGTTTTAACCTTCATGTGGAACCTACGATACCTACATTATGTTATCCTTTGGAAAAAGTACAATCTATAGTCTTATTTTGGTGAAACAAGATACATTCTTTGTCTCTTGCACTTGGGAAAACAATACATGTTTGAAGGGTCACAAGGAACAAAATTTTCATTATCCTTGATATTTTGTTAATTTAATTTACGCAACATTGGTCTCATGTTCTTCTTTTCAACACTTTCCTGTAAAAAAGATTATTCATATTCACCCATCCGTTGTATTTGTGCATCTGTGAAGTAATTTTGATCTTTTTTTATTATGTTTTGCCATCCATAGTTTGCCTACCTTCCAATCAGAACATCGCATTTGCATAATTTGAAGGTAAATGTTAACAAAAACCGATGATTTTTTACTTTGGGTCCATCCTTCCTTTCTGAAATTAATTAATACAAGAATGTTTCATATGAAACAATTATGGTTTTCCCTTCAAGCTATCTAAATATAAGAACAAAATCTCGCATTGTACATTTCAAGATCATGTGCGGTGGTTGCTCACTACTTGATCTTACCCCAACCTATATTGCATTTGATAATGAACCTTTTGGTGCCGTTTATATTACCTTATTTTGTTTCCTATTGCAATGAACTAATGGCTGAATAACGAGATGGAGTTTATTTGGTTTGTTTGACGATTTTACCTTGGAGAAAACAAGATACTTTTGCTAAATGCTTGTTAACATGGAGCCATATAATGCGGATCAATACGTCCTCTAGACTATACCCGTCAAATCAGCTGAAACTCTCATGGTATCACGCAACAATGCACGAGGAATTATCTAGTTTTTAAAAGTTGATGAACCCCAAAAAGGCACACATTGTCTAGATATAACTTTATCATAAAATAAAAAGAGAAACAAGAAAGGAAAAAGAAAGAAATAAACAACAAATTAAACAAAATAAATTAAAATATATCTTTATCGATCTTGGTTGCAATGAGTTCATGAAAACCTATGCAAAGTGTATAAAACTGATCATGATTAGTCGTGTCCTCGGTTACGACCAACTTTTGAGCAACTCTACTGAGAATTGTGAGATTGATCTCATCACCTCTTCACATAATTAAAATTTGACAGGTTGAACTAAGGGAGCAATTGACCAACCTAGATTAGGGGAATTACCTATGGAGATCGATGTCAGTGTCAAAACGGGCAGATCTCGGGTAGGGGGGCCAAGCTGTACGTCTGAGGACCAATCATAACTATGGGTAAAGGACACAATGTTTACCCAGGTTCGGGCCCTCTTAATGGGAGTAAAACCCTAATCATGCTTGATTATATTCGAGGGTATAGGGGTTACAAGAGTTGATCTACCCCGAGATCGATTCAGCTAACCCTGTATTAGCTAGCCTAGCAATGTTGTGAGCCTTCCTCCAATCTACCCTCTGGTTTATATAGACACCGGAGGGGCTTACGGTTGTACAAAGTCGGTTTTACAGAAAGGAATAACATATCTAGACACCTATACTTGCCATCCACGCATACGAGAGTACCCTCCGGACACGAGAGATAATCTTCTGTCTTGTATCTTGATGGCCCATCAGCCCGACCCACATCAACAGACCGGATGCCTGAGGACCCTACTCCAGGACTCCCACAGTAGCCCCTGAAACAGTCTTAAATGATGATATATTCAGCGCTCAGATTATCTTCGGCATTGCAAGGCAGGTTTCTTGAAGAATACACATCTGCTTTCCTTTGTAAAAGAATTGTACCCGACATTTTATGATAAACACAACCGTTAGCCGCGAAGGCAGGATATATATATAAAATAAAAATAGTGTCTTTTACTGACAGCTTTTTTGACGAAGCGTCAGACTTGACCCTTCGGCATTTTGAACCGTTTTGCTACCCTGCGTTCCGTGTTTCGAGGCCACGCCTTATTAGCACGTCCTGTCAAAACAGAGATCATGCCTGCTCTGTAACATCCCAAATTTCCAATTTGGAATGTTATACATTAGATCATCATTGCATATCATATTTTATTGCATTTTAGGTTAATCCTAGAAATTCTACGCAACTCAAGGACCTGCGGAGAGAGTTGGGGATTTCGTTATTTTCATATTTGAGTTTTCTCAAATTTTGAAAAGAGGATCATTTGGTTTTAATTATTTTTCTCTCTGATTATTTCATATATGAAAATAAAAGAGATGGGATAAAATGACTTCCCCAAAATAAAGAAATATTGGAGGTAAAATATTAAAATCAAATAAGAATTTTATTCGGAGTTTTATTGCTATTTTATTTGAATTAGGAAAAAGATGCGTTTTTCAAAATGGCATTAGAGGCCCAAATAAATGTTCACCTTGTCTGCTATATTTTTAGAGGACGAGGAAAATTTATTTCAGGATTTTTGGAGTCCGTTTAGTATTTATTTTATTTGTTTTTCTGCGCAACATAATTATTTAAAAAAAAGGAACTGACCTGCCAGGCCGTGTCCGCCTGGGACACCGACCCGGCCGGCCCTTTAAGAGGCCTGAGCCCCCCCGCAGCCAAACCCAAGCCGCCCCGCTTGCCTCAAAATTTGTGTTGCGCCGCCGCTGCCGGAACCCGGGCCGCCGCCGCTGCCGCCGCCCGCGCCACCGCTCGATGCCGCCTCGTCCCGCCGCAGCCGCCGGAGGTATAAACCGCCGCCACAGTATGGTTTTTTTAAGAAACCGTTTGTTTTTTTTGAAAACCTAGATTCTATTTTTATTAGATCGGTTTGGTTTTTCCCGGTTTAGTTAAATAGCGGACGTTCGTACATACGTTTGTTTTAACGAATGATGTTCACCCGTTAGCCGCAGATAGAGAACATTCATTCGTTAGCCTGTTCGTCAGTTTTCTTTTTCCATGATTTTTCCACGGTTATTTTCGATCGTGATTTCTGCCGTGATCTTCGTTTTAGTTTATCTTTTTGCTCGTTTATCGGAATCAGGCGATTCAAGCGCCTAGATCTTCGTCTCGAAGCCCTCTTTCTTTTTAACCAACTTGACCAAGATTTTGGTACTGTAAAATTTCACTTTGGTCCAGATTAGTAAACGGATCCTGTTTCTTTCGCAGTTTGAGTTTCATTGTTCCGTTTGATTTGATTCTTTTTGCAAACCGGAGTTCTAGTGTTGAACTTTCTGGTTAGATCTTTTATTTGAGTTTTACCCGTGCTTCTAGTTGAGTGCTTATTGTGTGCTATTGTTTGTTTGTGATAGAGTACCCGAAGTGTGAAGCGTGCTACTACGAGTCTCTAGGTTTCGCGGGTCATCAACAAGGCAAGTAACACATTGATCATACCTCTTTACTACCTAGTTTTATTGCATGAGATCAACCCTCAAACATTGCATGGTTAGGATCTGATTAACATGTGGGTTTTGGGAAGTAGATGATGAGGTAGAACCTATTGCCCTGTTTATTATCAAACCTTTGGGAGTTACTTTTATGTTATGCTTATATTGCTATGCTATGCTCGTAGACATGGTTTGGGTGAGTGTATCCATGACAGATGTGAGTATTGTTAATTAATGGTTAACTTAAGGTGGCTACTTAAATACACATCTGGGTGGATTGCTTGAGGCACCCTAGAGTACCCAGTGGTTGTGAGGGCACCTGGAGAATCCAGTGTTGTCCTAGGATATCCCGGAGTACCCGTGTGACCATCCTACGGTCCGCCACCCAGGCTCAAAGGGATCATAAGATTATTTGTGCTAGAAACTTCCGTGTGCAGCCACAAGCCAATATGGGCTCTGGCATAGTTGAGTAAGTTGCGTGAAGCTCTTGAAGAGGTACACTAGCAGATGTAGTGGGTTGTAGGTGGTACTGTCTATCCAGAGTAGAGAGTTAATGCTTCAGAAAGACTGTGTCTCAAATCTCCGACCATGGATGTGTTCGAGTCTTGTGGGGAAAAGTGCGCAAACCTCTACAGAGTGTACAAACTAATCATGGTTAGCCGTGTCCCCGGTTATGGACATTTTGAGTATCTGGTTCTTGGATTATCATGTTGATCTCATCACTCTAAATTAATTTGATTGGGTTTAATGTTGATGTTTAATAGGGATTGAGTTGGAGGAACCTTCTCAATGTTTAACAACCACCATGGTAGATAAAAAAAATTTATTCCTTTGTTGTAGGGAAAAATTGGCTTTATGCAAAACTGTAACCATAGAGCTTTCCACCAGCCTGATACGTCTCCAACGTATCTATAATTTTTGATTGTTCCATGCTATTATATTACCCGTTTTGGATGTTTATGGGCTTTAATTTACACATTTATATCATTTTTGGGACTAACCTACTAACCGGAGGCCCAACCCATATTGCTGTTTTTTTGCCTATTTCAGTATTTTGAAGAAAAGGAATATCAAACAGAGTCCAAACGGAATGAAACCTTCGGGAGCGTGATTTTTGGAACGAACATGATCGAGAGGACTTGGAGTGCAAGTCAAGAAGCAGCCGAGGCAGCCACGAGGGTGGAGGGCGCGCCCACCCCTATAGGGCGCGCCCCCTATCTCGTGGGTCCCTCACGCGGCAACCGACCTACTTCATCCTCCTATATATACCCACGTACCCCGAGAACATCAGAACAAGCCACGAAAAACTATTTTCACCACCGTAACCTTCTGTATCCGCGAGATCCCATCTTGGAGCCTTCGTTGGCGCTCCGCCGGAGGGGGAATCAACCATGGAGGGCTTCTACATCAACACCATAGCCCCTCCGATGAGTTGTGAGTAGTTTACCACAGACCTGCGGGTCCATAGTTATTACCTAGATGGCTTCTTCTCTCTTTTTGGATCTCAATACCATGTTCTCCTCGATCTTCTTAGAGATCTATTCGATGTAACTCTTTTTGCGGTGTGTTTGTCGAGATGTGATGAACTGTGGGTTTATGATCAAGTTTATCTATGAAAAATATTTGAATCGCCTCTGAATTCTTTTATGTATGATTGAGTTATCTTTGCAAGTCTCTTCGAATTATCAGTTTGGTTTGGCCTACTAGATTGATCTTTCTTGCAATGGGAGAAGTGCTTAGCTTTGGGTTCAATATTGTGGTGTCCTTTCCCAGTGACAGCAGGGGTAGCAAGGTATGTATTGTATTGTTGCCATCAAGGATAAAAAGATGGGGTTTATATCATATTGCATGAGTTTATCCCCCTACATCATGTTATCTTTCTTAATGCGTTACTCTGTTCTTATGAACTTAATACTCTAGATGCATGCTGGATAGCGGTCGATGTGTGGAGTAATAATAGTAGATGCAAGCAGGAGTTGGTCTACTTGTTGTGACACTCCAAAAATTTTTATTTGGTTTTTATCAAATTCTTTATTTGATTTGAAGGAGGCTATTTAAAATCTTTCTAAAAGGACTCCTCAAAATTTTCTCTTATGACAAATATTTTATTTTGGGTAATCCTCAACCCTGATGTTTGGTATTGAAGGCTTTTCATTTGGTGTTGACTCATCACAATTAATTTTTGCAATTATTTCTATTAAAAAGAAATCCTATGGGTTTTGGATTTATTCTTTTTATTCAAATCATTCTCATTGCCATGCCTCTTGTTGAAATTTTCTTCCAAAACCCCTCCCTCCACTTTGGGTCAAGTCAAATATCCAATCCCAGCAAGTTCAACCCATTTTTGATTTTTATTCTATATATTTTATCCTCAAAACTATTTCTGTCATTTATTTTGGACCTAGGTGATTTACAAAGGAAGTACCAGATTACTTTTGAGTTTTGATCCCAAACCAACTCCTCTGACTAGTCCTTTGTACCCCCAACCTAGATCCATCAAGATCCACTCTTCCGCAGTTCAAATTTTTCAAATTTTGCTCACTGCAAGTTTGAACCAGATTTACCATTTTTGCTGAAATTCATTATTTTTCTTCTCCAAAAATTCTGAGATAAATCAGGCAACCCCTAGATGCTTCAAGAGACCACCTCACCAAAGATCAGCTCTAGAAAAAAATTTCACGTGCCAAAATCATTCCATCGAACAGTTGGCGTGCACTGTTTATGTCAAGTTCAGAAATTCAGAGATACAGTTCTGCCGTCAGTGTCGTTTTCTTCAGAGCACGGCGTCAATCTCACCAGTGCCGCTCTGGCGCAATGCTCACTGCTCCCTCTTCTTATTCAGTGCGCCGCGAGATCATTTGGACGGGCGCATGTGTCGGTGGCGACGTGGCTCGCCAGCGCCGGCATCTTCTGCGATGGCAGAACCGGCCGTGGTGGTCGACAGGGGACCGGCCCTGGCTTTCGGCGCCGACCAGCACCGCCCAAGCCACCAGAGACCTCCACATGGCCACCCCCTCCCCTGTGCATGCTGCGGCACAGTCACCGCAGCCAGAGAGGCGCAGAGCGCGCTCTCTGCCGCCGCCGAGCCCCGTGAGGCCGTTCCGTCGAGTGCATGGAGTAACGCCCAAGTTCTGCCAAACTTCGCCAGACATGGAACCAGTGAACCTATCTGCTGCTGCCCCGACCCCTAAACCTCCCGTTCAACCACTGCCCCGCCATAATCATCACCGGAGTTATCCCATTCTCGGCCACCGCCTCGGACCGGCTATAAAAGGAGCCCTCGAGCTCTTTCTCGACCCAGCACCACTTCTCCACCTCACCAGAGCCCCGCCTAGCCACTAGGAGGACCTCAAGGAGGTCTCCTTCCTCGACTCAGGCCGCCCCGATCCGCCTCGGGCTCCGGCGCGATTCACTCTGGTGAGACCACCCCGCCTCCCAGACCGTGCCAGTCGCCTCCTATTACACCCAATACTCTAACCCGAGCCCCAATTCGACTTTTGCAGCCCTTCCCTGCGAGATCCACCAACGCTCGAACCACCATCCGCCGGAGTTGGGGCCGCCGTTGATGTGGTGCTCGCCAATGACCAACTCCACCACCCACAGGTGCGGAAGGACTCAGTGAACCCGTAGGTACTCTCCTTTCCCCCTACCTCGCCGTGGATCGCCGCCGGCGACCACCGCAGCCCTCGGGCGCCGGCGACTCTGTTCTGAAATTCAAACCTGACGGGTGGGACCCCCTCGTCAGCTTTTTCTTCTTTTTGAACTATTTTCTGAAAACGCCTTCGGGCAAAATACGCTTTCTAACTGAAATGTTTTTTTGTCTTTTTATAAACTACCCCCTGGAAACTTTCTGTTTCATTACATATGAGTCCCTGGACTAAAACCTTGATAACTTTTAAACAGAAAATGATTTTTAATTGATTCTTTTTCTGTCATCTTTATTTTTATGTCTAGTTTTTTATCATACTTATTTGAAAAATATTTGGAACACTTTTTGCGCACACACGGTATTTACGTTAGTACGCGTTTTCTTCATACCGTAGATACCGGAGGAGGTGACGGAACCTCAAACTTCACCGAGCTAGACTCCGACTACTCCGAACCAGGCAAGCATGTTTGAACCTTTGATATGATGAGTGTTTTGCATGTCTGCTTGAGTGGTTACTTCATGGCATGTTTATATAAGCATCTGTAAGTGTCATATTGCATGCAAGGCAACTACAAGTGAGCTTCGAAACTTGATGTGTCATTTGATGAGAGATAACATGATCATGTGGTGACATGAAAGGTGGTAAGATGGTATTGTTGAAGCATGCCAGTCTTATGTCAACTGTTTGACTCCAGTGTTAACGTGGATCAAGTCACGTTACCGTTCGTCCCTTTTTTTGTGCTGCCACATGTTTTCTGCAAAGAATACGGTTTAGTAAGTTGCAATCCTCTTTACATGTACACACCAAATAGAGGGGCCGTGCTGAGGGTTCCATGGCCCTGGATTAAAGCCCATCATCCGGTCAGGGAGCATGGGTGTTTCCGGTTGGGACCGAGAGGGGGGCACCCCTTAGAGCGCGCGATATAAATTTGATCCCATGCTATTCGAGGTTGTGGCCTCCCCGCCTTAAAGTTTTTCTTGAACGTTGCCTAGGGTGATCCCTGGTAACGGGATGTGGATTGGGTGTGTACTGGTTAGATGTGTTTACTTCTAAAATACCGTAAATGGAACTAGTCCCTTGTGACTACTGAAATTCGTTGGTTGTGGTTAAAGAGTACAAACTCTGCAGAGTCAAAACCATTCGAGTAACCGTATCTATGGTCGAGGACTGTGTTCAACTTATCTATGTCGGTCTCAATGACAATCTCCAGTGAACAAACATGAGCGTTAAACCCGGCTGAATGTTATTACTGTGGATGGACTAACCCGTTTATTATTATGTATTGAGTATTTCCTTGGAGTGATTTAAATTCATGAATTTATCGAATACGAATGATGATATATAAGCCCTTTATGAGATGTCGCTCAGATGTCCGATTGTGGCACTCTTATTATTATTTACTTTTGATATAAGCCCTTTATGTGATGTCGCTCAGACGTCCAACTGTGGGACTCTTATGATTTACTTTTGGTATATGCCCTTTATGTGATGTTGCTCAGACGTCCGACTGTGGCACACTTGTTATTTACTTTCGATATAAGCCCTTTATGTGATGTCACTCAGACGTCCGACTATGGCATCCCTGTTATTTACTTTCATTATAAGCCCTTTTCGAGATGTCGCTTAAGACGTCCGACTGTGGCACGCACTGTCATTTATCATTCAATATAAGCCCTTATGCGGTGTCGCCCTGATGCCCGACTGCGGCATGTTAATTTAGTTTTACCTTTCGAGGCGTCGCTTCAGACACCTGATCGGTCCTCAGTTATTTTGGGATTTCAGGAGGACTAACGCCTGACTTCCTTTTTATTTCACATGCCGTGCAAATTTATTATCTGAGTGTGCATTGCTAACTGCTCATGTGCATGTTTGCATTTGTTATATCTTATGTCCGAACTGTCTTGCGAGTACATTCAAAGTACTCACCTGCCTTGTTGATTTGGCCAGATGTTGACGAAGGCGATCTTATGGATGAAGAGTACGATAGCGAGTCCGATACCTAGAGGTGTCCCAGTCAGTCCCGTGTGATCCTAGAATTGGTCACTTGTATCATATACGCTTCCGCTACCCGAATAAAATCATCAAGCCTCCCTCCGACGCTAGATGAGCTGTAAGATTAGGAGTCATGTCACCCACTTCTTTGTGACATATCCACCACCACTTTTATTGCGAGTCAGTAGTATGCCACCATACCCTTGTGTCATACCCACCCTATAATATTGGCGTGCTGGTAATAAATTGTTGAGCAGCCTCTGCTCAACCTTGTATAATATTTAGTACTTCTGGATTTCTGTATCAAGGATTTGTCTACCAATAAGGAGATTTTTTCCTATACTAGTCTATATAAGGATCGGTTTCTCAATAAGTGTTTTATTGGAAAACCAGTCGTGACAAACTTGGTATCAGAGCCAGGCTGACTGTAGGAAACCACTAGGTGCGATCGCTAATCGGTTATTAGCATCTTAAGTGCGATTTTAGCATTTTGCAAAATGTAGCAATTTTCTGTTAGTCATCATAAATTTAAGATTTGACTATTCAGAATTTTTGTCTACTTTTGTAGATGGCTGGCAGCGACTCTGAGTCACAGGTGTTCGCTAATGTACCTGAGGGATTTATCAAGCTGCTCGTCTCCATCACCAAAGTCGCGATCGGGCCATCGGCTCGTCCGGAGTTCACACTCTACCAGCACAAGATCAGCGACAGCGTGTCTATGCACCAGGCCGCGGTGCAATTCAAGGGTGGACGTTCTGAGTCACGCCGCTTCCAATTTGTGGGAAGAGCCATGCCTATGGAGAGGCATGCTATGCAGATGGCTGCCCGTGAGACGATAGCTCGTCTCCTGTATGCTCTCCCTTTGATGAAGGCTCGTCACTACCGCTACCTCCCCTGCCACGTGCCATACACTTGTCACTATGCATTAGCTTGCCCTAGGGGAGAGAGATGAGGCTATTGAGATGTTGGTTGAGTATCTCAAGGCTCTCGAGGCAGCTTTTGATAACCTCGTGGACGACCTTGTGGCTGCTCGTATGGACTTCGTGCAGGGCTGTTCCGCCAACAGGAGGGAGCTCCTCCATACAACACCACCACTGACTTACGTCTCGTCCGCAGCATCCTATACACCTGCCATCTTCGCCACTGCTTGCCGCCTGCCTACCACTGAGGAGTTTGACCAGGTCATTGCTCCTACTCCGGTCAGTACTGCACCACCTGCCGCACCCGCACCAGCTCCTCAACTCAGCACTTCGCGCCTGGAGCCTATTAGTCAGGAGGAGGTTGAGTCTCCAGCATCACTGGGTCTTACCCTCGGAAGGCCGAGGGAAATCCTCACCATCTCGTACTGAGTGCGCCTAGCAGCCGTGCGATGTACCAGCTTGTATGATATGTTTATATGTATATAGGTTGTGAGAAGTAGTTTGTGTGCGCATCATGTAGGAACTGGGAGAAGTGCACTAGCCTAAATAACATGTCAGGAATGTGTACGCACATCCTGAGTGATGTATTGTATAATTACGGCTTGCATGTAAGATATGTACTGAGCGGTCCTTCTCCATGCGCAATCGAGTATTTTCTTGAAAAATGTTGGAGTTCTTAATTTTTCGCCTTTGCAAAATTATTTATTCTACCACTCAGCTTTTCTCATAAGTTTTACAAAAATTACCCTAGAGTGGAAAATGCCTCGTCCTTGGACTCGTTCCATGCCAAGTCTGCCGGAAGAAAATTATGGTACGTAGACAAGTAACAATTTCACACAGGGGCAGTCAAGTCAGCAAGGCAGTGAAGCAGCATTTTCTCAAGTATGCCGTCTTTATGAGCAAAGCCAGCAGCAGCATCAGGAAATGATGAATCATGTTATCAATATGGGAAATCACCGTGAAACATATCAGCAGCATTCCAGGTTGTCGGAACTACAAAAGACACGTCCCCCAACATTCTCTCACACTGATAGACCGCTTGAGGCTGATGATTGGCTTCGAGACGTTGAAAGGAAATTAATTATTGCACAATGTTCAGACCGTGAGAAGGTACTATATGCACCTCACTATCTCACTGGAGCAGCTGCATCATGGTGGGAGAATTTCCTACACATGCACCCCGATGAAAACAACATCACCTGGGAAGAATTTAAAGAAGGTTTTCGTGGGGCGCACATTCCCAGAAGCATTATGAAGATCAAGAAAAGGGAATTTGATGACCTCAGGCAGAGAAGCATGACAGTGACTCAGTACAATAGTCAGTTTACTCTATTGTCTCGTTATGCCAACGAAGAGCGCATGACTGGAAATAAAAACATGGAAAAATTTCTGGATGGTCTGGCACCAGCACCTAAATGCCAGCTGGTCGTACACACCTTAACGGATTTCAAAACACTTGTGGACAAAGCCATTACATTGGAAAATGAGCGCCACAACTTGGAGGATTTTTGCAAACGCAAAAGGGACCAGACTACGCATGCTCGCAACAACCGGAACAAGACTGATTTTCAGAAAAATGGAGCAAACAAGTCCACAACCAATGTTCCATGCCCAAACAAAAATTTTCATGCAAGGGACAAGGATTTTACATACTGCCCAGGTGTTACTTGCTACGCTTGTGGAGAAGAAGGGCACTATGTCAAACAGTGCCCAAAGCCAAGAAACTCAGCTCCCAAGCCAAACAACGGTGGAAATAATTCAACACCCAAGCACAAAAACTTCAACCCCAATAACAATCACAAGAAGGGTCACTTGAACCATGTGACCAAGGAGGAAGCACAAAATGCCCCAGATATCGTACTCGGTACGTTCCCTGTCAACACAATACCTGCCACGGTTTTGTTTGATTCTGGAGCTTCTCATTCGTTCATTTCAAAGAAATTTGCTATGCAAAATGATTTTTTGATGCTTCCCTTGGAAAAATCCATGGTCATCAAGTCCCCCGGGATTAAGCAAGTTACTCAGAGTTACTGCCAAGGTGTGGTTATTGAGTTTGAGGGACTAATGTTTCATGCAAACCTCATTGTATTGGAAAATAAGGGACTGGATGTCATCCTAGGAATGGACTGGTTAACCACCAACAAAGGATTTATCGACTGCTTCAATCAGACTGTAATTCTTACCCATCATCATGGGAAGACAATAAAAATTGCAGCTCAAGAAAGACAAATGTCACGGCAACCAAGGTTGAACAAGGTGGACGTTTCGGAGTTAAGCAAAGATCCAGTGGTGTGTGAGTTCCCCGACGTATTTCTCGAAGAACTACCAGGCATGCCACCAGACTGGGAAATAGAATTCAGCATTGAGCTAGCACCTGGAACCACCCCCATTTACCAGAAGCCCTATAGAATGGCACCCTCCGAGTTGGTAGAATTAAAGAAGCAAATAAAAGAATTACTGGACAAAGGATTTATACGAGCCAGCTCCTCACCTTGGGGTTCACCAGTATTATTTGCCAAGAAAAAGGATGGGACACTAAGATTATGTGTATAGACTATCGAGCACTCAACATGGTCACCATCAAAAACAAATATCCGATGCCACGGATAAATGACTTATTTGACCAGCTCACACAAGCCAAGGTTTTCTCAATAATTGATTTAAGGTCGGGGTATAATCAATTAAAAGTACGGACTGAAGATATTCCCAAGACATCATTCACCTCCAGATACGGACTATATGAATTTACAGTAATGCCGTTTGGACTGACAAACGCCCCCGCATATTTTGTCCACCTCATGAACAAAGTATTTATGAAATTTATGGACAAGTTTGTTGCGGTGTTCATTGATGATATTCTGGTATACTCCAAGACACCAGAAGAGCACGCTGAACATCTCAGGACTATACGGGGAGAATTAAGGAAACATCAATTATAAGCCAAGTTTAGCAAATGTGAATTTTGGTTAAGATAGGTTGGTTTTCTAGGCCACGTACTAACCCAAGAAGGTGTTGCCGTAGACCCGAAAAAGGTCAAGGCCGTACTTGGCTGGAATCCACCAGCCAGCGTAACAGATGTACGAAGTTTCTTGGGAATGGCAGGATATTACCGAAGGTTTATTGAAGGGTTCTCCACCATAGCAAAACCAATGACACAGTTACTCAAGAAGGATAAGAAATTTGTATGGACTGAAGCCTGCGAGAAAAATTTCCAAGAACTCAAAAGGAAATTAACCACAGCACCAGTATTGGTTGTACCAGACATACACAAAAGTTTTGAAGTGTATTGTGACGCATCCTGGAAGGGCCTCGGATGCGTATTAATGCAAGAAGGCAAAGTAGTCGCATACGCTTCTAGGAAACTACGAAAGCATGAAGAAAATTATCCCACTCATGACTTGGAGTTGGCAGCTGTCATTCATGCACTCAAAGAGTGGAGACACTTTTTGCTTGGGAATCGTTGTGAAATATATACGGACCATAAAAGCCTCAAATATATTTTCACACAACTAGAACTCAATTTACGACAATGACGCTGGTTGGAATTAGTGAACGATTATGATTTTGGCATTCACTACCATCTAGGAAAAGCAAATGTAGTGGCGGATGCTCTTAGTCGGAACCCCAGTTCGGGCAACGACGGTCTACCAAACTTGAGACCTGAATTTCAGCAAGAGTTCGCCAAACTCAACTTGGTGATGGTCACGGAGGGCAATGTGTCAAATTTGGAAATACAACCTACCCTAATGGAACAGATTAAGAAGGCTTAGCATGGACACCCCAGCATCGAAGGCATAAAAAGAAAAGTGAGTTTGGGCAAGGCCTCATAATTTGTCATAGACGATAAGGGAATATTATGGTACGGAGATAGGCTTTGCGTACCAAATATAGAAGACCTTAAACAACAAATTCTAGCCGAAGGCCACACCGCTCCATATTCAGTCCATCCTGGAGGGACCAAAATGTACAAGGACATTTAGGAAAATTTTTGGTGGCACGATATGAAAAGGGATATAGCCACATTCATTGCATGTTGTGATTCATGTCAGCGCATTAAAGCCGAGCACCAAAAACCAGCAGGACTATTACAGCCAAACAAGATACCCGAGTGGAAATGGGACGAAATTGGAATGGATTTTATTGTCGGACTACCTCGGTCACGATACGGAAATGATGCCATATGGGTCATCACAGATAGATTGACTAAGGTGGCACATTTCATCCTAGTAAAGACAACCCACACCACTCAGAAACTTGCCAAACTCTATCTCTCCTGTATAGTCTGTCTGCATGGAATTCCAAAGACTATAATATCTGACAGAGGCACTCAATTCGTATCTAGATTTTGGGATATATTACAACAAGCTCTGGGAACTCAACTAGCATTCAGTACAGCGTACCACCCCCAGACTGATGGACAAACCGAACGCGTGAATCAAATTCTAGAGGACATGCTGAGAGCATGTGTTCTCACCTATGGAACCAGTGGGAAGAATGCTTGCCATATGCCGAGTTCGCATACAACAACAGTTACCAAGCCAGCCTACAAATGGCACCTTTTGAAGCCTTGTATGGGCGGAGATGTCGTACTCCATTAAATTGGTCAGAGACAGGGGACAGCTGTATCTTCGGCCCAGACATGCTCAAGGAAGCTGAGGAGAAAGTTAGGCTAATCAGGGACCGACTCAAGACAGCTCAAAGCCGACAAAAGAGTTATTATGATCTGAAACATCGGGGGGTCAGCTTTGAACCCGGTGAGTATGTGTACCTACGAGTATCTCCTATGATGCAACGATTCAAAGTTAAAGGAAAGCTAGCACCAAGATTTATCGGACCCTTCTGAGTAGTTGCACGAAGAGGCACAATAGCCTACCAGCTAGACCTACCCGAAGAGCTCTCAGACATCCACGACGTGTTCCATGTCTCACAGTTGAGGAAATGCGTAAGAAACCCAGAGAAGCATGTATCTCATGAGGACATTGACGTGCAACCAAACCTCACCTACAGGGAACGTCCAATAAAAATATTGGAGGAGTCTGAAAGAAGGACCCGTCAGAAAACAATTAAGTTTTTCAAAGTTCAGTGGAGCAATCACACTGAGGATGAAGCAACATGGGAAAGAGAGGATTTTCTTCGGACAGAACACCCACACCTATTTGAGGATCTGCTGAAATCTCGGGGACGAGATTTTTCCTAAGGGGGTAGGTGTTGTGACACTCCAAAAATTTTGATTTGGTTTTTATCAAATTCTTTATTTGATTTGAAGGAGGCTATTTAAAATCTTTCTAAAAGGACTCTCCTTCTCAAAATTTTCTCTTATGACAAATATTTTATTTTGGGTAATCCTCAACCCTGATGTTTGGTATTGAAGGCTTTTCATTTGGTGTTGACTCATCACAATTAATTTTTGCAATTATTTCTATTAAAAAGAAATCCTATGGGATTTGGATTTATTCTTTTTATTCAAACCATTCTCTTTGCCATGCCTCTTGTTGAAATTTTCTTCCAAAACCCCTCCCTCCACTTTGGGTCAAGTCAAATATCCAATCCCAGCAAGTTCAACCCATTTTTTATTTTTATTCTATTTATTTTATCCTCAAAACTATTTCTGTCATTTATTTGGGACCTAGGTGATTTACAGAGGAAGTACCAGATTACTTTTGAGTTTTGATCCCAAACCAACTCCTCTGACTAGTCCTTTGTACCCCCAACCTAGATCCATCAAGATCCACTCTTACACAGTTCAAATTTTTCAAATTTTGCTCACTGCAAGTTTGAACCAAATTTACCATTTTTGATGAAATTCATTATTTTTCTTCTCCGAAAATTCTAAGATAAATCAGGCAACCCCTCGATGCATCAAGAGACCACCTCACCAAAGATCAGCTCCAGAAAAAAATTTCACGTGCCAAAATCATTTCATCGAACAGTTGGCGTGCACTGTTTATATCAAGTTCAGAAATTCAGAGATACAGTTCCGCCGTCAGTGTCGTTTTCTTCAGAGCGCGGCGTCAATCGCACCAGTGCCACTCTGGCGCGATGCTGACTGCTCCCTCTTATTATTGAGTGCGCCGTGAGCCATCAAGCCTTATCGTTACGGCACAGTGGAACTCTCAATGAAAGCACCAATGTCGGTGTCAAAACCGGCGGATCTCGGGTAGGGGGTCCCAAACTATGCGTCTAGGCGGATGGTAACAGGAGACAAGGGACATGATGTTTTTACCCAGGTTCGAGCCCTCTCGATGGAGGTAAAACCCTACTCCTGCTTGATTGATATTGATGATATGGGTAGTACAAGAGTAGATCTACCACGAGATCAGAGAGGCTAAAACCCTAGAAGCTAGCCTATGGTATGATTGTTGTTTGTCCTACGGACTAAAACCCTCCGGTTTATATAAGCACCGAAGAGGGTTAGGGTTACAAAGAGTCGGTTATAATGGTAGGAGATCTACATATCCGTATCGCCAAGCTTGCCTTCCACACCAAGGAAAGTGCCATCCGGACACGGGACGGAGTCTTCAATCTTGTATCTTCATAGTCCAGGAGTCCAGCCGAAGATGATAGTTCGGCTATCCGGACACCCCCTAGTCCGGGACTCCCTCAGTAGCCCCTAAACCAGGCTTCAATGATGACGAGTCCGGCGCGCATATTGTCTTCAGCATTGTAAGGCGGGTTCCTCCTCCGAATACTTCATAGAAGATTTTGAACACATGGATAGTGTCCGGCTCTGCAAAATAAGTTCCACATACCACCGTAGAGAGAATAATATTTACACAAGTTCAATCTGTTGACGTATTCCGTGGCGTGACATCACACCATGGCCAAGCTTTTATTCAAATCGTTTTTACTGTTCCACCTCAGCGCGTTTAGCGAGGCGGTTTCCTTGGCACGTCTTGTCAAAGCAGAGATCGTGTCCCCTTATTCCGGGATTCTCGTCAATACGGGCGTGGGTAACCCAACCGCGCCATTGATTACGGTGCTTGGGAGATAAGCGAGTTTTACCAGGCTGGTGGGGACGCATAGTTTCGTCCGCCCATATAAGGCGATAAGGATCCACCTTTTTACCTATGCCTTCTTCCTCCTTTGCTTATCCACTTCCGCGCACTCGAGCTCCAGCGCCCAAGTTCGCACATCTCGCCTCAACCTTCCCCAACCATGTCCGGAGCGGGAGGCAAGTGGATGGCCTCCTCCATCACGGAGGGGCACATCAAAAGACTGCGGAAGGCCGGATACTTGTCCAGCGACATCGCACATCGGCTCCCCGACAAGGGGCAGCTCATCCCCACCCCAGGGCCCCATGAGGGTGTGGTGTTTCTCACCCACTTCCTCTATGGACTAGGTTTTCCACTTCACCCATTTGTCCGGGGGTTCATGTTCTACTACGGCCTAGATTTCCATGATCTGGCCCCGAATTTCGTCCTTAACATCTCGACGTTCATCGTCGTGTGCGAGGCCTTCCTCTGCATCCAGCCCCACTTCGGCTTATGGCTGAAGACCTTCAATGTCAAACCGAAGTAGTGGGAGGCCGCCAAGCGGAGTGCGGAGGTGCCATGGTGGGCAAGATGCCCAACGTCCTACGGCTCGAGGGCTCGTTTGTGGAGACCATAAAGGGGTGGCAATCGGGGTGGTTCTACATCACCGAGCCGCATGACCCTAAATGGGTAGCGGCCCCCGAATTCCGATCTGGCTTCCCTACACGGCTCACCTCTTGGAAAGAGAAGGGCCTATCGTGGGGTGATTTGAAAGAGCTGACCGGACTCCAATCCTGCGTCCAAACCTTGGTGAACAAGAAGCTCAAGCTCGTCAACGTGGTCCAGGTCATGCTCATCCGCCGGATCCTCCCGTGCCAAAAACGGGCCTTTAATTTGTGGGAGTTTGATCCGGCACAACACCAAACCATGAGCAGACTCTTCGACACTACGTAAGAAGATGCCTGGAAGGTGCTGTTCAAGGGCGCCGAGGCTCCCGCATCCGCTACCAAAGATCGCGGATTCAACTCGCAGCATCAAGCCGGTGAGGTAAGCTACTTTACCTTTTACAGGACACTTATTTTCCATAGTTTGACTCTATGCGGGATCTAAACTCCCTGTACCTTTGACAAGCCTGGAAAAAGACGTCCGGGCAGGTTAACAGTTCGGCTCCATTGCCAGAAGATCCAGCGGACGCCCGATTAACGGGGCTGCTGGCTCCGGCGCCTTATGTGGTGCCGGAGAAGAAGGCCAAGAAGAAGGCCACGGGAACCCGAAAGAGTTCCCGGCGTCAGGTGTTATCGGACTCATCATCTGATGACTCCGAGGCGGACTCCTCCCGCGAGGACGAGGAGGAGAAAAAAGAGGCCTCTCCCCCAGCGGGGGGAGAGAAGAAAAGGAAGACCTCCCCAACGGGGGAGGTCGAAGGGTCCAAGAAGGGAAGGACCCTCCCCCCGGACTACTCCACCAACGCCGACGACGGCGAAGAGGAGTGACCATCGAGGGCTAAGCCCCTGGTGACTTCGTAAGTGTCCGGATACCAGAATAACTCATGGTGTTTCATTTGTCGCATATAATCTTTTTACACCGAATATAACCCTGCAGCCCGCCCAAGGACGGGTTCGACACTTCAACGAGCGGCTCCCTAGCGCCATCGGACGTGGATAGCACTTCACTTCTGGCCGTCTCCTCTCCTCGCGCTGCGGATGACGCCGAGGTGGGGTCCCAAAAGGGGCCCAACCAAGAGGAGGAGGTCCCAGAGGTGTCGCAGGGCAACCTCCCGGACTTTGGGCACGAGGGGGATCAACCCCCAAAGGGTTCTGAGTTCGGCCCTGGGCCGGACTCCGCACCGGAACCTTTAGTGGTTCCGGAGTCCAGCGGGCGGCCCCTTCGCAAGAAGGGCGAGACTGTGACGCCGGTGACCTCCGTCCAACCGGAGGCACCGGATAATTTGCTGGAGGCGCTTAACGGCGCCTCCATCGACGAGGAGCACTGCTCTGTTATGAGTGCGGTGATCCAGAAAGTTCAGTCCGCCAAGAGCGGGCTGACTGAAGCCTGCGCCAGCCTTCTAACAGGCTTTGAGGTATGTAAGTAAGATATGTAAAAATAGTACCGCATAGACAGTAGCCCCTGATGCTCAGTTTGGTGTTCGGAAAGAAAAACCAAACAGAGGATCTAAAAAGATATACGCAGGAGTCTAACATAAGCATGTCAATATGGGAATGCAGGCTGCGCTGCTGACCTCTGTCGCACTAACTGCGGAGGTCAATGCATTGAGGCAGAACCTCGAGCGGTCCGAGAACGAGCTCGGCCTTGCCAAGAAGCAGCTCGAGGACAAGGAAGGTAAGTAATACCTTATGGAAGTATATAAAATATGTGGTTGCAAAAAATAACAGGAATAACGTGAAAATTGTAGGGGCCACGAATGTGGTGGCGACCCTGAAGGAAGCGGTGTTGAGGGAGTCCTGGACTAGGGGATGTCCGGACAGCCGGACTATCATCATCCGCCGGACTACAAGACTACGAAGATACAAGATTGAAGACTCCGTCCCGTGTCCGGATGGGACTTTCCTTGGCGTGGAAGGCAAGCTTGGCGATACGGATATGTAGATCTCCTACCATTGTAACCGACTCTGTGTAACCCTAGCCTCCTCCGGTGTCTATATAAACCGGAGGGCTTTAGTCCATAGGACAACGTACATTACAACAATCATACCATAGGCTAGCTTCTAGGGTTTAGCCTCCTTGATCTCGTGGTAGATCCACTCTTGTACTACCCATATCATCAATATTAATCAAGCAAGACGTAGGGTTTTACCTCCATCAAGAGGGCCCGAACCTGGGTAAAAACATCGTGTCCCTCGTCTCCTGTTACCATCCGCCTAGACGCACAGTTCGGGACCCCCTACCCGAGATCCGCCGGTTTTGACACCGACAGCAGGCCCTTATGCCAAGTGCACAGGTTCTATATTACTAGAAGTCGTGTTCGGATCGCCGAACAATTTTCGACGTGAAAAATTAATTTTTCACATCGTCCCATTTGAAAGTGGATATCAAGCACTCTTGGGACGAAAGGCTTTCGTCCGCTTCAACGCCATACCGCATTACGCGTCTCTTACACTCAAGATGCCCGGTCCGCGTGGCGTCATTTCAGTGCGAGGGTCACTTAAAGACCCCAGACTCGGATAGACGAATCCGGCTTCAGCAGGCTAGGGGTTCCCTAGCCGCATACCTCTTCACAGGGGGCTGCGCGCACAAACAACCGCGGATTCATACAAACCCCGCTTTAATTATTTATATTTCTTCTTTTACACATATTTTTCGCACGAATCTTCTCTGGATTATTCAAGGGAGGAACCCGCCTTGCAACGCCGAGCATTATGCGCGCCGGACTTATCGTCATTGAATCTTGGTTCAGGGGCTACTGAGGGAGTCTTGGACTACGGGGTGTCCGGACAGCCGGACTATCATCGTCCGCCGTACTCCAAGACTACGAAGATACAAGATTGAAGACTCCGTCCCGTGTCCGGATGGGACTTTCCTTGGCGTGGAAGGCAAGCTTGGCGATACGGATATGTAGATCTCCTACCATTGTAACCGACTCTGTGTAACCCTAGCCTCCTCCGGTGTCTATATAAACCAGAGGGCTTTAGTCCGTAGGACAACATACATTACAACAATCATACCATAGGCTAGCTTCTAGGGTTTAGCCTCCTTGATCTCGTGGTAGATCCACTCTTGTACTACCCATATCATCAATATTAAGCAAGCAGGATGTAGGGTTTTACCTCCATCAAGAGGGCCCGAACCTGGGTAAAAACATCGTGTCCCTCGTCTCCTGTTACCATCCGCCTAGATGCATAGTTCGGGACCCCCTACCGAGATCCGCCGGTTTTGACACCGACAGGTGTCCAGGGCCGAAAGTGATGCAGCCGCGGAATGCACCGAGCGAGAGAAGCAGGAGGCGCGGGTGGCGGAGGTGCGGCAAGAGCTCCAGGCTCTCGTGGAAAAACACGAGAGTTTGGAGCGTGACTCAAAGACTTGAGAGTCCGAGCTCGCCTCGGCTCTTGAGAGCGCCAAAGCCGCTAAGGCCGAAGCCAAAAAAGCCCTCCAGGAAATTGAGGCAATAAAGAAGATAGCGGCGGGTAAGGCATTCTTCATGCAAAGCAAGCATGTGAAAGTGAATTACTTGTTACTTACCCAAATCCGGAGCTCTCCAGGAGCATTCACAGATCTGCCCCGCAGTGTGTCCGGCGCTGCCGCATTCTACCGGGCCGAGGAAGGGAGCTCGACGGAGAAGGTGTTCTGGTCTCAGTATGCTGAGGCCGGACACCTGGTGCCCCTGAGCGACCAGCTGAAGCAGCTGGTCGAGCTCCATAAGGTGGCCGAACAGGCCATGAAGGGCCTCATAGCTCGGCTGTGGCCGAAGGAGGCCATGCCTGGGAGCAACTTCGGGCTGGTGCGGCGGCTAGTGGACGCCTGTCCATGGATTGAAGTCGTCAAGCGCTCCGTCTGCATCGAAGGTGCCCGTAGGGCCCTTGCCCGTGCTAAAGTGCACTGGGGCAAGATGGACGCTGAGAAGCTTGTGAAGGACGCTCCTCCGCCTGGCAGGGAGTATCGCAAGCTCGAGATGTATTATGAGAACGTCCTGAAGGGTGCCCGCCTTATAGCGGGTGAATGCTCCAAAGATGTAATTTTTGAGTAAACTCGCATTTTTTATCCTGTACGCTTGAAAACTTGTTCATATGCGCTAAGCAACGCTTGTGAATTTAAAATATTACCTTCTATGCGGCCGTTTATTAAATTTGAGAGATGGCGAGTCGTCGGCTTCTGCCCCCATGCCACAAGTGCTGGGGTGTTCGGGATAAACTTGAGCGCTCTTTTTCCCATTCTTGGGTCCTTCGAGGGAGGCGCTCAATGCAACGAACAAGGCAACCAGACTATAATGCTTGAACACTCTCACTTAGCCATAGAATTCTATAATTTTAAATTTCAGTGAAGCCCCTAGTATTCGGAAGACCGAGTTCGGGGCGCTATCCACGCCTAGGCCGGACAAAGCCGACTCCTCGCTCTAAGCGGCATAAGTCTTTAGAGACTCAAAGAAACCTCTCGAACAGCGACCGGCTCTCGCCCTATCATGACGGCCAGTTTTAGCTTTCTCCACTGAGGTGCTCAACCCAACTCAACCGGGGCACAATCACAGTGGTTCTCCCAGCGCTACCTTAGCCGATATAACAGAACGTAAGGTACGAAAACATGGGAGCCGGGCAAACACAACTATTGACCCAAGACATGATTCGGAGCCGATGCGTATAATGCTATAAGTTCGGGGTGCCGCACTTGTGAAAGTGTTCGGACTTATCACACCATATTTTGGGGTACTTAAGCCCCTGGTGTATTTGGCCGTACCAAAGCGTACGGATGCAACATGTCATAAGTGAACATATATAGATAATAATAAAAAAGGAAATGCAATAATAGGCAAAAGCTGTGCATTGTTTATTAAAAAAGCTGCGGTAAAAGCAGAACAATACAAATAGTGCGATAAGCAAGGGACGAGACTATTTGACATGTCCCCCTCACGGAGTGAGCTGCGGGATGATATGTAAAACAAGTATACTGCTCGTTATAGAGACCACCTGTACACTCAACGTAGCTTTCTGCTTCCCTGGCTGTTGCATCGTGTATTCGGAAATTCTACTGCCGGACAGGAATTCTTGAGAAAGGAGTCCTGAAAGTAAGAGAAAAAAAGAAGAATGACACAATTGGGAGCCCCTGGTGCGGTTGAGCCGCATTCTGGGCCTGCCATGGTCGTGCCCCTCCCCCTCTGCCCATGGTATTTCCAGAGCGTAATTACGTACGCGTAGTACTGGTTTCGCAATTTTGCGAGGGCTGGGGTTGGGGCCGCATTGCTACGCGTGCTCGGAACGTGCCAGGCGGTCTTGTTGTAGGTTACTCCGGGTGCGCTTGACGGTGTCCTGCCGCTTAATAGCCGGACTCGAGAATTGCCTTAAAAGGTTGCTTTGTACTTCTGCCGCGAGAGCCGCTGTATGCTCCTCCGTTCGGAGAGAGCGTTCGGTGTTTCCGTTGACCGTAATGACTCTTCGAGGGCCTGGCATCTTGAGCTTGAGGTATGCATAGTGCGGCACCGCATTGAACTTTGCAAATGCGGTTCGTCCGAGCAGTGCATGATAGCCGCTGCGGAACGGGACTATGTCGAAGATTAACTCCTCGCTTCGGAAGTTATCCGGGGATCCGAAGACCACTTCAAGTGTAACTGAGCCTGTACAGTTGGCCTCTACACCTGGTATGTCGGGGGAAACTGACCCACGGACACCTATGGGGCCGGCGGACCGGGCCCCTTTCGGTTCGGTGGGGGGCGGAGGCCGCACGAAGACCAGATCGAGGCGAAGCACACGAGCAGTTTACCCAGCTTCGGAGCTCTCCGGAGAGATAATACTCCTACTGCTGCATGTCTGAGTGTATTGAGTTCTTGCTCGGAGCGCAGAGTGCTACAGTACACACTAGCTGCTAACGAGACCGAGCGTGAGTGTTTTTCTGCCTTCGAACCCCCTCTACGTTGCGCATGGGCCTCCTTTTATATGCTCAAGGGGTCACCGACAGGTGGCAACATAGACAAGGGTAAAAATGGAAAGGTGTTGCGGTTGGTACAACTACCGGTACAGTGTATCATACCTAACCCTGACGGCAGGGGACAAAGGCATTAAATGCCCGTCTATGTCGCCCAAATAGTGCGAAAAGGGACCGTCAGGGACGGCACCGCTTGCCACGATGGCAATCTTGTCAGCGCCGCTTGCCACCGCGCACCGCTGGCTGCACAGCTTCTTGCCACGCGCGCCTGGAAAGGTCCCAGGGCGACACGTTGGTGGATGTGCTGGAGCGCGGGTACAGAGTGGTAGCTTGCCGCGGCAAGCGCCTTGCCGCGGTCGTTGTCTTGTCGCTCACCGGGCCTCGCCGGGACGCGTGGCGCGTCGCGGCAAGTTCCTTGGGATGCCTCGGTTGGCCTTCCCGGCAAGCTCCTCTTGCCGGGGCCTTGTCTCCTTGGCTTGAACACTTTGTTCTTGAATGGCTCCAAAGGAACCATGGAGGACCTTGGCGGTCACCCGGCAAGCCTTGCCGTGGGGTGCTGCGACTGCCCGTGCACAAGTTCGGGATACTAGGGTACCCCTACTCTAGTACACCAATAGGAGCCCCCAGGCCTGGGCCACACACGGTGCCGAGCGCTGTTGGGCCAGGCCCAAAGCAGGGCACGGGCACGCGCGGCCTGGGTTACGCCGTATCTTACTCCGTATCCACCGCGCCCTCCCCGAACGGCACGCGTCGAATGCGGCGTCGTGGGAGAGATCGTGGGTGGTTTCTTTATTCGGAAAGACGGAACGTCCGCCCCCTCCCTCTTTATAAGCAGGGGAAACAGGGGCAGTTCGCCCATCTTGCCGGTTGCTATTCCAATCTTGGAAAATCTCCGCCGCTCCCCCCTTCTTCCCAAAGCTGAAAGAGAGCGGCGCTCCGCCCCCCATCGCCACCAGCACCACCAACACCGTCGATCTCCCCCACCACCTCCGCCATGGCTCCGAAAGCCGACAAGGGGAAGGGCGTGAAGTCGACCGAGGCGCAGCGGCTCGCGGCGCTGCGAAAGGAGCAGGCAACCTTCCCCCCCAAGCTCACCGCGAAGGAGTTGAGGGAGTATTAGTACCTCTTCTAGTCGACGGAGACGCGAGCGCATCCGCGCACAAAGGTACTCTCAGCCGCCGCTTCGGAACGGGCTCCGAATGGATATCCCTTCTTCGCGTTGTTCTTCTACTGCGGGCTCTGCCCGCCTTTCTCTGAATTTTTCTGCGACATTATGAACACCTACGGGTTCCGCCTCCTTGACTTCACCCCCAATGCCGTTCTGACCATGGCAGTTTTCGCACATCTCTGCGAAAACTTTGTCGGCGTCTATCCAAATGTAGCTCTTTTTCGCCACTTCTTTATGCCCCGAGTCGAGAGAGGGGAGCCTTTATCCAGCGGAATCGCCTGGATCTCGAGAGCTGGCAAGAAGGAAGCTTATCTGGAGGGAGAGCTCCGCGGCAAGTGGGAGGAATGGAGAGCAGACTGGTGCTGGATTGTCGAGGAGAACCCGCAGCCATTTACCGCCCAACGCCAAACCCGAGTAGTGCGCGGCAACGATTGGAGCAGCGTGGCCCCGGAAGACGATAGGCTGAAGATTGCCGTTACCCAGATCCTACGCCTCAGGCTTGCCGGGCTCACTGTAGGCACCGTTGGCGCAGATTTTCTTCACCGCCGCATCGCCCCCCTGCAGGAGAGGAGGAGACCCGCCTGGGAGTTCCAGAATGCGGCGGACATCATGAGGCTGCGCCCGGGCCTCAACTTCAACTTCACTGTCCTGGAACTTACCGCGATGCTCCAGGAACTGTTCAAGTACGACCCTGAACATCCCGAGGTGTTCAGGTTGCCGAATGGTGTCATTCCGCTGTGTAACAACTCCTCGCTCGACCGCATCCGTGCAATGATGCCGTTGTGCGATTCGCATGGAATTGTCCCAACTTGGCAAGAGCCTACAGACGACGTCGTGCAGGAGTTCTTTGACGGCTTGGTAGAAGTGGCGGTCTGCTCCGATGAACAGAGAAGCCTTACTCGCGACACCACCGATGCGGAGATGCAGCGCATCGCCACTAGGCTGGAGGAGGCGGCGGCAGCCGCTGCCGCGGGCGAGTTTGGATTCACCGTGGAGGAGGCAGAGGCAGCAGAGGCGGCAAGCCTTGCCGAGCAAGAGAAGCTTGCCGGCGAGGGAGGGCTTGTCGGGCTTGAAGTCGAGTCGAGCGAGCCCGCCGAGGGTGCGAGCGGCTCGTTGAAGACCAACTCCTCTTCCTCCTCATCTTCAGACAGCTTGCCGCAAGAAGAGCCCCCAGCTCCACCAAGAAGGCGTCTCCGCAAGGCTGGGGACGTAGTGGGGCGGTAGACGAGTCAACAGCCGCCGCGCCGCGCGACACGCTCCACCGTGGCAAGCGCTGTTGCCACGGGAGCACCTCACGCCGCTGCGGCAACTGGAGCGGGGTCTTCCCGGACCACCGATTCCGCTCCTGCCGCTCCTCATGCCGCGGCGGCGGCCGGAGCTGGGTCGTCTCAGACCACCGCCACTGCCCCCGCCAAGCGGCTAAGGGAGCCTACTCCTCCGCCTCGTCGCGCCGAAGGTGGGCCGGACTTCGACCTCTCTGCGCTCAGCTCTGACGAGGAAGAAGAAGAGTAAGATTCTTTGTTGTACTTGTAGTTCTTCAATTCTTGCTGTTTTGTCTTGTATCTGATTTGCTTTACTCCGAACCCATTCCTTTTCAGGACTCTGGCCCAGAGAGCGGCGAAGAGAGCCAAGGTCCCAGTGATCCTCATCGAGGATGAACCCACCGCGACAGCGGGGGGTGTGTCCGAGACCACCTTGCCGGATCCGGCAACTACTCCTCAAAGCAGCCCCTAGTGCAGCCCCCAACGTAAGTATATGGTTTACTTCCCACTGTTAGGTGCGCATGATTGCTCTTTCTTTGCTGACATCTGACTATTGGTTTGTGTAGGAGCAGAGCAGCCTCACCAGGAGCGCCCGGAAGCCGCCCCCGACATGCCATCTGCTTCGACTACACCGCCAAGGGATGGTTCCCCGGCAAGGGAGCGTTCTCCGGCAAGGGAGAAGTCTCCGGCAAGAGAGAGTTCTCCGGCAAGGGACAGCACCAACGACCCCCTGGTGGCGGACACCATGACTGCAGAACCCAGTACAGGTAATCCTCTTGCTTGAAAACTTCCCTTGGGTTCTTCTTCTTCTGATTTTCTTTTTGGATATTTCCTTGACTTTTCTCCCTTTTCCGGCCGTCAGATCCCTCTGCCACGGAGCCGATGGAGACCGAGGTCGTCGGCGAGGAGAACGCGCATGGCAATATCAACGACGCCGCTGCCACCGAAGAAGCAGCTGGCGCTGAGGATCTCGCCGGCTAAGAGGCCGCCAAAGCTGCCGCCGCAAAAGCCGGCGAGGGGTCGGGCGATCGCACTGACGGCCCCGAGGCCGCAGGAGCGTTAGGCGCTACACTGACTGCCGATCCCCCCGGCGCTGCCGCAGCGTCAAGCTTCGAAGAGCCTAGCCTGGCGCCTATTTGAAGGCCGGCGATGGCGTCTTCATCAAGCTCCCCTGGGCGTCAAGTTCCAGGGCGCCTGTCGAAGGAGAAATCTTGGATGGAGAGGTGCTCGCGTCCGCTGGGCTGACGCCGGTTGATGCGCCGAGCAGCAGCAGCGGCGAGCCTGAGGAGGAGAAACTGCTACGGAAGCTGGTGTCGCTCTATCGCGCTCGGCAGGCCAAGGTGGAATCCCGAGAAGCGCTTGTCGCAAAGGCGGGAGTGGACATCGAGAAGCGCGCGGAGGAGCTCCGGGGTCGCAACCAGGAAGCTCTCCGGTCCCTGGCAGAGAAGCGGGAGCAACTCACCGAGGAGCGGAAAGCCTTCTTCCTCGAGAAGGCCGAAGTTGAAGAGCACCAGAGGCTTGCCGCCGAGAAGCTGTCTGCGCGGGAGGGCGAGTTGGCGCAGCGCAAGGTCAACCTTGACAGTCACGAGGAGGAGCTTGCTGCGCGCGAGCAAACATTCGGCTGGGCTCTCAAGGAAGCAGAGGATGCTGCCGTAGCTGCCGAGGCCGCCAAGAAGGAGCTGGAGACGAAAGTGGCGCAGCTGGAGGCCGATCTCAAGGCGAGCGGTGAAGAGCTTGCCGCGCTTAAGCGTGAGCGCGAGAAGGACGCCTACACCCTTGGCGAGCTGCAGGGTCGTCTTGTCGAGAAGGGCAAGGAGCTTAGCCCGCCAAGGACTCCAACGCAGATCTTGAGTTGAAGCTGACTACTTTGACCAAGACGCTAGACGGCGCCAGGGAGCAGGAGGTGGCCTTGAAGAAGCAGATCAAGGCCGACGAGGCGCTGCTGGCGAGTGCTGCTGCCACCCAGAACACTTTTAGGGAGAATGTGGAGCACTGGACGGAGGGTCTCGTGGATATTACCGCATCCATCGACAGGGAGCTGGCGCAGCTGGGAATGGAGGATCTCGGGTATTCCTCTGATGAGAACCTCCAACCCAGCGCCAAGCTCAGCTTGTTCTTCAAAGGCGTGGCGACGGCGCTCCAGCGACTCCAGGAGAAGATCCCAAAGCAGCTGGCCGACGAGTCGCGCAAGATCTGCACGGGAGCTCTTCAAAAGGTGTTGGTGAAGGTGGCCTTCTGCAACCCAGGCCTCAACCTCACCAACGTCCTCAGGACCTTGCCGCCGGATGCTGATCTGGAAGCGCTCAAGACCCTTGTCGCACCCATTGTGGACAAGGTGAGCGGGATCAAGAGGGTTGAGGGCGATCGCGTAGATTAGGCCGCCCGTTTTCTCCTTTTCTTGTCGCTGCTGGTCATGTTATGAAAACAATCTGTTAGCGCTGCGACAAGCTATCTTGTAATATAACTCTATTTTGGGTAGCGATTGCTATGTTATTTCCTTTACTTGATTCCTTCCTTTGTATGTTTTTTCCCTACGCTTTTAGGGAACTTGTCGCGCGGGCACCTTAGCCGCGAGCGCTGAGTGCGGGACGTCAGCAGCCTGCTGGCGGTGCTGCCACCGACAAGAAACCTTGTCGCAACTAGTCGCAGCTCACTTAAGTTGTTGAGCGGACTCGAAACAAAGTAAGGGCGCAACTAGCTACGAGTTGGTTCCTCCACGCACAGGTTTTCCATACAAAGCACGGTCGTTCGAGGAAGATAACTTAAAAATTTTAAAACTGATCGCTCAAATTTTAAAACCTTCCTTTCTTTGAGAAAGAGAAAGAAGAGAAAATAAAGATATGGAGCCTTACGGCTCGTTATTGCTTACCGGGGGTAGGTGCTGCACAAAGTGTTAGATAACACGTGCAAAAAATAGAAAGCATGAAATTGACAAGATATGCGGAGCACATGAGCTTTACTTATGCACGAGGTCTGCGCCCGGCTTTGTACAAAGGATTACATGCAACATCGGCAAGACTTGTACAAAAGGTGGTTGCCGGAACAGGTTCCGGCAACTGCGCCTTACGGGTAAAACTTACGAAGATGCTCAATGTTACAGGAGTTGCTCACCGGAATGCCATCTTCGGTCTCAAGGCGGACAGCGCCAGGCCTAGTGACTCGTTTCACCCGGTAAGGGCCTTCCCACTTTGGCGTCAACTTGTTGGAATTCCTGGCGGACTGAATGCGCTGAAGAACAAGGTCGCTTTCCTCGAGACTTCTGGCATTAACTTTGCGGCTATGGTAGCGGCGCAAAGCTTGCTGGTATCGAGCAGCTTGTACAGCGGCCTAAAGACGGTCTTCCTCAAGGAGCAGCGCGTCATCTTGTCGCAGCTGCTCTTGCTCAAGCTCATCATAAGCGAGCACTCGAGGTGACCCGTATACGATTTCCGTGGGGAGAACTGCCTCTGCTCCATAGACTAGAGCGAAAGGTGTCTGGCTAGTGGCTCGATTTGGCGTTGTCCTGATCGACCAAAGAACCACCGACAGCTCCTCAATCCAGTTCTTTCCGCACTTGCGCAGCCTGTCGAAAGTCCTGGTCTTGAGCCCACGCAGCACTTCAGCATTTGCCCTCTCCGCTTGACCGTTGCTTCTCGGATGAGCAACAGAAGCGAAGCAAACCTTGGCGCCAAGATCTTGGATGTACTGCATGAAGGTGCGGCTCGTGAATTGCGTGCCGTTGTCGGTGATGATCCTGTTAGGGATCCCGAAGCGGCAAACAATCGACCTGAAGAACTTGACTGCTGACTGTGCTGTCACCTTCCTCACTGCTTCCACTTCCGGCCACTTTGTGAACTTGTCGATTGCAACATACAAGTACTCAAAGCCCCCGACAGCTCGGGGAAAGGGGCCGAGGATGTCGAGCCCCCAGACCGAAAATGGACAGGATAAAGGGATCGTCTGGAGAGCTTGAGCTGGCTAGTGTATCTGCTTGGAATGGAACTGGCACGCTTCACACTTAGTTACTTGTGCAGCTGCATCCTGGAGGGCTGTCGGCCAAAAGAAACCTTGCCGGAATGCTTTGCCGGCAAGCGCTCTTGCGCCAATGTGGTGACCACATATGCCTCCATGTATCTCAGCCAACAGCTTTTGTCCATCTTCTCGGTGAATACACTTTAATTTCACACCGTTGAGTCTTCTTCTGTACAGTGTGTTGTCGACAAACTGGTACATACTTGACTGCTGGGCTACTCTTTCCGCTTCTTCTTGCTCTTCGGGAAGTTCTCCTGTCTGAAGGAAACAGACAATCTGCTGGGCCCATGTTGGAGCTTGTGGCTCGACAACAAGGACTAAAGGCACATCTGTTGCTGCGGGAACATCCGCTTCTACGGCAAGAACCTGTGGCTCAGCCGGAGCTTGACATTCCCCGGCAAGCTTGCCGGAGCAAAACTTATCGGGAGCGTCTTCTTCAACGGAACAAACCCTAGGGCTTGCCGGAGCAGACTGCTCCTCAGCACCCTCGGTGTTGATCTTGGGGACCTTCTTGGCGGTGGCTTCGGGGACCTCTGCTGGAAAATAGTCACCAGAAATCAACTTCCTCTTCTTGCTTTGTCCAGTTGATGGCGTTACAGACGGTTGAGTCAGTTTGAGCACAAAGATCCCTGGTTCCATAGGTAACTTAAGTGTGGCGCACTTCGACAGGCCAGCGGCAATGTCGTTCTGAGCTCTTGGAACATGTTCCATCTATAGGCCGTCAAAGTGCTCTTCTAACTTTCTCACTTCATCAACGTAAGCTTCCATCAACGGAATCTGATAATTCTTGTTCACTTGGTGGACGACAAGCTGTGAGTCACCCCTGACAATGAGCTTCTTGATCCCAAGGTCTACTGCGATCCTGAGACCGGCAAGCAAACCTTCATACTCTGCGGTATTGTTTGTTGCTTGCTCATTGGGAAAGTGCATCTGGACTACGTACTTGAGGTGCTCTCCGGTGGGCGCAACAAATAGCACGCCCGCACCGGTGCCTTGCAGCAAGAAGGCACCATCAAAGTACATCCGCCACTCTTTGCTTGCTTCCTTGACGGGGATGCTCGTCTCTGGAATTTCTTCATCTGGTGTTGGCGTCCATTCTGCTATGAATTCTTCCAATGCTCTGCTTTGGATAGTTGAAGTGCTCTCAAACTTGAGGCCAAAGCTTGACAGTTCCAGTGCCCACTCGACAATCCTGCCTGTTGCTTCTGGATTCTGCAGTATCCTCTTCAGCGGAAAACGAGTGACAACTGTGATCTCATGTGCTTGGAAGTAATGGCGCAACTTTCTCGAGGCCATGAGAAGGCCGAAAAGCAATTTCTGCACACCAGAATACCTTGACCTAGCCCCCTGCAGAAGGGAGCTGACAAAGTAAACTGGGCGCTGCACCATTCTCTTCTGTATCTCCTCACGCGCCTGCGCAGATCCATCTTTGTCGGGACCAGAGCTTGTCGGTGAAGTCCCCTGCTTGTCGTTGGGTGCATCTGCCGTGGTTGCTGGCTCATCATCCGCCTCCCTCTCCGCTACTAACGCAGCACTAACCACTTGATTGGTTGCCGCTATATATAGCAGCAACTTCTCTTGTGGCTTAGGTGCGACAAGTGTTGGAGTGGAGGACAGGTATCTCTTCAAGTCTTGCAGCGCAGCCTCCGCTTCCGGAGTCCATTTCATTGGACCTACCTTTTTCAATATTTTAAAAAACGGCAGGGCGCGCTCAGCAGACCTAGAGATAAACCTGCTGAGAGCAGGCACGCAACCAGCAAGTCTTCGTACATCCTTGACGCGCTTTGGTGCTTCAATCTGCTCAATGGCCTTGATCTTGTCGGGATTGGCTTATTCCCCGCTGAGACACGAAGAACCCGAGAAGCTTGCCGGAGGGGACCCCAAACACACACTTCTCGGGGTTAAGCTTGAGGTTGATCTTGCGCAGATTTGCAAAGGTTTCGTCTAAATCCTGAATCAGAGTTGCCTTGTCCTTGCTCTTGACCACTATGTCATCCATGTAGGCTTCCACATATCTGTGCATTTGTGGCTCAAAAGCGTCATGGACTACCCTTGCAAATGTTGAACCAGCATTCTTCAAACCGAAAGGCATCCGTATGAAACAGTATGTGCCACATGGAGTGATGAATGCAGTCTTCTCCTCATCCTCTTCTGCCATGAAGATCTGATGGTATCCTGAATATGCGTCAAGAAATGAAAGCAAGTCACATCCAGCCGTGGAGTCAACAATGTGGTCAATGCGCGGTAAGGGAAATGGGTCTTTGGGACAAGCTTTATTGACATCAGTAAAGTCGATACAAAGCCTCGATTTCCCATTTGCCTTGCGCACGACTACAGGATTGGCGAACCACGTAGGATGGAGCACTCCTCTGACAAGGCCTACTGCTTCCAATTTCTTGATTTCTTCTGCGATGAATTCTTGGCGCTCCACTGCTTGTTTCCTGACCTTCTGCTTGACGGGCCGCACATGAGGACAGACGGCAAGATGGTGCTTGATTACTTTCCTGGGAACACTGGGGATGTCAGACGGTTGCCACGCAAACACGTTGACGTTCGCCCGTAGGAAAGCAACGAGCGCGGTTTCCTATTTAGGGTCGAGAGTGGCACTAATGGTGAAGGTACCACCAGTGCCGTCCTCCTTGGCGGACACCTTCTTGGTCTCTGACGGAGCTGCCATTGTCTTCTTACGCTTGCCGGTGAAGCTCGATGGTGCGTCCTCGATGGTAGCGCAGCATTCCGAAGGGGTGCGCTTGCCGCAGTGGGCATCAGAACTCTTGCCGGACTTGGTCTTCTTCTTCCCCCCCGGGAGCTTCAACGACAAGTGACTTGCAATCTGTTGCGGCTGCCGCTTCCCGGTAGATCTTGTCGGTGGAGATAAGAGCATCCTTCTTGTCGCCAGGGACAGAGATGACGCTTATCGGGCCTGACATCTTCAGCATGTTGTATGCATAGTAAGAGGCTGCCATGAATTTGGCGAGTGCTGGACGGCAGAGTATCCCATTGTAAGGTAATGGAAAGTCAGCAACGTCAAAAATGACCCTCTCAGTCCTGAAGTTCAACTCACTGCCAAATGTCACCAGCAACCTGATCTTTCCCTTCGGCTTGCTCCTTCCCGGATTGATTCCTTGGAATGTGCCGGTCTCTTTGAGCTCGCTGTCAGGGATCTGGAGTTTCTGGAGTACCACGGAGGAGATCAGGTTCAAGCCGGCCCCGCCGTCAACTAGCATCTTAGTGACCTTGAGGTTGCGAATAGTTGGTGAAACCAACATCGGCAAGCACCCGACCGCAGTTATGCGATCAGGGTGGTCCTCAATATCAAAGATGATAGGCGTGCTGGACCATTTCAGAGGCTTGCGTGACTCCACGGGTGGTTCTGCCGCATTGACTTCCCGCACCCACTGCTTGAGCTAGCGATGTGAAGTATGCAGAGAAGCACTGCCATCAACGCACAGGACCTCTGTGGCTTTCTGGAACTCCTGCTCACCGGTCTCGTCATCATCCATATCTTCATCGTCGTCGTCATCTTCATCCTTGTCACGGCCGCGGGGAGGTCTGTCTCCTTGCCGCTGCTTGGCCTTGCCGCGGCGGCCTCCTCGGCCGGGGCGTTTCTTGCTTGCTCCTCCAGCACCTTCTTGGGCCTTCTCCTTGTCGCGTCGCTCGTATTCAGCCTTTTGCTGCTCGACAAGCTGCTGGACCTTCTTGCAGCTCTGGAGGTCATGGCCCTTGGTGCGGTGGATCTTGCAGTACTGCTTATTGGTGTCGTCCTGCTTGTCGGCGACCGCCACATCGTTCTTGGCGCCACCTTCGTTGCCGGACTGCTCAACGACTAGCACATCTTTGCCTTTCTTCTTCCTATTGTTCCGCCACCGGTTTTTCTCTGCCGGGGCAGCATCCTCGCTGTCAGATCCTCCTGCTTCTGTATTCTCTCTGGGGAGTTTCCTCCCTTCCTCAACATGTGCACACTTGTCAGCCAGGGCATATAGCTCACTGACGTCTCTGATCTTGCACATCGCCATCTCCTCCCGCATCCTACGGTTACGTACGTTCTGATGGAACGCGCTGATGACCGCGGCAGGGTGGACATCTGGGATGTTGTGCTGTACACGGCTGAATCTCTGAATGTACTTGCGCAGGGGCTCTCCTTCCTTCTGGGCAAGCAGATGAAGGTCCCTCTCTTGACCATGAGGTTTGTGACCGCCTGTAAAGGCGCCGACAAACTGATGGCATAAGTCTGCCCAGGAGGATATGGAGTTATCCGGCAAGTGCATGAGCCAGGACCTGACATTGGGCTTGAGCACCAGCGGGAAGTAGTTGGCAAGGATCTTGTCGTCCCGCCCCCCAGCAGCTTGCACCGTGATGGTGTAGATGCTGAGGAACTCCGACGGATGCGATTTGCCGTCGTACTTCTCTGGCACGTCTGGCTTGAAATTCTTCGTGCTGGGCCACTAGACTTGCCGCAGCTCACGAGTGAACGCAGGGCAACCTACCGCGTACGGCAAGTCGCCTGGTTCCCCTGGCGCATTCATGTAGACAGGGGGCCCAGCGCGCTGGTCCGATTGACGCCACGCTTCTCTTCGATGCTCGATGCGAGTACGAGCGTCTTCTTGCTGTCGTTCGTGAAGAACTTGGCGCTGATCGCGACGAGCTTGTGGATCTGATGATGCGGTGGAGTCGCTGTCGAGGTAGATCCGGCGAGTTGGCGATCTTGGCCTTTGGGGTGGAGAGTGCACGGTGGTTGCATCCCCACCGGTTTTTTCGCCATCGGCTTGTGCCTGGCAATCTTGCTCTGGCTGCGATGTACTCGGCTACCGTGGGGTGTCGTCGTTGGTGAAGCCGATGAGACTCTGAATGGTGGCCCTCCATTCGTCGATCTTGTGTGCCGTTGGAGGGTAATCCAGGAGCAGTTGAGCTCGCGCTAAAGCTTCTGCTGAAGTGGTGGGCGGCAGTGGCGAATGGTGCAAGGAGCGGGATATGCTCGGACTTCTAACTATGTTAGAAGGAGCAGTATCCCGTCCAGGCGACCGTGTCTTGCTCGTGCCAGCATGTTGGCGTGCATGCTGGTCTTGAGCACCCCAAGATCCACCAGCTCGATCTTGGCCCAACGAGCGTATGGTACCGCGAGTACCATGACGCTGTCGGTCCTGCGCCTCCTGAGATGGGCGCGGTGCATGTACGGACGCCGAAGTCTACGCAGCCTTGTCCTTGGACCTGGCAGCACCGTGAGCTCCCTCGTCGACGCCCGTTCTTCTGCCGGCGTCTACCCCACCACCCGTTTGCTTCGGTGGTGGTGGGATCGACGCGGACAGAGCAGCCACCTCCGAAGCCTTCTTCTTTGGTGGCATGTCGATGAAGAAGATGAAGATCTAGCTCGTGTGAACGCCGAATCAGGTTCACACAGCCTCGACTCCCCCTACCTGGCGCGCCAAAGATGTCGGGGGAAACTGACCCACGGACACCTATGGGGCCAGCGGACCGGGCTCCTTTCGGTTTGGCGGGGGGCGGAGGCCGCGCGAAGAGCAGATCGAGGCGAAGCACACGAGCAGTTTACCCAGCTTCGGAGCTCTCCGGAGAGATAATACTCCTACTGCTGCATGTCTGAGTGTATTGAGTTCTTGCTCGGGAGCGCTGAGTGCTACAGTACACACTAGCTGCTAACGAGACCGAGCTTGAGTGTTTTTCTGCCTTCGAACCCCCCTCTACGTTGCGCATGGGCCTCCTTTTATATGCTCAAGGGGTCACCGACAGGTGGCAACATAGACAAGGGTAAAAATGGAAAGGTGTTGCGGTTGGTACAACTACCTGTACAGTGTATCATACCTAACCCTGACGGGCAGGGGACAAAGGCATTAAATGCCCGTCTGCGTCGCCGAAATAGTGCGAAAAGGGACCGTCAGGGACACCACCGCTTGCCATGATGGCAATCTTGTCAGCGCCGCTTGCCACCGCGCACCGCTGGCTGCACAGCTTCTTGCCACGCAAGCCTGGAAAGGTCCCAGGGTGACACGTTGGTGGATGTGCTGGAGCGCGGGTACAGAGTGGTAGCTTGCCGCGGCAAGCGCCTTGCCGCGGTCGTTGTCTTGTCGCGTCCGGAAGCTTGTCGCTCACCGGTCCTCGCCGGGACGCGTGGCGCGTCGTGGCAAGTTCCTTGGGATGCCTCGGTTGGCCTTCCCGGCAAGCTCCTCTTGTCGGGGCCTTGTCTCCTTGGCTTGAACACTTTGTTCTTGAATGGCTCCAAAGGAACCATGGAGGACCTTGGCGGTCACCCGGCAAGCCTTCCCGCGGGGTGCTGCGACTGCCCGTGCACAAGTTCGGGATACTAGGGTACCCCTACTCTAGTACACCGACATGGTATGATGCCTTTGAAGGTCATCTTTGTGGGTTTAATCCTTGAGGGGTCTATGCCCATCTTGCACACTGTATCCTGATAAAGCAGGTTCAGGCTGCTGTCGCCATCCATCAGGACTGTAGTGAGGTGAAATACGTCGACGATTGGGTCTAGAACCAATGCGGCAAATCCGCCATGGCAGATGCTAGTGGGGTGATCCCTTTGATCAAAAGTGATCGGGCAGGAGGACCACGGATTGAACTTTGGGGCGACGGGCTCCATCGCATATACGTCCCTGAGTGCACGCTTCCGCTCCCTTTTGGGTATGTGGGTTGCGTATATCATGTCCACCGTCCGCACTTGTGGGGAGAAACCCTTCTGTCCTGTATTGTTCGGCGGCCGGGTCGCCTTCTTGTCATCGCTATGCAGCCCCTTGTCGTTGTTTTCGGCAGTTAACTTGCCTGCCTGCTTGAACACCCAACAATCCCTGTTGGTGTGATTGGCTGGCTTTTCGGGGGTGCCGTGTATCTGGCACGAGCGATCGAGTATTCGGTCCAAATTGGACGGGCCTGGAGTATTTCTTTTGAATGGCTTTTTCCGCTGACTGGGTTTAGAGCCTCTAAATCCGGCATTGACTGCTGTATCCTCAGTATTGTTGCCATTAATGCGGCGCTTGTGCTTGTTGTGACGTGACCTGCCGTTGTTGTCCTTGGTATCCGAATTACCAGGGCTCTTGGTCATGTTGTTACTACGAGCTAGCCAGCTATCCTCTCCCGCGCAGAAGCAGGTCATGAGTGTTGTGAGGGCTGCCATGGATTTCGGCTTTTCCTGTCCTAGGTGTCGGGCAAGCCACTCGTCGCGGATGTTGTGTTTGAAGGCTGCAAGGGCCTCAGCATCCGGACAGTCGACTATTTGATTTTTCTTGGTTAGGAACCGTGTCCAGAATTGTCTGGCCGATTCTTCTGGCTGCTGAATTATGTGGCTTAGGTCATCAGTGTCTGGTGGTCGCACATAAGTGCCCTAGAAGTTGTCGAGGAATGTGGCTTCCAGGTCTTCCCAACAACTGATTGACTCTGCTGGCAAGCTGTTAAGCCAATGTCGTGCTGGTCCTTTAAGCTTGAGTGGGAGGTATTTGATGGCGTGTAGATCATCACCGCGGGCCATGTGGATATGAAGGAGATAGTCCTCGATCCAGACCGCGGGATCTGTTGTGCCATCGTATGATTCAATGTTTACGGGTTTGAAACCCTCAGGGATTTGTTGATCCATCACTTCGTCTGTGAAGCATAGTGGGTGTGCGGCACCTCTGTATTGGGCTATATCTTGACGTAGCTCGAAAGAGCTTTGTCTACTATGTTTGGCCCAACCGTAATTGCCGTATACGGCGTGACGGTTATTGTCACGTATCGTGGGGCGCCCACGCGATCCGTAGATCGATCTTGTTTGCCTTGCCTTGTCCTCAAGTATATCCCACAGGTCTGGTTCATTTTCCCATGCCTTGGTATTTTTTGATCTCTGTCGCGTCCACGTGGTGGCCGGTCGGCCGTATTATGCGCTGGTGATGTAGGTTTAGGTGCTTCCTCCTCTAATCGGGGTAGAAGCCTGCGTTTTGGGTAGCTCTTGGAGGGGCGTTCGAGTTCATACTCTTCGGCCGCAAGGACTTCAGTCCATCTGTCGGCTAGCAAGTCTTGGTCAGCTCTAAGCTGTTGCTGCTTTTTCTTGAGGCTGCTTGCCGTGGCCATAAGCCTGCGTTTGAAACGCTCTTGTTCGACGGGATCCTCAAGCACGACAAATTCGTCGTCGTCGAGGCTTGCCTCGTCTTCGGAGGAAGGCATATAATTATCATCCTCTACCTCTCTGTCTGCCGCTCTCTCATGAGGACTGGCTTCTCCATCCTCCTGCGCTAAATCCTGCTGGAGGGGGTTGTCTTCGGCACTGTCCGGGGTGTTATTGTCTCCGGTGCCGAAATCTCCGTTTTTGCTGTGGCGGGATTTAGAGCGGCGCCGCTGACACCGGCGCTTAGGCTGTTTCTTGGAGGGGTCGTCCTCCGTTGTTCCCTCGCCATTCCCATCTTTTGGGATGTCCACCATGTAAATGTCGTATGACGAGGTGGCCTTCCAGTGCCCTGTAGGCGCTGGTTCTTGGTTGTCTCCTGCATCATCGTCCATACCGTCGATGTCTTCGGAGTCGAAGTCTAGCATGTCGGTTAAGTCATCGACAGTGGCTACGAAGTGGGTGGTGGGTGGGCTTTGAATTTCTTAGTCGTCTGCATCCCAACCGTCCTGACCGTAATCCGGCCAGGGCTCTCCTGATAAAGAAAGACACTTTAGCGAATTCAGGATGTCGCCAAAGGGCGAGTGTTGAAAGATGTCTGCAGTGGTGAATTCCAAGACCGGCGCCCAATCGAATTCGATCGGCAGGGGCGCGGGAGGTTCGGAGTCCGGAGAGGACTCCAACACCTTGGAGTCGCGAGCTTCGCAAAGGACAGGGTTGGTGTTCGGCTCAATCACCGTGGAGATAGCAGCCCCCGAGGCGGTGTCCAGCCACCCATCCTCGATCGGCGCAGTTGGCTCTGAGCTAAGGGTCAGAGCAGATACTTGTGCGGCCTCCAAGGCACTGTCCGGCAGCAGAGCTAGATCATGCCCATCGCGACAGTGCGGCGCGGTTGGCTGTGGCTGAAACCCATTGAAGATCAAGTCTCCGCGGACGTCAGCCGTATAGTTCAAACTTCCAAGTCTGACCTGATGGCCAGTGGCGTTGCTTTCAATCTGCTTTAGATGGCCAAGCGAATTGGCCTGCAGTGCAAAGCCGCCGAATACGAAGATCTGTCCGGGGAGAAAGGTCTCACCCTGGACCGCATCGTTGTTGATGATCGGAGGAGCCATCAAGCCTGAAGTTGACGACACAGAGGAGGTCTCAATGAAAGCACCAATGTCGGTGTCAAAACCGGTGGATCTCGGGTAGGGGGTCCCGAACTGTGCGTCTAGGCGGATGGTAACAGGAGACAAGGGACACGAGGTTTTTACCCAGGGTCGGTCCCTCTCGATGGAGGTAAAACCCTACTCCTGCTTGATTGATATTGATGATATGGGTAGTACAAGAGTAGATCTACCACGAGATCAGAGAGGCTAAAACCCTAGAAGCTAGCCTATGGTATGATTGTTATTCGTCCTATGGACTAAAACCCTCCGGTTTATATAAGCACCGAAGAGGGTTAGGGTTACACAGAGTCGGTTATAATGGTAGGAGATCTACATATCCGTATCGCCAAGCTTGCCTTCCACGCCAAGGAAAGTCCCATCCGGACACGGGACGGAGTCTTCAATCTTGTATCTTCATAGTCCAGGAGTCCGGCCGAAGATGATAGTTCAGCTATCCGGACACCCCCTAGTCTGGGACTCCCTCAACGGGCGCAGGTGTCGGTGGCGACGTGGCTCGCCAGCGTCGGCGTCTTCTGCGATGGCAGAACCGGCCGTGGCGGTCGACAGGGGACCGGCCCTGCCTTTCAGCGCCGACCAGCACCGCCCAAGCCACCAGAGACCTCCGTGTGGCCACCCCCTCCCCTGTGCACTTTGCGGCATAGTCACCGCAGCCAGAGAGGCGCAGAGCGCGCTCTCTGCCGCCGACGAGCCCCGTGAGGCCATTCCGTCGAGTGCGTGGAGTAACGCCCAAGTTCTGCCAAACTTCGCCAGGGATGGAACCAGTGAACCTATCCGCTGCTGCCCCGACCCCTAAACCTCCCGTTCAACCACTACCCCGCCGTAATCATCGCCGGAGTTATCTCGTTCTCGGCCACCGCCTCGGACCGGCTATAAAAGGAGCCCTCGAGCTCGTTCTCGACCCAGCACCACTTCTCCACCTCACCAGAGCCCCGCCTAGCCACTAGGAGGACGTCGAGGAGGTCTCCTTCCTCGACTCTGGCCGCCCCAATCCGCCTCGGGCTCCGGCGCGATTCACTCTGGTGAGACCACCCCGCCTCCCAGACCGTGCCAGTCGCCTCCTACTACACCCAATACTCTAACCCGAGCCCCAATTCGAATTTTGGAGCCCTCCCCGGCGAGATCCACCAATGTTCGAACCACCGTCCGCCGGAGTTGGGGCCGCCGCCGACGTGGTGCTCGCCGATGACCAACTCCACCACCCACAGGTGCTGAAGGACTCAATGAACCCGTAGGTACCCTCCTTTCCCCCTACCTCGCCGTGGATCGCCGCCGGCGACCACCGCAGCCCTCGGGCACCGGCGACTCTATTCCGAAATTCAAACCTGACTGGTGGGACCCCCTCGTCAACCTTTTCTTCTTTTTGAACCGTTTTCTGAAAACGCCTTCGGGCAAAATACGCTTTCTAACTGAAACGTTTTTCTGTCTTTTTATTAACTACCCCCTGGAAACTTTCTGTTTCATTACAGATGAGTCCCTAGACTAAAACCTTAATAACTTTTAAACAGAAAATGATTTTTAATTGAGTCTTTTTCTGTCATCTTTATTTTTTTCTAGTTTTTACCATATTTATTTGAAAAATATTTGGAACACTTTTTGTGCACACACGGTATTTACGTTAGTATGCGTTTTCTTCATATCGTAGATACCGGAGGAGGTGACGGAACCGCAAACTTCACCGAGCTAGACTCTGACTACTCCAAACCAGGCAAGCATGTTTGAACCTTTGATATGATGAGTGTTTTGCATGTCTACTTGAGTGGTTACTTCATGGCATGTTTATATAAGAATCTGTAAGTGTCATATTGCATGCAAGGCAACTACAAGTGAGCTTCGAAACTTGATGTGTCATTTGATGAGAGATAACATGATCATGTGGTGACATGAAAGGTGGTAAGATGGTATTGTTGAAGCATGCCAGTCTTATGTCAACCGTTTAACTCCAGTGTTAATGTGGATCAAGTCACGTTACCGTCCGTCCCTTTTTTTGTGCTGCCACATGTTTTCTGCAAAGAATACGGCTTAGTAAGTTGCAAACCTCTTTCCACGTACACACCAAAAAGATGGGCCGTGATGAGGGTTCCATGGCCCTGGATTAAAACCCGTCATCCGGTCAGGGAGCATGGGTGTTTCCGGTTGGGACCGAGAGGGGGGCACCCCTTAGAGCGCGCGATATAAACTTGATCCCATGCTATTTGAGGTTGTGGCCTCCCCGCCTTAAAGTTTTTGTTGAGCGTTGCCTAAGGTGATCCCTGGCAATGGGATGTGGAATGGGTGTGTACTGGTTAGATGTGTTTACTTCTAAAATACTATAAACAGAACTAGTCCCTTGTGACTACTGAAATCCGTTGGCTGTGGTTAAAGAGTACAAACTCTGCAGAGTCAAAACCATTCGAGTAACCGTATCTATAGTCGAGGACTGTGTTCAACTTATCTATGTCAGTCTCAGTGGCAGTCTCAGTGACAATCTCCGGTGAACAAACATGAGTGTTAAACCCGACTGAATGTTATTCCTGTGGATGGACTAACCCGTTTATTATTATGTACTGAGTATTTCCTTGGAGTGATTTAAATTCATGAATTTATTGAATACGAATGATGATATATAAGCCCTTTATGAGATGTCGCTCAGACGTCCGACTGTGGCACTCTTATTATTATTTACTTTTGGTATAAGCCCTTTATGTGATGTCCCTCAGACGTCCGACTGTGGCACTCTTATTATTTACTTTTGGTATAAGCCCTTTATGTGATGTTGCTCAGACGTCCGACTGTGGCACACTTGTTATTTACTTTCGATATAAGCCCTTTATGTGATGTCGCTCAGACGTCCGACTGTGGCATCCCTGTTATTTACTTTCATTATAATCCCTTTTCGAGATGTCGCTTAAGACGTCTGACTGTGGCACGCACTGTCATTTACCATTCAATATAAGCCCTTTATGCGGTGTCGCCCTGACGCCCGACTGCGGCATGTTAATTTATTTTTAGCTTTTGAGGAGTCGCTTCAGACACCCGATCGATCCTCAGTTATTTTGGGATTTCGGGAGGACTATCGCCTGACTTCCTTTTTATTTAACATGACTTGCAAATTTATTATCTGAGTGTGCATTGCTAACTCCTCATGTGCATCATGTTTGCATTTATTATATCTTATGTCCGAACTGTCTTGCGAGTACATTCAAAGTACTTACCTGGCTTGTCGATTTGGCCAGATGTTGACGAAGGCGATCTTATGGATGAAGAGTATGATAGCGAGTCCGACGCCTAGAGGAGTCCTAGTCAGTCCCGTGCGATTCTGGAATTGGTCACTTGTATCATATACGCTTCCGCTACCCGAATAAAATCATCAAGCCTTCCTCCGACGCTCGATGAGCTATAAAATTAGGAGTCATGTCACCCACTTCTTCGTGACATATCCACCACCACTTTTATTGCGAGTCAGTAGTATGCCACCATACCCTTGTGTCATACCCGCCCTTATGTATAATATTGGCGTGCTTGTAATAAATTGTTGAGCAGCCTCTGCTCAACCTTGTATAATATTTAGTACTTCTGGGTTTCTATATCAAGGATTTGTCTACCAGTAAGGAGATTTTTTCCTATACTGGTCTATATAAGGGTCGGTTTCTCAATAAATGTTTTATTGGAAAACCGGTCGTGACACTTGTCGCGGACGTGATGCCTATATACATGATCATGCCTAGATAATCTCATAATTATTCGCTTTTCTATCAATTGCTCGACAGTAATTTGTTCACCCACCGTAATACTTATGCTATCTTGAGAGAAGCCACTAGTGAAAACTATGGCCCCCGGGTCTATCTTTTATCATATAAGCTTTCAATCTACTTTTATTTGCATCTTTACTTTTCCAATCTATATTATAAAATACCAAAAATATATTTATCTTATCATACTATCTCTATCAGATCTCACTTTCGCAAGTGGCCGTGAAGGGATTGACAACCCCTTTATTACGTTGGTTGCGAGTTCTTTGTTTGTTCATGTAGGTGCGTGGGACTTTTGAGGAGCCTCCTACTGGATTGATACCTTTGTTCTCAAAAACTGAGGGAAATACTTACGCTACTATTGCTGCATCACCCTTTCCTCCTCAGGGAAAACCAACGCAAGCTCAAGACGTAGCAAGAAGGATTTCTGGCGCTGTTGCCGGGGAGGTCTTCGCTCAAGTCAAGACATACCAAGTACCCATCACAAACTCATCTCCCTCGCATTTACATTATTTGCCATTTGCCTCTCGTTTTCCTCTCCCCCACTTCACCCTTGCCGTTTTATTTGCCCTCTCTTTCCCAATCTTCTCCTCTCTCTCTTTCGCTTGTCTTTTGTTTGCTCATTGTCATGGCTAGTCCTCCTATCCTTGTTATTACTCCCGAACATGAAATTCTTAATTTTAAGCAAAGGGAGGGAGAAAATTTAAAAGATGCTTGGCATAGAATTTGCAATGCTCAAAATAAATCTACTAGGAAGCTTTCTACTTCCGTTCTTCTTCGCAATTTTTATGTAGGCATTACTCCTTGGAATAGATGTATTCTTGATACCATTACCGGAGGGGATTTCTTGAGTAGCCATACGCTTGATGCTTATAATGCTCTGTTAGATTTGTTTGGCCAACCACCTCTTTTGGTTAATGGAACTGTTTTAACTTTGGAACATGTGATGCAAAGGCTTGAAATTATCGAAAATAAAGTTGCCACTGTTGAGTTGATTGAAAATTTGGATAAAAATATTCATAATCAAATTACTCAATATGGATCTATGGTTGGAGTGACTTTGAAATTTTTTAAAGAGAAAGAACCTATAGTTAATGAAAGAATAGATCTAGATTCTACGAGAATCAGTAAACTTGAGGATATCATTAATATTTAGGGTCGGCGTTTTCTTCCATTAAAAACACTCCAAATCCTACTACCAAAACTACCAAATTTATCTATGTTCCTAAAAATAAGGGTGAATCTTCTAGTAAAGGAAATGCGGATCTCAAATCAATAAGTGTTCATCTCAATTGTCTCTCTATTATTAAGGAACCTTTTGCTACAAATAAATTTCTTGAATTCTTGCCTAAGGGTTTAATCATTGCTAAAAGGGGAGAAACCCATAAAAATATAAGTGCTCTATTGAAGAATTGAGTGCCAAAGATGGCACTACTTAGATCTATCCTCGCTTTTATGCCTAGCTAGGGGCGTTAAACGATAGCGCTAGTTGGGAGGCAACCCAATTTTATTTGTGTATTTTGTTTTTGTTTCTGTTTAGTAATAAATTTTGCATCTACCTTCTGTTTAGATGTGTTTTTATGTTTTAATTAGTGTTTATGCCAAGTAGAACCTATAGGATCACCTATGGTGATAGTTAATTTGATTCTGCTGAAAAACAGAAACTTTGCACACACGAAATTAGTTTTCTTAAATCATAGAAACGTGATTTTGCGTTGATTATTTTTGCTGTAGATCAATAGAAAAATTTACCAGGACGTCCTAGTTCGGTAGGATTTTTAGAGTTCCATAAGTATTTGTGGGTTACAGAATGCTACAGACTGTTCTGTTTTTGACAGATTCTGTTTTTCGTGTGTTGTTTGCTTATTTTCATGCATCTATGGCTAGTATTAAGTGGTATGAACCATAGAGAACTTGAAATACAGTAGGTTTAACACCAATATAAATAAAGAATGAGTTCATTATAGTACCTTATGTGGTGGTTTTGGTTTCTTTCACTAACGGAGCTTATGAGATTTCCTGTTGAGTTTTGTGTCATGAAGTTTTCAAGTTTTGTGTAAAGATTTGATGTACTATGGAATAAGGAGTGGCAAGCGCCTAAGCTTGGGGATGCCCATGGCACCCCAATATATTCAAGAATATCCAAAAGCCTAAGCTTGGGGATGCCCCCGGAAAGCATCCCCTCTTTCGTCTTCGTTTATCGATAACTTTACTTGGAGCTATATTTTTATTCGCCACATGATATGTGTTTTGCTTGGAGCGTCTTGTATGATATTAGTATTTGCTTTTTAGTTTTCCACAATCATCCTTGCTGTACACACCTTTTGGGAGAAGCCCACTTGATTGGAATTTATTAGAATACTCTATGTGCTTCATTTATATCTTTTGAGCTAGATAGTTTTTGCTCTAGTGCTTCACTTATATCTTTTAGAGCACGACGGTGGCTTAATTTTGTAGAAATTGCTAGTCTCTCATGCTTCACTTATATTATTTTGAGAGTCTCTTAGAACTGCATGGTATTTGCTATGGTTACAAAATTGGTCCTAGAATGGTAGGCATCCAAGTTGGGTATAATAAAAACTATCATAGGAAGTGAACTGGATGCTATGATCAATTTGATACTTGATAATTGTTTTGAGATATGGAGGTAGTGATATTAAAGTAATTCTAGTTGGGTGATTATGAATTTGAATAATGCTTGTGTTGAAGTTAGCAAGTCCCGTAGCATGCACGTATGGTTAAAGTTGTGTAACAAATTTGAAACATGAGGTGTCCTTGGATTGTGCATCCTTATGTGAAAGTGCGTTATATCGACAAGAGGGGGGGTGAATAGGCGTTTTTTATGAATTCTTCACTGAGGAATTTGCCGGTGAGGAAATTCCTAACTGAAGAACTAGAGCAGCGGAATAAGTACTCAGAAGTAAACATAACAGAATACAAGCGTAGTCATCATGCGAGATGAGGACAAACACAGAGTACAGAAAGCGTAAACACCGGATAACACAAGAAAGAAGACGGACAGACTGAAGAAGTTGAACTGAGGAAATTGAGAAAGTCTTCAGTCAAAGTCTTCAAACAGATATGAACAGGCACACAACAACAGCCATGAGGAAATTAAAGAGTTGAGGAAATAGAACCAGGAGGCTTGGCGAAGACAATGGTTTGGTAGACCAGTTTCAACTGCTATCTTAGTTGTACATCTGGTTGGAGCGGTTGAGTATTTAAACTCGAGGACACCCAGTCCCGGACACACAGTCCTCACCATATTCTTCTTGAGCTAAGGTCACACAGACCTCGCCCAATCACTCGTAGTAAGTCTTCAGGTGACTTCCGAACCTTCACAAACTTGGTCACTCGGCGATCCACAATTCCTCTTGGATGCTCTAGACCTTGACTCCTAACCGTCTGGAAGAAGCACAGTCTTCAAAGGAAACAAGCGTTGGATCCATGCAGGATCAATCTCTTCAGTGATGCTCAATCACTTTGGGTTTGTAGGTGTTGGGTTTTGGGTTTTCCTCACTTGATGATTTAGGCTCAAAGTCCTCGAAGGATGGGATGCTCTCAAATGACAAGTGTTAGTTTCTCTCGGAGCAGCCAACCAGCTAGTGGTTGTAGGGGGCGGCTATTTATAGCCTCGGGAGCAACCCGACATGATAAGACATAAATGCCCTTGTCTGATATGACCGTTAGATGGGTAGATATTTTGGGACAGCTGGCGCATAGCACAACAACGGTCGGAATTTTGACTATCAAAATCCTCAGGGCTATCATGTTCCTCACTGTGTAGGCAATTCACACTCGTGAATTACTAACTCCTCAGTCAGAACAAATTCCTCAAAGACCAGAAGAACTTCGTCTCTGTCACTGAAGAAATTTGACTGAACTGTATGAGATTTCCAATGGCTTCACTTGAAGGGATTGGTAGGTGTAGGATTTTGAGTTGAGCATCACATGGAAATTTTTCTTAGTATTTCCTCGACCCCCTTTAACAGTACGGTGTTTCCTATGACTCAAGAAATAGAAAATGAAACTACGAAAACAAAAGTCTCACGCTTCATATTCCTCGAATGAATACCAAGTCTTCAAGGTCACACCAATTTATTCACTTTCAAAGTCTTCAGAAAGTCTTCAGATATCCAACGTCTTTAGACGAAGAACTTCATTTTTAGGGGTCGACTTTCTCTGTAAATATCAAACTCCTCATAGACTTATAGACCTATGTACACTCACAAACGCATCAGTCCCTTAACCTATAAGTCTTCAATACACCAAAATCACTAAGGGGCACTAGATGAACTTACAATCTCCCCCTTTTTGGTGATTGATGACAATATAGGTTAAGTTTTCAACGGGGATAAACATATGAAGTGTAAATACTGATATTGAGGAATTTGATTGCAAGATATAGAAGAACTCCCCCTGAGGATGTGCATTGTGAGGATTTGCTTTTTAAGCGATGCACACTTGAAGAGTATAATCATGGAAATCTCCCCCTATATCTTGTAATTCATACACGCATTTGATATATAATGTGAAGAATTTGAAATGCATGATGAAATATGGTGACTGATGTAATTTACCATGCGTGCATTAACATTAATGAGGAATAAGCATGCAGAAGAACACAGCAAAAGTATCAGGTCACCATAGAGTTTAAGATTACAACTAGATCCAGCAAAGTCATCAGAAGAACGAGAGTTGTAACTTAGCAAAACAAACGCCCATATAAGATAGACCCGCTTGAAGACTAACTCAAATTTCTCCCCCTTTGTCATCAAATGACCAAAAGGGTTGAAACTGAGGACTAACGCCCCTGAAGAATATCATGAAGATGGAGGAGCGCCAGCGTTGTCAGGGTCTTGAGTCGATGTAGGGCCTGCTGCAGTGTCGTCCAAGTCTTCATGCTCGTCCGTGGCGCGTGATGAAGAATATGAGCTGGCCACCAAGGAAGGAGCCTTGACCCTCTTGAATTTCTTTGGAGGAGGAGCAGACCAGTCAAAGTCTTCCTTGAAGCCCATTTGCTTCAGATCTTCTTCACCATATATATGTGACAGAATAGCCCAGGTGCGATCAGACACTTCATGGAGGTAGTAGTGGTTTTTCTTCACTGCATTATGTGTGGAAGTCATGTTGTGAAGAATAGAACCAAACTGACGCTTAACCCATTTGTGGTTGCGATCCACCTTTTGGTGAAGACTTATCAGCAGTTCACGATCAGTCAGCACACGAGGAGCAGTAGCTTGAGGACTTGTCTTGGTAGCGTTGGCAGCAGTATCATGAGTGGCAGAGTCATCATTGGTGGAGTAAGATGCAGCTTTGCGGAACTGAGCATCCAATGGACGAATGCCTTCATCGATCACAGCAGGTGCCTTGCCCTTTTCTTCACCTAAAGAATCTGTCCGTTTGAGGACTTCAATCGGAGGCAAGTAGCTGCCATGGTAGAGAGTGTCAGCCTTGTAGTTGAGTGAAGACCTTGTTCTAAGGAATCTCATGATCCACGGCGCGTAAGGCTTCAGCTCAAATGGAGAAAGTGCAATATTTGCTAGAGTCCTCATGAAAAATCATGATAGTTGATGGGAATGCCATGCATAATGTTGAAAAGCATGTTCTTCATCATTCTGATAATTTCTTCATCGGAAGAGTCATGGCCTTTGATGGGACTCATGGTCTTCGTCAGAATGCGATGGATTGTCCTCGGCACATAGAGCAATTCCTTCACGAGGAATTTGGTTCTTGGAGCTTGTCCTGGCTTCAGCGGCTTCATGAGAACTTGCATGTAGTGATCAGTGAGTCCAGGCTCATCATACAGACAATGAGCACCATCAAGTGGAGGAATGATTGGTAGGGCATGAAGCAATTCAGTGGCTGGTGCCTTGTAATGCGTGTTTTCAGTCATCCAGTCCAACACCCATGAGTTGACGTCAACAACATCGCCTGTGATATGCAAAGTTGCATAGAACTGAAGAATAAGCTCTTCGTTCCAATCAACGATGTCAGAGCAGAAATTTAGCAAGCCATCGTCATGAATCATGCTGAGGACTTGAGAGAAGCACGGCATGGATTCCATGTCCACATGAGGAATATGCTCATGATCGAAGATTTTGTCCTTGTTGAAGAGCACTGAGGAATAGAAGTTGGCCTGGCTGGCAGTACAGAAACGCTTCGTTCTAAGACAAGCTTTGTCATAGGGGTTGAAGTCAATAAAGAACACGTGCTCACCGAAGAAATCATCAGCCCTGAATTTTTGCTTCTTAGAGAAGGGATCCTTTGGCTTGGGCTGAGGAGTGTCAGTCAGTTGCAGCACCACCTCAGGAATCGCAATCTTAGGTTCCTCAGGCTGAGGAATTTCAGGCTCTTCAGCAGCTTCAGCCTGGGTTGCCAATTCTTCATTGACAATTTCTTCAGCACTAGTGGCTGGAATTTCTTCATGAACACTTGGGGTTGCATGAGGTTCTTCAGATCCCATTTGTACTTCAGTGGTAGCAGGGGACTGAGGAATTGCTTGGAGGGGAGTGAACATTGGGGAGTTGGGATGCTGACTGTCCCAAAATTCATCATTGAGGACCGGAGTGGTACAGCCAATGTCCACATCCTCTTCTTCAATTTCTTCAACACCTGCCTCTTCAGCAGTAAACTGAGGCAAAGGTGAGGAAATGATTGGGGTTGAAGGGATCTCATCCACTTCAATTTCTTCGTCCAACTGCTCTGAAGAAGCAGCAGAAGGAGGTTCTTCATCAGATTCATCAGGAATCACATAGTCTTCACCAAATGGAACAAGATCCTTTGATGGCATTGATGAAACTGGAACGACATCAATTGGATTGTCAATTGAACTGATCAGAGTTTTCATCTTCTTCGGAGCTGAAGAATTTGATGAAGCTGATGCCTTCCTTTTCTTCACAGCTGCATGTTCTGCAGCCCTGGTCTTCTTCGCATCTGATGCAGATGGAAGGATTGGAGTTGGTGTAGGCGCAGGAGGTGCATAGGGCACTGGTTCATTTTCCTCAGGCGCAACTGATGCAGTTGCCCTGACTTGTTCACTTTCTTCAGGCGCACCACTAGTGGATGCCCTAGCAATATCTTCAGCGGCTGGAATGGAGTCATCAGCCCTGGCACTCTCATTTTCTTCAGCAGCCTGATTGTCATCAGCGGTGCTGGCATTTTCTTCAGTAGGCTGAGCAGATGCCTCAGCCTGAGTAACTTCAACGTGCACAGGTGGAGCAGCACTTGAAGTGAATCTCTTCGTCAGATTTACGAAATGCACCTTGGCGCCCTTCCAGCCAGCATAATAGCGATCAAATTCATCGCTCAGTTGCTTGATTTCAGCTTGCAAGGCAAGAAGCTGATCAGGGGTGAGAGTGAGGACATTGTCCTTGAGGTAGCGCTGTTTCTTGTACTGCTCTTTCTTCAGACTTCTGCCTTGTTCAAATTTCCATTTATCTTCTTCAATGAAGGCAGTGAGGACATGGCTTTGACCAGGAGTGAGGTTCAACTCCGCCAAAGGCGTGTTGGGGTCCTTGTGCCATAAGTCAATGAAATCAAGGATCAGCTTGGGATCCAACATCAGAGGCACATTGCTGCCTTTGGCTCTAGCGGCCCTGGCTTGCCTGTTTCTGATGATTTCGGCAAGTTCTTCATCATCAGTCTCATCATCATTAGAAGGTACATGGAAGGCTACCTGCTTCTTGTGAGGACTTGGGCGAGTGCCTCGTCCAGTAGTGGCCTTTTTCTTCAGCAAAGAGGGACCAGCTGAGGAATTTCGAGCAGCAGAGGAGCTTGCAGATGCTCCTTAGGCAATAGAGAAGCCTTGAGTCCTTTGGCACGTGGCGAGATGCACAGGTGCCAAGGATTTTGTGGGAGCAGCTGAAGACTTTGTCAAAAGAGTTGAGGACTTTGACGGGGCAGGATGGGGAGTTTGCCGTGAGGGCCTTAAGGAATCTGGCCTTGAAGGCATAGCAGAGGAGCTTGGCCGTGAGGGCATTGAAGGTGAAGCACTGGACTTGTGTGCAGGCTTCTTGGGCATAGCCTTCTTGGGCTGACTGGCAGAGGCCTCAGCTGAGGCAGCAACAGCAGAGTCAGCGTTGAACTTCCTCACTGCTTCCTTTGCTTGCTTGGCCAGTTTGGCTTGGCGCTTCGCCCATTCATCCGGATAATCCTCACCGTGCTTGAGGCTAGTGGGATCCGCCAACTGGCCTGGTGCCAATGGAGGTCTTGGGCATGGAGGATTGAGTGCAAATTTCTTCATGTACTTGGGAGTTACATACCTGTACTCCCTTCATTCCCGTGCCCATCTCCTTTCAATCCTCTAGATGCGCACCGTGCGCTGATTTTTGTTCTCCTTGCCAACCTTGGCTTCATCAGGTGTGCATAGCCTGCGTAAATGTCCTCAGAGATTTCAAACGCAGTCATGACCTCAGGCTTCTTTCCTCCCTTCTGTGGCTTCTTACCATCTGCCATTTTCTTCAGATGAGGAATTTGAACAATCGAATTCTCTGAACAAGTATGCAACTTTTCTTCGAGGAACGCTGCAAATGAGTTAAGTTGATGAGAACCTAGTGATTCAGCAGCGGACATTTGTACCTGTGAACAGAGTGTAGTTGCGAGGAATTTGGAGAGGTCATATGCATTCTCAGAGTTTTTTCAAAAAGGAACAAGTTTGAGGAATTTGACCAGATGAGTCTTGAGGAATTTCACTAAGCGTTCTTTGTCTTAGGTTCCAGAGTTGTATAGATTGAAAAATCCACACAATTGAGGAACCTTGAAGAAAATCATAGCTTAGAGAAACGAGTCAAGAACAGATGATATGTGAGGTGTTCATGTATGTGAAGAATTGAAGAATAAACACCTTTGAAGATTTTCAGAAAAAACTTGAGAATCAAAGCGAGCAGTTAAAAGTAACTTTTAATTACCCGAAGTGAAGAACACGACGAACTGAGAAGAATAGATGTGAAGTTCGTCAGGTCAGATCTTCCACGCCCTAACTTGGCGGAGGAAGACGCCTACGGCGGCGGCGGAGTGAAGATTTCCGCGGCCGGCGCGAGTACGACGGCGACGAGGTCGAGGCAGTTCCTCACCGGAGACGATGGAGTAGCGGCAGCGCTAGGGTTTGAGAAGCTCGAGCGGGAGAGAGAGGTCGAGCGGAGTAAAGGAAGTGAGGAAGGGGTGAGGGGGTATTTATAGTCGCAGTTAAAAACTGTTCGCCCGAAGATTTAGGACGAACCTGCCCCTGACCCTTCTCATTCGCATGACATGTGTCACCCACGTACTGTGAGGTGGCGATCGTGTAAGATCGTGGGTGAATAGATAAATATATCGTGCGATGCGGAACGGTTTGAGCGGCGAAGCCGAAAATTCAGATAAGATAAGTTTTAAAGTTTCGTTCGCAATTTCTTCAACTGTCAAGGACACAGTGAAGAATTTGAACGAGTTTCAAATAGAACACATATGAGGAATTTGTGAATAGACTGGGTTGAGTTTAGCATAGAGGGGGAAAGGTTCCGATCACATTCACTTAGCATAAGAAATCAACTTCGAAGAAATAGCAATAAGTGAATGTTGTAGAGGACATAAAACTCATATATATATATATATAAATATTCGAATGAAGAACAACACCGGGAAGAGTGAAGACAATGCAAAGTTGAAGATTTTAAAAAAACTGAGGAATTTCAAAAACGAAGAAAGACTCAAATTGAAGATTTTCAACTTTGGTTGGTGGCGTAACCCACCGTATGAGAAAGCTGATTTCAGACACTGCATACAATTGTCGTAGGGCTCTGAGAATCAATTTCTTCATTAATTTCTTCACACTTAGAGGGTTAGTCTTCATTGACTGAAGAAAAACATTACTTCGTGTGTTGCACATCTAAGTCATCAAGTCAGCATAAGTGTTAGGATGTGTGTCCATTTTAGAGAACATTCGAAGATTCTAGTATATTTAGCTCACACCGCAAGTTGCTAAATCTCTTCTCATCCAAGGGCTTTGTGAAGATATCGGCCAATTAATCTTCAGTGCTGACGTGGTCGATGGAGATGTCGGCCTTCAACACATGATCACGAAGAAAATGATGACGAATTTGGATGTGCTTGGTCTTCGAGTGCTGAACTGGGTTATGAGCAATCTTGATTGCACTCTCATTGTCACAGTAGAGAGGCACATTCTTCACGTTGACGCCATAGTCCTTGAGTGTTTGCTTCATCCATAGTAGTTGAGCATAGCATGATCCAGCAGCAATGTACTCAGCTTCTGCAGTGGAGAGAGATACGCAGTACTGTTTCTTTGAGGACCAACAGACCAAAGATCTTCCGAGGAACTGACATGTACCAGATGTTGACTTGCAGTCCACGCGATCGCCAGCATAGTCAGAGTCTAAATATCCAATGAGATCAAAAGTGGAGCCCTTGGGATACCATAATCCAAGTGTTGGTGTGTGCGCTAAGTATCGAAGAATATGCTTCACAGCCTTATGGTGTGATTCCTTTGGTGTAGCTTGAAATCGGGCACACATGCAAACACTAAGCATAATATCCGGTCTAGATGCACATAGGTACAATAAAGAGCCAATCATGGAGCGGTATACCTTTTGATCAAAGTCTTTACCATTTTCATCAATGCATAGATGGTCATTTGTGGGCATTGGAATTTTCACCCCTTTGCAATCTTGCATGCCGAATTTCCTCAATACGTCCTTGAGGTATTTCTCCTGAGATATGAATATTCCATTGCGTTGTTGACGAATTTGAAGACCTAAGAAGAATTTCAACTCTCCCATCATAGACATTTGATATTCTTCACTCTTCATATAGGCAAATTCATCACTATATCGTTGGTCAGTATAGCCGGAAATGATACCATCAACATATATTTGGCACACAAACAATTCACCATCATAAGACTTAGTGAAAAGAGTAGGGTCGAGTGAACCGGGTTTGAAGCCATTCTTCACAAAGAATTCCTTCAAGGTATCATACCACGCCCGAGGGGCTTACTTGAGGCCATACAAAGCCTTGTTGATCTTGAAGACTTTATCAGGATTCTTTGGATCTTCAAAACCTGGGGGTTGAGCAACATATACTTCTTCCTCAATCTTACCGTTGAGGAATGCACTTTTCACATCCATTTGTTGTAATATAATATCATGATGGTTAGCGTAAGCAAGTAATATGCGAATAGCCTCAAGTCTAGCAACAGGTGCAAAAGTTTCATCGAAGTCAATTCCTTCAACATGTGTGTAGCCTTGAGCTACAAGCCATGCCTTATTCCTCACCACAAGGCCATTTTCATCTTGCTTGTTGCGGTAGATCCACTTTGTGCCAATAATGTTGTGCTTACGAGGATCTGGACGTTTGACCAGTTCCCAGACGTTGTTGAGCTCGAACTGATGTAATTCTTCTTGCATAGGTTGAATCCACTCAGGCTCCAGAAATGCTTCATCTAGCTTAGTGGGCTCTGTGATAGAGAGAAAAGCGAAGTGCCCACAAAAGTTAGATAAATGTGAAGCTTTAGAGCGTGTGAGAGGACCTGGTGCTTCAATGTCATCGATGATCTTCTCAATTTGCACTTCATTTGCAATACGAGGATGAGTAGGTTGTCTTCGAGGAATTTGATCCGCATTTTCTTCAGGAGCATTTTCCTCAATACCATTTTCTTCAGGTGCGCCAGCTCGACGTTCATCACGTTTTGGAATGAATTATTCAGCAGATTCTTTAGTAGGAATGACATCCTCAGTGGCTTTTAACTTGATAGAATCCTTAGGTGCTGGTTCATCTATCACAGGAGGTAGGTGCTCTCTTTGCGAGCCATTAGTTTCATTGAACCGCACATCTACAGTTTCAACAACCTTGTGAAGAACGTTGTTGAAGACTCTGTAGGTGTGCGAGTCCTTTCCCTAACCAAGCATGAAACACTCATGTGCTTTCGGTGCAAACTTAGAATTGTGATAAGGATCTCTAATCCAACATTTAGCACCGAAGACTTTGAAGTAACTTACATTGGGTTTCTTGTCAGTGAGGAGTTCATAGGCAGTCTTCTTGAAGAATTTGTGAAGATATACTTGGTTGATGATGTGGCAAGCGGTATCAATTGCATCAATCCAGAACCAACGAGGTGTCTTGTATTCATCAAGCATAGTGCGAGCCATTTCAGCGAGGGTTCTGTTCTTGCGCTCCACGATGCCATTCTGTTGAGGAGTATAAGGAGAAGATAACTCATGAGTAATACCAAGTTCATCAAGATAGTCATCAAGACCGGAATTCTTGAACTCAGTTCCATTGTCACTTTTGATGTGCTTGATCTTCACACCAAAGTTGGTTGAAGCCCTCGAGGAAAATCGTTTGAAGACTTCCTGCACTTCATGTTTGTAAGTAACAATGTGTACCCATGTGTAACGAGAATAATCATCAATAATAACAAAGCCATATAGAGATGCATCATTTGTCACAGCAGAATAATGATTAGGACCAAAAAGATCCATGTGAAGTAATTCAAATGGTCGAGTGGTAGTCATGATAGTCTTTGCTGGATGCTTGGCCTTTGTCATCTTTCCAGCTTCACAAGCTCCACATAAATGATCCTTGAGGAATTTGACATTCTCAATGCCAATGACATGCTTCTTCCTCACGAGCGTGTTCAGATTCCTCATGCCAGCATGACCAAGTCGTCGATGCCATAGCCAGCCTTCTGAAGCTTTTGCAAGTAAGCACACGGCAGGTTGTGGTCCTGTAGAGAAATCAACAATGTACAAGTCTCCTCTCCTAAAGCCTTCGAAGACTTTGGAATTGTCAGCTTCCATGACCACAACACAACGATACTTGCCAAAGACAACAACCATATCAAGATCACAAAGCATTGAGACAAACATGAGGTTGTATCCTAAGGACTCAACAAGCATGACTTTGTCCATGTGTATGTCCTTAGAGATCGCAACCTTACCTAGACCCAATACCTGACTTTTGCCTTTGTCAGCGAAGATGATATGCTTCAGATGTGACGGTGATAAGGGAGCATCCATCAAGAGATTCTTGTCACCAGTCATGTGATTTGTACATCCACTATCGAGGACCCACTCATTTGCTTTGGGTTGATCATCCTGCAGATGAATTAGTGCAGCTTACAAACTCATATACTTCATCAGTGAAGAGTATGACATCAGTATCATCAGATCAATTTCATCAAGCAATGTAAACAGATAATCAGTAGGAGGACGTGTGAAATGAAGGTTCATTTCATCATGATTAGCCTGTGTCCTATCAGGCACTGTTCAGGTCTCCAGCAAATTCTTCAGTCGTTTTGAGCACGACTGGAGACCTGGCCCTGCATAAGAGATTAGTTCTTTTTCTTCACCACCCACATCTGGAGGGGTGGCAAAGATTTCATCACTCTGCGAGCACCATATGAGAAAGGTGGCATGGATGCCAGTCCACTTCGTTTCACATAAGAGGTGTTAGGGTAAGCATATGAATAAGCAGAGAAATTCTTTGAGGACTTATGAACATAATGATTTGAAGAATAATGCACATATTCATAGCCCTTAGCTCTACCCTGCGAAACAGAAGGGTTAGCACGATGATGATCATATGAGGACTTTGATCCTTTTGAGGAATTTGATCCATGTGAGGAATTTGGTCCACCTGAGGACTTGGATCCATATGAAGAATTTGGTTCATATGAAGAATTTGATCTGGAGTTCCTTTTCTTCACAGGTGGTGTCATGAGGACATTCACCTGAAGACTTTCAAGGCAACTTTTGGGAACACAGATTTTTTTCATAGGGGAACCGTTCCTGCAGTTAGTCCCAACATATCTAGCAAATACTTCACCATTCTGATTTTTGAACAGTTTATAGTTAGAGTCAAATGACTCATCAGAAGAATGAGGAGATTCACATGTAGAGCCAGATAAGTTGGATGGATCAACTGGAGGTCCCTTTGCAGCAACCCATGAGGTTTTGGGGTACTGCTCAGGCTTCCAATATGTTCCATCAGCATTGAGTTTCCCCCCTCAAAGGCAATACCCTCTTTCCTAGGGTTTCTGTTGAGGATCTGCTTTTTGAGCACATCACAAAGAGTCTGATGCCCTTTGAGGCTTTTATACATGCCTGTCATGTACAATTCCTTCAGCCCTGCATCATTAGTGATACTTGCATTATCCTCAGATGAGGAATTAGTGACAGCAGAGACATATGGAGAATTTTTAGCATTAGAAGCATTTGAACATTCAGGTGAGGAATTAGCAGTTTCACGTTCAATGCACTTCAGACATGGAGGAACAAATTCTTCCTGGGTAGTGCTGATTTGTTGAGCAAGTAATGAATCGCGCTCCTTCTGAAGATCTTCATAATCCACTCTTAGCTTTTCAAGATCTTGCTTTCTTTGAAGAAATTCATAAGAAAGCTTCTCATGATCAGATAAGAGAGTGTTATGATGGCCTTGAAGATTGTCAAACCTCGACTGAAGTCTTTGAAGATTTTCAGTCAAGGTTTTAGTGCGATCCATTTCTTCACACAACATATCATCACTTTTGTCTAGCATGTTTTGAACTTTTTCAAAAGCTTTTTGTTGTTCACAGCAATTTTAGCAAGTTTAGAGTAGCTGGGTTTGAGAGTTTCATCAGATTCATCCTCACTTGAGTCAGAGGAGGCGTATTTAGTTACCTTGGCACCCTTTGTCATGAAGCAATAGGTGGGAGCGTAGTCATCATTGCCTTCATCAGCCTTGTTGGTGGAGTCGTTTTCTTCAGGGTTGAAGATGGACCTGCCGACTAATGCGGTAGCGAGAGCTAGGCTCGCCACACCAGATTCCGACTCCTCAGATGCCTCCTCGTCCTCATGTTCCTCATATTCAGCCTCAGAGTCCATTTCCTTGCCAATGAAAGCCCGAGCCTTCTTGGAGCTGCTCTTCTTGTGAGATGAAGACCTCGAGGATTTTGATGATGAAGACTTTGAATATTTCTTCTTCTTTGATTCCTTATCCCACTGAGGACAATCTTGGATGTAGTGACCAGGTTTCTTGCATTTGTGGCATAGCCTCTTCTTGTAGTCACTGGATGAGGAATCATTGCTCCTTGAGGGTTTTCCAAAACGACCACGTCTTGAGAACTTCTGAAATTTCTTCACGAGTAGTGCAAGTTCCTGGCTCAGTTCTTCAGGGTCACCAAGGCTGCTAGCAGAGTCTTCATCTTCAGACTCAGAGACTGCCTTGGCCTTCAAAGCACGTGATCTGCCATAGCTCGAACCATAGAGATCTCTCTTCTCAGCAAGCTGGAACTCATGAGTGTTTAGCCTCTCAAGAATATCAGCGGGGTCAAGTGACTTGTAGTCATCACGCTCTTGAATCATCAGTGCGAGAGTGTCAAATGAGGAATCTAGCGATCTCAGCAATTTCTTCACCACCTCATGGTCGGTGATGTCAGTGGCGCCAAGCGCTTGAAGCTCATTTGAGATGTCAGTGAGGCGATCGGAGGTTTGCTGAACATTTTCATTGTCGAGTCTATTGAAGCGGTTGAAGAGATTGCGAAGAACGTCAACACGAGAGTCACGTTGAGTTGAGACTCCTTCATTTACTTTGGACAGCCTATCCCAGATAAGCTTAACAGTTTCCAAAGCACTCACTCTTCCATACTGTCCCTTGCTCAAATGACCACATATGATATTCTTCGCTTGAGAATCGAGTTGCTTGAATCTCTTCACACCAGTAGCGTTCAGAGAGGATGAGACTATGGGAACACCATTTTCCACAACATACCAGAGATCGTTGTCAATTGCCTCAAGATGCATTTGCATCTTGTTCTTCCAGTAGGGGTAGTCCGTTCCATCGAAGGTAGGACACCCAGCAGAGACTTTGATCATACCTGCGGTCGACATAACTAAAACTCCAGGTGGTTAAACCAAAATCACACAGAACAAGGGAGTACCTCGCTCTGATACAAATTGAAAGTGCATTATATCGACTAGAGGGGGGGTGAATAGGCGATTTTTATGAATTCTTCACTGAGGAATTTGCTGGTGAGGAAATTCCTAACTGAAGAACTAGAGCATCGGAATAAGTACTCAGAAGTAAACATAACAGAATACAAGCATAGTCATCATGCGAGATGAAGACAAACACAGAGTACAGAAAGCGTAAACACATGATAACACAAGAAAGAAGACGGACAGACTGAAGAAGTTAAACTGAGGAAATTGAGAAAGTCTTCAGTCAAAGTCTTCAAACAGATATGAACAGGCACACAACAACAGACATGAGTAAATGAAAGAGTTGAGGAAATAGAACCAGGAGGCTTTGTGAAGACAATGATTTGGTAGACCAGTTCCAACTTCTGTCTCAGTTGTACATCTGGTTGGAGCGGCTGAGTATATAAACTCAAGGACACCCAGTCCTGGACACACAGTCCTCACCGTATTCTCCTTGAGCTAAGGTCACACAGACCTCGCCCAATCACTCGTGGTAAGTCTTCAGGTGACTTCCGAACCTTCACAAATTTGGTCACTCGGCGATCCACAATTCCTCTTGGATGCTCTAGACCTTGATGCCTAACCGTCTGGAAGAAGCACAGTCTTCAAAGGAAACAAGCGTCGGATCCATGCAGGATCAATCTCTTCAGTGATGCTCAATCACTTTGGGTTTGTAGGTGTTGGGTTTTGGGTTTTCCTCACTTGATGATTTTCGCTCAAAGTCCTCGGAGGATGGGATGCTCTCAAATGACAAGTGTCAGTTTCTCTCAGAGCAGCCAGCTAGCTTGTGGTTGTAGGGGGTGGCTATTTATAGCCTCGGGAGCATCTCGACATGATTAGACATAAATGCCCTTGTCTGATATGACTGTTAGGTGGGTAGATATTTTGGGACAGCTGGCGCATAGCACAGCAACGGTCGGACTTTTGACTATCAAAATCCTCAGGGCTATCATATTCCTCACTGTGTAGGCAATTCACACTGGTGAATTCCTAACTCCTCAGTCAGAACAAATTCCTCAGAGACCAAGTCTTCAAGGTCACACCAATTTCTTCACTTTCAAAGTCTTTAGAAAGTCTTCAGATATCCAACGTCTTCAGACGAAGAACTTCATTTTTAGGGGTCGACTTTCTCTGTAAATATCAAACTCCTCATAGACTTATAGACCTGTGTACACTTACAAACGCATCAGTCCCTTAACCTATAAGTCTTCAATACACCAAAATCACCAAGGGGCACTAGATGCACTTACATTATGAGTGGCGGTCGGGGACGAGTGATGGTCTTTTCCTACCAATCTATCCCTCTAGGAGCATGCGCGTAGTGCTTGGTTTTTGATGACTTGTGGATTTTTGAAATAAGTATATGAGTTCTTTTGACTAATGTTGAGTCCATGGATTATACGCACTTTTACCTTTCCATCATTGCTAGCCTCTTCGGTACCGTGCATTGCCCTTTCTCACCTTGAGAGTTGGTGCTAACTTCGCCGGTGCATCCAAACCCCGTGATATGATACGCTCTATCACACATAAACCTCCTTATATCTTCCTCAAAACAGCCACCATACCTACCTATTATGGCATTTCCATAGCCATTCCGAGATATATTGCCATGCAACATTACACCGTTCTGTTTATCATCATGACACGCATTACTATTGCCATATTGCCATTGCATGATCATGTAGTTGACATCGTATTTGTGGCAAGGCCACTTTGCATAATTATTCATACATGCACTCTTGTTTCATTGCACATCCCGATACACCGCCGGAGGCATTCATATAGTCATATATTGTTCTAGTTTCGAGTTGTAATTCAAGAGTTGTAAATCAATAAAAGTGTGATGATCATCATTATTAGAGCATTGTCCCCAAAAAGAAAAAAAGAAAGGCCAAAAAGAAAAAGAAAAAGAAAGGCCAAAGAAAAAAAAGAAGAAAAGAAAAAAAGAAGAAAAGAAAAAAAAGAAAGGCCAAAAGAAAAAAAGAAAGGCCCAAAAAAAGAAAGAAAAGGAAAAAAAGAAAGTAAATAAAAAGGGGGCAATGTTACTATCTCTTTTCCACACTTGTGCTTCAAAGTAGCACCATGTTCTTCATATAGAGAGTCTCATATGTTGTCACTTTCATATACTAGTGGGAATTTTTCATTATAAAACTTGGCTTGTATATTCCTATGATGGGCTTCCTCAAAATTCCCTAGGTCTTCGTGAGCAAGAAAGTTGGATGCACACCCACTAATTTTCTTTTATTGACCTTTCATACATTTGTAGCTCTAGTGCATCCGTTGCATGACAATCCCTACTCCTCACGTTGACATCAAGTGATGGGCATCTCCATAGCCCGTTGATTATCCTCGTCAATGTGAGACTTTCTCCTTTTTTGTCTTCTCTACACAATCCCCATCATCATATTCTATTCCGCCCATAGTGCTATATCCATGGCTCACGCTCATGTATTGCGTGAAAGTTGAAAATTTTTGAGATTATTTAAGTACGAAACAATTGCTTGGATTGTCATCGGGGGTGCATAATTTGGGAGCATTTTTTTGCGACGAAAATGAAGCATAGCCTAACTATAAGATTTTGCAGGGATGAACTTTCTTTAGCCATGTTATTTTGAGAGGACATGATTGCTTTGATTAGTATGCCTGAAGTATTACTGTTTCTTATGTCAATATGAACTTTTCTTTTGAATCATTTGGATCTGAACATTCATGCCACAATAAAGAAAATTACATTGAGAATTATGCTAGGTAGCATTCCACATCAAAAATTCTGTTTTTATCATTTACCTACTCGAGGACGAGTAGGAATTAAGCTTGGGGATGCTTGATACGTCTCCAACGTATCTATAATTTTTTATTGTTCCATGCTATTATATTACCCGTTTTGGATGTTTATGGGCTTTACTTTACACATTTATATCATTTTTGGGACCAACCTACTAACCAGAGGCCCAACCCGTATTGCTGTTTTTTTGCCTATTTCAGTATTTCGAAGAAACAAAATATCAAACGGAGTCCAAACAGAATGAAACCTTCAGGAGCGTGTTTTTTGGAACGAACATGATCCAGAGGACTTGGAGTGCAAGTCAAGAAGCAGCCGAGGCAACCACGAGGGTGGAGGGCGCGCCCACCCCTATAGGGCGCGCCCCCTATCTCGTGGGCCCCTCGGGCCGCCACCGACCTACTTCTTCCTCCTATATATACCCACGTACCCCGAGAACATCAGAACAAGCCACGAAAAACTATTTCCACCGCCGTAACCTTCTGTATCCGCGAGATGCCATCTTGGAGCCTTCGCCGGCGCTCCGCTGGAGGGGGAATCGACAATGGAGGGCTTCTACATCAACACCATGGCCCCTCCGATGAGTTGTGAGTAGTTTACCACAGACCTTCAGGTCCATAGGTCTATGGTAATAACTATGGACCCGTATTAATAACCATGGAGGGCTTCCATCAAACATTGTATTAATAACTATGGACCCGTAGGTCTATGGTAAACTACTCACAAATCATCAGAGGGGCAAGGATGTTGATGTAGAGGCCCTCTATGGTTGATTCCCCCTCCGGCAGAGTGCCTTCGAAGGCTCCAAGATGGGATCTCGTGGATACAGAAGGTTACGGCGGGGGAAATTATGTTTCATGGTGCTCCTGGATGTTTTCGGGGTACGTAGGTATATATAGGAGGAAGAAGTACGTTGGTGGCCGCCCGAGGGGCCCACGAGATAGGGGGCGCGCCCTATGGGGGGGGGGCTCCTATCTTGTGGCTTCCTCGGAAGCTTCTTGACTTGCACTCCAAGCTCTCCGGATCACGTTCATTCCAAAAATCACGCTCCCAAAGGTTCCATTCCGTTTGGACTCTGTTTGATATTCCTTTTCTTTGAAATACTGAAATAGGCAAACAAAAACAGCAATATGGGCTGGGCCTCCGGTTAGTAGGTTAGTCCCAAAAATGGTATAAATGTGTAAAATAAAGCCCATAAACATCCAAAAGGGGTAATATAATAGCATGGAACAATAAAAAACTATAGATACGTTGGAGACGTGTCAAGCATCCCCAAGCTTAATTCCTGCTCATCCTCGAGTAGGTAAATGATAAAAAGAGAATTTTTGATGTGGAATGCTACCTAGCATAATTCATAATGTAATTTTCTATATTGTGGCATGAATGTTCAGATCCAAAAGATACAAAATAAAAGTTCATATTGACATAAGAAATAGTAATACTTCAAGCACACTAATCAAAGTAATCATGTCTTCTCAAAATAACCTGGCTAAAAAAAGTTATCCCTACAAAATCAAATGGTCTGGCTGTTGCTCTATCTTCATCACACAAAGTATTTAATCATGCACAACCCCGATGACAAGCCAAGCAATTGTTTCATACTTTAATAATCTCAAACTTTTTCAACTTTCACACAATACATGAGCGTGAGCCATGGATATAGCACTATATGTGGAATAGATTGGTGGTTGTGGAGAAGACAAAAAAGAGAAGATAGTCTCACATCAACTAGGCGTATCAACGGGCTATGGAGATGCACATTAATAGATATCAATGTGAGTGAGTAGGGATTGCCATGCAACGGATGCACTAGAGCTATAAATATATGAAAGCTCAACAAAAGAAACTAAGTGGGGTGCATCCAACTTGCTTGCTCACAAAGACCTAGGGCACTTTTGAGGAAGCCCATCATTGGAATATACAAGCCAAGTTCTATAATGAAAAATTCCCACTAGTACATGAAAGTGGCAACATATGAGACTCTCTAACATGAAGATCATGGTGCTATTTTGAAGCACAAGTGTAGAAAAAGAGATAGTAGCATTGTCCCTTCTCTCATTTTCTTTTTTCTTTTTTTTCTTTTTTTTTCTCTTTTTTTTTCTTTTTCTTTTTTTCTTTGGCCTGCTTCCTTTTTTTCTTTTTGGCCTTTCTCTTTTTTTTTGTAAAGTCCGAAGTCTCATCCCGACTTATGGAGGAATCATAGTCGTCATCATCCTTTCCTCACTAGGACAATGCTCTAATAATGAAAATCATCACACTTTTATGGATTTACAACTCAAAGCTAGAACAAGATATGACTCTATATGAATGCCTCCGGCGGTGTACCGGGATATGCAATGAATCAAGAGTGACATGTATGAAAATTATGAAGGTGGCCTTGCCACAAATACGATGTCAACTACATGATCATGCAAAAAGCAATATGAAAAAAGTAATGCGTGTCATATGAACGGGACGGTGGAAAGTTGCATGGCAATATATCTCGGAATGGCTATGGAAATGCCATAATAGGTAGGTATGGTGGCTATTTTGAGGAAGGAGTATGGTGGGTGTATGGTACCGGCAAAAGTTGCACGATACAAGAGAGGCTAGCAATGGTGGAAGGGTGAAAGGGTGCGTATTATCCATGGACTCAACATTAATCAAAAGAACTCATATACTTGTTGCAAAAATTTAGAAGTCATCAAAAACCAAAGTACTACGCCCATGCTCCAAGGGGGATAGATTGGTAGGAAAAGACCATCGCTCGTCCCCGACCGCCACTCATAAGGAAGACAATCAATAAATAAAATTGTGCTCCAACTTCATCACAAAGCAGTTCACCATACGTGCATGTTACGGGAATCACAAACTTCAACACAAGCATTCTTTAAATTCATAATCACGCAACTAGCATGACTTTAATATCACTACCTCCATATCTCAAAACAATTATCAAGCATCAAGTTGATCATAGCATCCAATTCACTTTCTATGATAGTTTTTATTATACCCAACTTGGATGCTCATCATTCTAGGACCAACTTTAAAACCATAGCAAATACCATGCTGTTCTAAAAGACTCTTAAAATAATATAAGTGAAGCATGAGAGACTAGCAAATTCTTCAAGATTAAGACACCACCGTGCTCTAAAAGATATAAGTGAAGCACTAGAGCAAAAACTATCACGCTCAAAAGATATAAGTGAAGCACATAGAGTATTCTAGCAAATCCTAATCAAATAGGCTTCTCCCAAAAGGTGTGTACAGCAAGGATGATTGTGGTAAACTAAAAAGAAAAGACTAATATAATACACGACGCTCCAAGCAAAACACATATCATGTGGCGAATAAAATTATAGCTCCAAGTAAAGTTACCAATGAATGAAGACGAAAGAGGGGATGCCTTCCCGGGGCATCCCCAAGCTTAGGCTTTTGGATATTCTTGGATATCTTGGGGTGCCATGGGCATCCCCAAGCTTAGGATCTTGCCACTCCTTATTCCATAGTCCATAAAAGCTTTACCCAAAACTTGAAAACTTCACAACACAAAACTCAACAGGAAATCTTATAAGCTACGTTGGTGAAAGAAAACGAAACCACCACATAAGGTACTGCAATGAACTCATTATTTATTTATTTTGGTGTTAAACCTACTATATTCCAACTTCTTTATGGTTTATAAACTAATTTACTAGCCATAGATGCATTGAAATAAGCAAACAACACACGAAAAACAGAATCTGTCAAAAACAGAACAGTCTGTAGCAATCTGTAACTAACACAAACTTCTGGAACTCTAAAAATCCTACCAAAATAGGAAGTCCTGGACAATTTGTTTATTGATCAGAAGCAAACAGAATCAACGCAAAAGCACGTTCCTGTAATTTAAAAAAAATTATATTCGTGCGCGCAAAGTTTCTGTTTTTCAGCAGAATCAAATCAACTATCATCGTAGGTTATTCTATAGGTTCTACTTGGCACAAACGCTAAATAAAAGATAAAAAAACACATCTAAACAGAAGGTAGATGCAAGATTTATTACTAAACAGGAGCAAAAACAAAAAACATAAATAAAAATTGGGTTGCCTCCCAACTAGCGCTATCGTTTAACGCCCCTAGCTAGGCATAAAAGCAAAGATGGATCTAACGAGTGCCATCTTTGGCACTAAATTCATAAGTAGCACACATGATAGATCCATAAGGTAATTTGACTTTCTTTCTTGGAAAGTGCTCCATGCCTTTATTTAAGGGAAATTGGAATCTAATATTGCCTTCCTTCATATCAATAATCGCACCAATCGTTCTAAGGAAAGGTCTACCAAGAATAATAGGGAAAGAAAGATTGCAATGTATATCAAGAACGATAAAATATACGGGCACCAAATTTCTATTTGCAACAATAAGAACATCACTGATTCTTCCCATAGGCTCTTTAATGGTGGAATCCGCAAGGTGCAAATTTAAAGAGCAATCATCAAGATCATGGAAACCTAGAATATCGCATAAAGTTTTCAGAATCGTGGAAACACTAGCACCCAAATCACACAAAGCAAAGCACTCATAATCTTTAATTCTAATCTTTATAGTAGGTTCCCACTCATCGTTAAGTTGTCTAGGTATAGAAACTTCCAAATTAAGTTTTTCATCATAAGATTGCATCAAGGCATCAACAATATGTTTGGTAAAAGCTTTATTTTGGCTATAAGCATGAGGAGAATTAACAACGGATTGCAACAAGGAAATACACCCTTTTAAAGAAAAAATATCCTAATCAAATTCCTTGAAATCCAAGATAGTAGGTTCAATATTATTGGAAGTTGAGGATTCTCCAATCTCACTTTTACCAAATTTAGCATTAAGATCTAAAGACTCCGAATTCTTGGGACGCCTTCTAGGAAAAGTTGATTCATCATCAGTCCCATAATCATCAAAATTCATATTGCAAAACATAGATCTAATCGGAGACGTATCAATAACTTTAAGATCCTCATCATTATTTTCATGGAGACTAGAAGAACACGCTTTTATAAAGCTTTCTTTTTTAGCACACAATCTAGCGGTTCTTTCCTTGCACTCCTCAATGTAAATTCTTATTACTTTGAGAGAATCATTGATATCATGCTTAGGAGAAGAAGATCCAAGTTTAAGAGAATTAACATCAAGCGAAAGTCTATCAACATTCCTAGCCAAATCATCAACTTTGAGCAATTTTTCTTCAAGCAAAGCATTAAAATTCTTTTGAGAAATCATAAATTCTTTCACACTATTCTCAAAATTAGAGGGGAATGGCTCCCTCTCCCACCCCCACCCCCTCCACGGCGATCTACACCACCTCCGGCGATCTCCACCCCTAGCCACTAAATTTTAGTTTCTCTCCACTAGATCTCTCCGGCGTCTTGAGATCTACTCGTTCATACCCATCTTTCATGGGTTCTAATGATGGTTCCACCCTTGGCTTGGATTTCTCCAAGGGTTTGGCTTTTGCCGAGAAAGTTTTTCAATCTACGGGTTTTTGGTGCACCCCATGGAAGACTCGGAGATCTTCATCATGGTTGTCTCTTTTGGACGTCATTCCTTCCATTTGAATGAAGATTCGGTGGCGGCAGCTCTTGAGGCAGCAATTGGCGGCTCGGGCATTGATCTTATGGTGTTCTTGATCAAGGATAAGGTATTTGGCTTTCAGGTATCGTGCAAGGCTGTCGCCATGATCATTATTAGTCTTCGATCTTTTGCTTGTGATCATTTCAAATGTTACTTTCATCTTTGGAGTAACGGTGGCCCGAATTGGAGTCGTGAGTTTAGGATCTGGAATTTGGAATGTGATGCTGAGTGGATCCTAGTTAGTCCTTCTAAGCGGCGTGCAGCCCTTGGGGTTCTAGCAATGCATTCTAGGCCATCAAAATCTTCATTCAAGTCTTCTAATTCAGTTGGCAAGAAATTATCTTTTGCGATCTTTCAAAATTATAATGCATGTCATGGATACCGGTATCCGGCTTCACAAAATTGTATTCAAACTACTGAAGATGCTGGTTATACTAGCCCACCACATGAGAGAGTGGTCATTCATCCTGCGCCGCCGGTGAGCCTGAGATGGACGTCGGCGAGGCCATCTATCTCCTTTGGTACGGTTCAAGATCTACTGCCGTTATCTGATCATTCGCCGGCTATCTCGGGCGGGAATTCTGGTTCTTTGAATGTGGACGTGCCAACACGTGCCACGGGTAATGGGCTGCGCTCCGATGGGTCTAACCGGGCTGGGCAGGCTTCTTCTGCTATCAATTTGGATATTCCTTCCTCTCAGCAAGCAAGGAAAGATTTTGAGGATTTAATTTCAAATATGGTTGATGAAGTTCTCACGTGTCAAAAATGTTTGAGGAAGGGACACTTTGCGGCCGCCTGCACGTCCAAGTTGCGGTGCATCGCTTGCCTTAGGACGGGTCACATCAGGAAGGATTGCAACAGATTTGCACAGGTTTTGGGGCATTTTTGGCAACCCAAATCCGCTAACGCTACGACTTCCGAGGAGCCCTGCGAGAATATCTCTCTGACAACGCTTTTACAAGCTTGGACCTCCCTTCCTCTTCCGCATTAACTCCCTCGTCCAGTTCCATCAACCCTGGCCCCAAGACTCCCTCTGCCTCGCCGCCTGAAACCCCTCCTCCGCCGCTGCACTCACCGTCATTGGAGGCTGAGCACTCCGTTCCGATGGCGAACTTCCATCTGGACCCTCAGCTGTACGTCCACGCAGGCCACCATGTCATCGACGGGGGTGAAGATCGCCTTCCAAGAACCTTCATCTCGCCACATACCCCAATTGTGCGCCGCCATGAGGAGTTCATGATTGCTGAGGTAATGCCTATCCCCCAACCAGAAGAGATAGGGGCTGCTAGAGAGGCTATAGTTCAGTGGTTGCAAGAGCATGGAGTTTTTGTTAGATCGGCTCGCCATGGATTCGCTCTGTCGGGCTTTTTGAGCTTCGCGATGCTGCTATCCGTTTCCATCTGCTGCAACTACCGCCGCAGCCGTTGGGCAATGATCGCTTTGTGCGTTTTATGAAGCATGATGAGGGAGAAAACTTCCGCGGAGTTCAGGGTTTCCGTCAGGGCCTTCTCATGTTCTTGGGCATTCCTTTGGATCTTCGCAATACAGACTGTATAAGGGCTGCTGTCAATACTTTTGGCAAGTTTCATCATTGGGTTAGCGAGGATCCTTACTTGGTCAGATCTCTGGTTTTTGCATCATTCCCAGAAGACATTCTGGTGCCACGAGATGTCGTGTTTATGGATTTTGCACCCTATGGAGGCGCAAGAGTTTCTTGGACGGCTCCTCTTTACATCTTGGGGGCCAACTTTGCTGAGCAGATGCCGCAAGATGAGGAATGGATGCCTATCAATGGCAATCCGCATCCAGTGCCTGGGGTTCCTTTCCCTGAGATGCCCCCTTTCAACTTACCTGCTTTTCCGGCTCTGGGATGGAACACAGTGCCTCCACCTCCTCCTGTGGTCAATGAGGTTGCCAATGATAACTGGGGAAACTGGGATGATGAAGTTGATCCTGAACCTGTGCAGGACCAGGAGTCGATGGTGGTGGATTTATCTGCTCAGCCAAGCTCGGCTGCTGACGCCCCTGTGCCGCCTGTGGTTGTTCTTGATGATGAGCAGCCTGAGGCCCCTGTACTCAATGAGGAGTTTGTTCCTGATCAGTGGGCCTTGGTGGTCTATCAGCCTCCTATGGTTACGGAGGAGTTTGCTATGCCTGCTGTGCCTTATGGGCCGCCTCTTCCTCCTGAATTGATTTGGAGACATTCTTTCGAGGCTATGCTTCAAGCTCCTATGGTGATTTCTGTCCCCAAGCCAGTTACAATGCGGACTCTGTCGCCTGTCATTCTGTCCAAGCGAAGCTGGGATTTTGCCTTCTCTGATATGGATTTGCCTCGACTTACTTGGAAGGATCAGGAAGTGGCCAGGCCAGTAGCTAGAGCTCTATTTGTTGATTCTGTACCTGATCAGGTGGTTCCTGTGGCTATTCCTGCTGTGTCTGTGGCGACTGCACGAAGGCCCCGGCAACCTCTGGCGCCAACTCCAATTGTGGATACTGCTGTCAGACGCTGCACCAGGAGTTCTGTCAAGCGGGATGGTTTCAAGCCCGTTTTTCATGAGCTTGCTATTCAGCGCAAGAAGAAGAAGCCCAGAGCGAAGCCCTTGATGGCCCATGAGTCTGATGAGCAGGCTTCTGAAGAAATCCCCCTGGCGACTCCAATTGCGCGGCTTCAGGAAATTGGGAGAGAGCTAGAAATTGATGCCACTCTTCTCTCGGTGGATGCACTTATGGTGGACCCACTTGCTTCTGCATCCGTCGATCCCGATGTCTAGCCGGCTCCAGGACTTTTGGGTGTGGCAGGCCCCTATTTTGGCTGCTTTTATGCTCTTTGCCTGTCAGTTATGTCATAAACTTTGTTATGTCTGTGTGATGGGTCAGACTTTGTTCTGTTTTGGACATGTGACACTGTGTGTCATGTGTGTTATGCACTCTACTATATGTTTTAATGAGTAACTCATGTAGAAACTGGAATGTGTTGTGCTGGAATGTTAGAGGCTTGAACTCTGATGCTAGGCAGCGAGCTGTCAGACAGAAAATGGAGGAAAGCCAATGCTCTATAGCCTGCTTGCAAGAAACTAAATGCTCATCCTTTGATTGTAGATCTATCAAAAGTTTCTGCCCTAAAAGATTTGATTCTTTTGCTTGCTCCCCTTCAATAGGGGCTTCTGGTGGTATTCTTGTGGTTTGGAATTCGAATGTTTTTATTGGAAACCTCATTGAAGTTCAGCAATTTGCTATAGCGATTAAGTTTACCTCTAGGCAGAATAATGAAAGTTGGACCTTGGTTGTTGTTTATGGTCCTTGTCAGGGGGAAGCCAGGGATAATTTTGTTACCTGGCTATATAATCTCAATATTCCCATTAATGAGCATTGGTTACTGCTTGGTGACTTCAATTTTCTTAGGTCAGTGGACAATAGAAACCTACCTGGGGGGACATCAATGATATGTTTATTTTTAATGAGATTATTGGACATTTGGGTCTCCTTGAACTGCTAATTAAAGGTAGATCATACACTTGGTCCAATATGCAAGACATCCCTCTTCTGGAGCAGTTAGATTGGTTTTTCACCTCAGTAGATTGGATCACTGATTATCCAATGACTGAAGTGCTGCCTCTAGCCAGGACAACCTCTGATCATGTCCCTTGTCTAGTATCAATCAAGACAACCATACCAAAATCAAATCTGTTTAGGTTTGAAAACTATTGGCTGGAACTGCAGGGCTTTATGGATTGTGTGGAATCATCTTGGCTAGTCACATCTAGAAAGTCACACATTACTGCTCAGATTGCTGACAAGTTTAAGCATCTGAGAATGTGCCTTAAGAGATGGCAAATGAGTGTTTCCAAGTTAAAATTGTTAATTACCAAGTGTAATCATGTGATCTTTCTTTTAGATGAGTTGGAGGAATGGAGGCCCCTGTTTAGGCAGGAGTTCAATTTCAGGAAAATTGTAAAGATTCATTTGGAAAAGCTTCTACACTTGCACTGTATGTACTGGAAAAAGAGATGCACTATCAGGTATATTAAGGTTGGGGGTGAGAATACCAAGTTTTTTCATGCCATGGCCACTGAGAGACACAGGAGAAACTCAATTGCTAGTCTTAAGTTACCTGATGGTTCTGTGGTTTCTGACCATGAACAAATGGCTGGTATTATTTGGAGCTGTTTTAAAAACAGAATGGGCACCTCAAGAGGGATTGTCATGGGTTTTGATCTAGCATCTCTTATAGCTCCAGTAGTGGGCCTGGATGTGCTTACTGAACCATTTGGAAAAGAGGAAATGGATGAGGTGGTCAAACACATGCCTGTGGATAAAGCACCTGGACCTGATGGTTTTAATGGTCTATTCTTCAAGAGGTGTTGGCACATCATATCAAGTGACTTCTATGATTTGGCTAATGCTTTTCATGAGGGGACAACAGTGCTGGAAAACATTAATAGTTCTTTCATTACTCTGATACCCAAGAAACTGTCACCTGAGGAAGTGGGGGATTATAGGCCCATTTCTCTCACAAGCATGGGTCTGAAGTTTCTCTCCAAGATGGCTGCCAATAGATTTCAGAGGATAATTATGAAATGCATTCATAAGAACCAATATGGTTTCATTAAAAGCAGAACAATTCAGGACTGCATTGGTTGGACCTTTGAGTATCTGCATCAATGCCATCAGTCTAAGAGGCCCATTGTCATCCTCAAATTGGATTTTGAGAAGGCTTTTGACTCTGTTGAGCATGAAGCTATCTTCCAAATTCTCAAACACAAAGGCTTTAATGAAAAGTGGATTTTATGGATGAAGCAGCTCCTTGCCACTGGTACCTCTTCTGTCCTTCTAAATGGTGTGCCTGGGAGGAAGTTTGTTTGCAAAAAAGGAGTTAGACAGGGGGACCCTGTTTCTCCTCTTTTATTTGTGATAGCTGATGATCTTCTGCAAACAGTCATTAATGATATGTTCAGAAAGGGAATCCTAAAGCTACCTATACCTTGACATGATCAAGACTACCCTATCATTCAATATGCTGATGATACCTTGATCATCCTCCCTGCTGACAGGCAGCAACTTCTAGCTCTGAAGGAGATGCTGTTGGTGTTCTCAGTCCACAGGTCTTGATGTTAACTATCATAAATCCTTTATCATTCCTATAAATGTTGAAAATGCAGTCATGACTGAGCTGGCTTCTGCTTTTGGATGTCAAATTGGAAAGATGCCTTTTACTTACCTTGGTTTGCCTGTGGGTACTACAAGGCCTAAGATGGTTGACTTTATGCCTCTGGTGGACTGTATGGAGAGGAGAATGACTGCCAGTTCATCATTCCTAAATCAAGGTGAGAGACTGCAGTTCCTAAACTCTGCTTTGTCTTCCATGCCAATCTTCTTTATGGGCAGCCTGGCTGTGCCTGCTGGAATCCTAAAGCAGCTAGAAAGGATTCAAAGGTAGTGTTTGTGGAGAAAGAATAGGGATGAGCCTGCTCCATCTCTTGCTGCTTGGGATTTGATTTGCAGACCAAAAAGTAAGGGTGGTCTTGGTATTTTGAACCTGGGTGTTCAAAATGTGGCTTTGCTCCTCAAGCATGCTAGTAATTTTCTCAACAGGAAAGATCTACCTTGGGTGTCCTTAATTTGGGACTCATATTATCATGATGGCATACCCCAGGGAACAAATGCTTGTGGCTCTTTTTGGTGGAAGGATATTTGCAAGGTTTTGCAGAATTTTAGGGACTGCTCCTGGGTGCAAGTCAATGCAGGGGACACTGCTCTTTTTTGGTCTGATAACTGGAATCTTGGCTCTGAAGTTTCTACCTTACAGTCTAGATTTCCTAGACTATTCTCTTTTGCCAAGGATCCCTGGGTTTCTGTTAAGGACATCTTCAATTCAGTTGATTTATACCAACACTTTCATCTACCTTTGTCTGCCCAAGCTTTTGATGAGTTGAACTTGATAAGAAATATGATGACCTCCCATACCAGAGATGGCACTAGCAAGGATGTATGGTTATGGTAGGGTTCTACCAAGGGTTACAAACCTAAGCTGTTCTATAATCATGTTTTCCAGACTGAAACATTCAACCACCTGCTGTGCTGGATCTGGAAATCCTCTTGCACTATCAAGATCAAGGTTTTTGCATGGATGCTCACCATGGACAGACTTAACACCAAGGATATGGTTGATAGAAGACACTGGCACCTGGATGATGGTGTTTCTTGCAGGCTATGCCCCCTGCAAGTGCGAGAAACCAGAGACCATCTCTTCTTCAACTGCAATTTCAGTGTCAGAGTTTGGAATTATTTGCAGATTGATTGGACGTCTGGAACCTCAATGTCTGACCTTGTCATCCAGGCAAGGAGAAGCTTTGATAAGGCCTTTTTCACTGAAGTAGTACTTATTGCCTGCTGGAATATTTGGATCATCAGGAATGCAAAAGTGTTCAGAGGTGAAAGGGCAAGTTTTAACAAATGGAGAGGAGCTTTCAGGCATGACATAACTCTGATGCAGCATAGAATCAAGTCTAGGTACAAGGATGAGTTACTCAAGTGGATTTCCTTCTTGCCCCCTTAATTTTGCCCTTTGTTTTTATTGTTTTTCTTCTTCTTTTCGGTTACCTCTTGTAATCGTGTTGTTGTAACTGTTGCCTGCCTTTAATAAAGTTTTGAAATGCTGTGGGGGTTTTACCCCACAGTTCACGGTCAAAAAAAATATTAGAGGGCATCTTATTAAAATTACCATAAGAATTATTGTAGGAATTTCCATAATTATTAGAGGGATTACTAGGGAACGGTCTAGCATTAAAGTTTCCTCTATAAGCATTGTTTCCAAAACTATTCCTACCAACAAAATTCACATCCATAGATTCATTATTATTCTCAATTAAGGAAGACGAAGCCATATCATTGGGATCAAGAGGAGTATTTTTAGTAGCAAACATCTTCATAAGTTCATCCATCTTTCCACTCAAAACATTGATTTCTTCTATAGCATGCACTTTTTTACTAGAAGATCTTTTGGTGTGCCATTGAGAATAATTAGCCATAATATTATCAAGAAGTTTTGTAGCATCTCCTAATGTGATTTCCATAAATATGCCTCCCGCGGCCGAATCTAAGAGATTTCTAGAAGCAAAGTTCAAATCGGCATAAAATTTTTGTATGATCATCCATAAATTCAAACCGTGAGTAGGGCAATTACGAAGCATCAATTTCATTCTTTCCCAAGATTGGGCAACATGCTCATGATCAAGTTGTTTAAAATTCATGATATCGTTCCTAAGAGTGATGATCTTAGCGGGAGGAAAATACTTAGAGATAAAAGCATCTTTGCACTTGTTCCAAGAATCAATACTATTTTTAGGCAAAGACGAAAACCAAACTTTAGCACGATATCTAAGTGAAAACGGAAATAAATTCAATTTGACAATATTGTTATTCGTATTTTTCTTCTTTTGCATATCACACAAATCAACAAAGTTGTTTAGATGAGTAGCGGCATCTTCACTAGGAAGGCCGGCGAATTGATCTTTCATAACAAGATTCAGCAAAGCAGCATTGATTTCACAAGACTCAACATCATTAAGAGGAGCAATCGGAGTACTAAGGAAATCATTATTATTGGTGTTGGAGAAGTCACACAATTTGGTATTATCTTGCGACATGGCAACAAATAATCCAACACACAAGCAAACAGAAAAAGGCAAGCGAAAAGAGAGGAGGAGATTGGGAAAGAGAGGGCGAATAAAACGGCAAGGGTGAAGAGGGGGAGAGGAAAACGAGAGGCAAATAGCAAATATTCTAAATGCGAGGGAGATGGGTTTGTGATGGGTAATTGGTATGTCTTGACTTGAGCGAAGACCTCCCCGGCAATGGCGCCAGAAATCCTTCTTGCTACGTCTTGAGCTTGCATTGGTTTTCCTCGAAGAGGAGAGGGTGATGCAGCAAGTGTAGCGTAAGTATTTCCCTCAGTTTTGAGAACCAAGGTATCAATCCAGTAGGAGGCTCCTCAAAAGTCCCACGCACCTACACAAACAAAATGAGAACTCGCAACCAATGCAATAAAGGGGTTGTCAATCCCTTCACGGCCACTTGCGAAAGTGAGATCTAATAAAGATAGTATGATAAGATAGATATATTTTTGGTATTTTATAATATAGATGCAAAAAGTAAAGATGCAAATAAAAGTAGATTGAAATCAAATATGATAAGAGATAGACCCGGAGGCCATAGGTTTCACTAGAGGATTCTCTCAAGATAACATAAGTATTACGGTGGGTGAACAAATTACTGTCGAGCAATTGATAGAAAAGCGCATAGTTATGAGATTATCTAGGCATGATCATGTTTATAGGCATCACGTCCATAACAAGTAGACCGACTCCTGCCTGTATCTACTACTATTACTCCACACATCGACCGACTCCTGCCTGCATCTAGAGTATTAAGTTCATAAGAACAGAGTAACGCATTAAGCAAGATGACATGATGTAGAGGGATAAACACATGCAATATGATATAAACCCCATCTTGTTATCTTCATTGGCAACAATACAATAAGTGCCTTGCAACCCTTTCTGTCACTGGGTAAGGACACCGCAAGATTGAACCCAAAGCTATGCACTTCTCCCATGGCAAGAAAGACCAATCTAGTAGGCCAAACCAAACTGATAATTCAAAGAGACTTGCAAAGATAACTCAATCATACATAAAAGAATTCAGAGAAGATTCAAATATTATTCATAGATAAACTTGATCATAAACCAACAATTCATCGGATCTCGACAAACACACCACAAAAAGAGTATACATCGAATAGATCCCCACAAGAGAGGGGCAGAACATTGTATTGAGATCCAAAAAGAGAGAAGAAGCCATCTAGCTAATAACTATGGACCCGTAGGTCTGTGGTAAACTACTCACAACTCATCGGAGGGGCAAGGATGTTGATGTAGAGGCCCTCCGTGGTTGATTCCCCCTCCGGCAGAGAGCCGGCGAAGGCTCCAAGATTGGATCTCGCGGATACAGAAGGTTATGGCAGTGGAAGTTTTGTTTCGTGGTCCTCCTAGATGTTTTCGGGGTATGTAGGTATATATAGGAGGAAGAAGTACGTCGGTGGCCGCCCGAGGGGCCCACGAGACAGGGGGGCGCACCCTATAGGGGGTGGGCGGCCTCCTATCTCGTGTCTTCCTCGGAAGCTTCTTGATTTGCACTCCAAGCTCTCCGGATCACGTTCGTTCCAAAAATCACACTCTCGAAGGTTTCATTCCGTTTGGACTCCGTTTGATATTCCTTTTCTTCGAAATACTGAAATAGGTAAAAAAAACAGCAATATGGGCTGGGCCTTCGGTTAGTAGGTTAGTCCCAAAAATGATATAAATGTGTAAAATAAAGCCCATAAACATCCAAAAGGGGTAATATAATAGCATGGAACAATAAAAAATTATAGATACATTGGAGACGTATCAGAGCATATATCATGGAGTCTTCCACCGATCAAAACTTCTAGTCGACCACCATATCAGTAGTAGTATTCCCCCATGTATATAGTATAGTCAGAGCACTTTTGTAACGATAGTTAGACCGCTTGTATGCCTTTGTTCGATTTGATTGAAGTGATATGATTGTGTTTGTCTCACGTGCATATGGGTAGTGTCTTCCCTCTGGACCTCATTCGATTCTATTTTCTCACCTTTTCTAAACCCATCAGATGCCTCCGAGACGTGACAATGGATTTTCTTTCCCACCGGAGCTCACTCAGTTGATCCAGCAGCAGAATACCCTGATGCAACTACTAGTCCAGAATCAGAACCAGGGGAAGAACAAGAACAACAACCCAGCACCACCACCACCTGTTGATCACTTACCGCGCTTCTTAAGGCTAAATCCGCCGGTGTTTTCCAGTAGCACCGAGCCGATTGTTGCAGATGATTGGCTCCGCAAGATTGGAAGGGAGTTGACCACTGCAGGATGCACAGATGCAGAGAGAGTGCGTTTTTCCACACATCAGCTTGATGGACCCGCAGCATCATGGTGGGAGAATTTCACAGCCACTTACCCCATCGACACTGTCACATGGGACTAGTTTCAGCAAGCTTTTCGTACCGCCCATGTTTCAGCAGGAGCTATGGCCATGAAGGACGAACAGTGGGCCAGTATGTGGATGATTTTAGTAAGTTAGCACGTTATGCCCCAGATGACGTCGCTACAGATGCCGCTAAGAAAGAGAAGTTTCTGGAAGGACTGAATGACAAGCTGACCATGCAGTTGATGGTGGCAACCTTCAACAAATACTAGGATTTGGTAGACAGAGCTCTCATGATTGAAGGGAAGCAGCAGCAGATAGACAACCGCAAGAGGAAGTATGGACAAGGGAAGTACAATTCAGGAGCTCAACAGAGGCCCCGTTTTACCCCGAACTCGGGAGGACACATTCACCATAATGATGGAGGTCACAATTCCAATGGAGGGAGTTCTCATAACCATAGTGGACCCAAGAATGGGAATGGGAATGGAGGAAGCAACGGCTAGAACCGTTCCAACCCAGCAACGCCCGCCAAGAAGGATCTAAGTCACATTACTTGTTTCAAGTGCTGGAAGAATGGACATTACGCCACAGAGTGTTCTAAAGCGAAAAATGGAAATGGCAGTGGAAGCTCTGGGAAGAAGCCCAACCCTTTCAACAGGGGACAAGTAAACCACGTTAGCATCGAGGAGGTTGAAGCGCAGCCCGATGCAGTAATAGGTAAGTTTTTGGTTAAGTCATTTACTGTAATCGTTCTTTTTGATACTGGTGCATCGCATTCATACATATCAAGGGGATTTGTGGATAAGTATAACCTGCCAACCCAAGCCCTAAGGTCACCCATGTTAGTTATCTCGCCTGGAGCAGAGTATATGGCTAGCCTATGGTGTGATCGGTTACCATTAAGGGTTGATAACTACGTGTTCCCCTCAGACCTAATAGTATTGGAGTCACAAGAACTGGATGTAATATTAGGCATGGATTGATTATCGAAGTATGGAGGGAACATTGACTGCGCTAGTAAGTCGATTTTGCTCACCACCCCAGAAGGAAGAAGGATCAAGTATGTATCCCGGCATGTGCCGAAGAGGACTCAAGTGAAGTCCTTATGAGGAGTTGTACAAGAGAAAGTACCGGTGGTGAAGGATTTCCCTGATGTATTTCCAGAGGAGTTGCTAGGCATGCCACCGGATAGAGACATTGAGTTTTTATTGAGCTTTTGCCAGGCACAGGGCCAATATCTAAGAGACTGTATCGGATGCACGCAAAGGATTTGGAAGAAATTAAGAAGCAGATTAAGGAGTTACTGGATAAAGGCTGTATTCGCCCAAGTTCGTCACCTTGGGGATCACCAATGCTTCTAGTGGAGAAGAAGGATGGATCGTTGAGGATGGTTGTTGATTATCGAGGGTTGAATAAAGTGACGATCAAGAACAAGTACCCACTACCGATGATCAATGATTTGTTTGACCAGTTGCAAGGAGCTAAATTATTTTCCAAGAACGATCTGCGATCAGGATACCACCAGTTGAAGATACGAGAGCAGGATATACCTAAGACAACTTTTACCACAAGGTACGGGCTATATGAGTATACCATTATGTCATTTGGTCTGACTAACACACCTGCATATTTCATGAACATGATGAACAAGGTGTTTATGGAGTTTTTAGATAAGTTCATCGTGGTGTACATTGATGACATATTGGTCTACTCAAAGAATGAAGAGGAGCATAAGGAGCATTTGCGTTTGGTACTTGGGAAGCTCAGAGAACATCAGTTGTATGCCAAGTTCAGCAAGTGTGAGTTTTGGTTGAAGGAAGTTGGATTCCTTGGACATGTTATATCTAGAGAAGGAATAGCAGTAGACCCTACCAAGGTTGTCACAATGACAAATTGGGAAGCACCCACGTCAGTTGGAGAGATCCGGAGTTTTCTTGGACTCGCAGGATACTATAGAAGGTTCATTGAGAATTTATCTAAGATTGCAAAGCCCATGACGGAGTTGCTGAAGGACACCAAGTTCAAATGGACTGAGCAATGTGAAGCCAGTTTTCAGGAGTTGAAGAAACGCTTGGTTATAGCCCCAGTGTTGATTCTTCCAGATTGTAGCGACCCGACCCGAATGGATCAAGTCTCTGTGCTTAAGTGTCATCCCTGGATCGGTATGCTGACACACACAGTACTCGAGGATTTATAACAGAGGTAAATCACATTTATAAAATAACGTAAATACTATTACCTCAATCCAAATAGCGGAAGTAACAAGGTTGCGGATTCCCATCAACACCAACGGCAAAGTTGAGTATAGGAATCGTAACCCTAACGTATCACTTACTCATCGTAAGATCCTGCAACATGAGATGTTGCAGCCACAAAGGGTTAGTACATTGAATGTACTGGCAAAATTCACACTGTAGAGCAATGCTGAAATATGGCTATCACTACATGCATATTTGGCTGGTGGAAAAAGCTCTATGGTTACAGTTTTGCGTAAAGCCAATTTTTCCCTACTGCAAAGGAATAAATTTATTTAACTATCATGGTGGTTGTTAAACATTGAGAATGGTTGACAACATTCTCAATCCCAATTAAAAGTACTCATTAACAACCCAACAATATTAAATTAGAGTAACATGATGAGATTCACAGGAAAATCCAAGTACTAGATACTCAAGATGTCCATAACCGGGGACACGGCTAACCATGATTAGTTTATACACTCTGTAGAGGTTTGCGTACTTTTCCACACATGACTCGATCTCCTCCGTTTGGTTTCTCGCACTACATGGTGTTTGAGAAACGGATGATCGAGACATAGCCTTTCAGAAGCACTTGCACCTTACGTAGAGGGTAGACCGTACCAACCTACATCCCCTACATCTGCTAGTCTACCCTATAAGAGTTCGCACGACTTAGTCAACTATGCTAGAGCCCATAATAGCATGTGGCTGCACACGGAAGTTTGTAGCATGAATAATCTTATGATCCCTTTGAGCCTGGGTGGCGGTCCGAAGAAAAACAGGCAAGTCATGGAAACCCAGGTGCCTAGACAGGCAAGTCCTGGAGTAACCAGGTGCCTCAATCCACCCAGATGTGTATTAATGTTGCCACCTTAAATAAACCATTAATTAACAAACTCACATCTATCATGGAAAATTCACTCACCCAATCCACGTCTACTAGCATAGCATGGCATAATAAGCAAACGTTGGAGTAACTCCCAAGGGTTTGATAATAACACAAGTAATAGGTACTACCTCATCTACTTCCCAAAACCCACAATTTAATTCAGATCCTAATCATGCAATTGTTTGAGGATTGTTCTAATGCATAAAAACTGGGTATGTGAAAAGTATGATCAAAGTGTGAACTTGCCTGCAATGTTGATGAAGATGATTCGCACTCAAAACTCTTTATCGTTCTACTCGTCACATTCCGGTCAATCTATCGTAAGCAAGCAATAGTAACCACACATAAGCAATCACTCAAAAGAATCGAAAGAACGAAGAGTACGATTCGGAAAACATCAAAACCAAGCGAATAACTCTTGCAACATAAAAAAATTACTAATAGTACCAAAATTATGTGAATTTGGCCTTATCATAAATTTTAGGTCAAGAGCTTCGATTTGCAAAAAGAATCAACTAAATCGGAGTTACGAACTCAAGTTATGATCAAACGAAGTTCAAATTCAAATCTGATCTAATTCAAATTTTAAAACTTTCAAAAACATGTTTAAGTTGTTTTACTGGATAGAGAGGATCATAACGAAGACGTGGGCGTTGGTTTCGTTGGGTTTGGACAAACGAGTAAAAAGTTGTGAGTGTTTGAAGTACAGGGGCTAATTTGTCAATAAAATATTCACAGACGGGTCCCTGGCCGAAATTAAAAATAAAAGAAAAACCTATTGAACGAACACTCGTTTTCTAACTCTAACCAGCGAACGCTCTCTAAATAACTAGACTAAAACAGAAAACCGGGTTTTAAAAAAACCGAAACCCTAAAAAGAAAAACCGGCGAACCGGGCGGTTTATTACCGGACCGGGAAAACCGACGGGTCGGGCGGCGGATCTGGCGCTTCCGGCGAGGCGGCGGACTCCGGCGAGGCGGGGCGGCGGCTCCGGCGGTCGTCGAGGCCAACGAAGTGGTCGGGGAGGGGCGGCGCTGGGCGGCGGGTGCGGTGGTGGCGACGACGGTGGTCATTGGCGGCGAGGGTGGCGGCTTCGGGCGGCGGGGCTCGGCGGATCCCGCCGGCGGTGGCGGCGCGTTGCGAGGAGAGGCGAGGCGAGGGGAGAGAGAGGGGAGTCGGGGAGACGCCTTTTATGGGGAGGGGCGAGGAGGTGGCGTGGGGAAGGGGGCAGGAGGAGGCCGGGCGGCGCACGGCGTCCATGGCGGCGCGGAGGCGTGCCCGAGCGGGACTCCCGCTCGGGAAGGAGAGGGGCGACGCTGCTGGGCTGGGCCGTGGCCTGGCCTGGGAGCCGGGCCGGCCCAGTCAGAGGAGGGAGTTTTTTTTAACAAATAGTCAAAGAAATAAATAAAATAAATAAAAACAGAAATATAATATATATCAAAATTTTCAGAAAAAGATTGCCTACAAGCTGAACATTTTTCTAGAGTCAAATAAAATACACACAAGTTCAAATAAAGCAAAGAGTGCTTCTGCCCTAGTAAAATCCAGTAAAAATCATTTTAAAAATACCAAAATTTATTCAAATTTATTTCTCCCCAATTTTCTGATATAGGGAATCATGTTACCCTATTTTCCATATATTTTATTTTTGGAGAAAAATAATTTGAATAAAACTCAAATAACTCCAAATCGAAAAATAAATTCAAGAGGACTTTGAATTTAATTCATTGAAACTCCCAACTCATATTTCATATGTTTTGAAGCAGTCATTTTATCTTCGCTCGTGAAAATCGTTGAGTTGCATAAAGTTCCTGGGTTGGAAATATTTTCCAAATGAAATTCAAATATTTTCAACACCCCTTGTCATTTAAATAAATGGAAGAAGTCATGTCATCTTCTCTCCAGGGTTTTGTGTGAAAAGAATTTGAATTCACGGAGATCATGAATGCAAAATGAAAGTTTGGGAAAGTCCTTTTATTCCCTCTCATTTAACTTTCAAAAAGTCACTCAATCAATCAAACAATCAATCAAATCTATCTATTTATTTATAACATTCCAAAATTTAGAATTTTGGGATGTTACAAACCTACCACCCTTAAAATGAATCTTGTCCTCGAGATTCGGAGAGGCTAGCAAGAAATAGGTTGGGTTTGGGGGTCTTCTCAAAATCCATCGATCATCTCCGGGGTCTGGGGTGCTACCACCCTTAGAAGCATGGTTACGGTTCCATCAAAACTCATATACTCCATCCTTAATGTTGACAGTGTCAGTCTTCCCAGATCTCGGGAAATTCCATCTCTGGGCTCTTCCGGTAGTGGCATAACCTTTTCCTTAATTCCTGTATCCATTTGATCTGGTAAGGTTATTCCAAGACTGGGTCTTCTTAGCTGACGGGTCTGGCGCCAATACTAAACAACTATCGATATCTCATGGTGGTCAACAATTTATGGTTTCTCCTGCAGGAAAATGGGTCTGGGCTGAACCTCACTGTATAACCTATGATTGGCAGCAGCTGCCTTGTACAAGGGAAAAATACTTATACCATTTTAAGGTTTAAACAAGGTTTTGACTGTCGTCGCTCTACTATAGGTAAGTCACTCAGATTTACCATCCCACATAGCAAGGCGAATAATAAGAGTAAGTCGGTATGGTGATCAATCCATCCCGCACCCAAATCATTACCTTGTACATGGTTTAGCAAATCTCGCATTCTAACACTTGGTCATCCTCACAAGCATTGCAGAATTTCTCTTGTCGACGAACCAAGTTCGAATAATCCATTGATTCTGCAAGGTGGACAAACAACTATCGGTCCTTCACCACTCTCAGGTTTTGTGTAAACTCCTATAGAATCGTCGGTTGATAAAGGCATAACCTCTTCCAGGGTTTTTTCCTTCAGCAAGAGTGTGCTTGCTTCTTGGCAGGTCCTGGGGCCTGTGGGTTATGGCCCATCTCATCACTTGTAGTCCTTGAACTTATCCTCGGGCTTCTGATCATTATTCCAACTTCCAACTTCCTAGTATTCTTAAATCCATCCAATTGTACTGTCTTCCTTCCTTCTATTGGCAGCAAACTAGGACATGATTACTCAGACTCATCATGGAATTTCCATTGATCCATATTTCCAACATCATACCTCCTTTATATCCAATAGTAATTCATCTCTTCATCCTCGTGGGATGTCCCACATACCGAGATAAAAACTTATACTTATGAAGTCCATACTCCACTTCATGGAACATCATTATCCTTTCAAGGTTCAAGCGTCCTTACAGGGGAATATTGGCCATCTCTGCATGGCACTTCTTCAACTGGGAAACGTGAAACGCATCATGAACTTCTGACAGTCCTTCGGGTGACTCCAACTTGTTGGCCACTTCTCCCATATGCTCCAGAACTCGGTATGGTCCTACAAATCTTGGGGCTAACTTTCCCTCAATTCCAAATCGTTTAACTCCTCTCAGAGGGGACACACGAAGACATGCTCTATCTCCAATTTCATAGACTACCTCCTTGCATTTTTTTGAGTCTGCATAACTCTTCTGCCTGGACTGAGCTACCTTCAATCTATCTCGAATCCACTTAACATTCCCTTCTGACTCCTTGATCATATTTGGTCCAAACAACTGACGGTCTCCAACTTCATCCCACATCAACGGTGTCTGGCTCCTTCTCCCATACAAAGCTTAAAAAGGGGCCATCTTCAAACTGGCTGGGTAACTGTTGTTGTATGAGAACTCTGCATAAGGTAGATTATCGTCCCTACTAGATCCAAAATTTAGTGCACGCACTCTCAACATGTCCTCCAGAATCCGATTGACTCTCTCGGTCTATCCATCTGTCTGCGGATGAAAGGCTGTACTGAACTCTAGCCTAGTACCCAAAGTGTGGCGCAGCTAATTCCAAAAGTTTGAGGTAAACTGTGTTCCTCTATCTGATAAGATGGTCCTCGGAACTCCATGCAGACATACGATCCTGGTCAAATATATCTTGTCCAACTTCGCACTTGTATAGGTGGTTTTCACTGGGATAAAATGAGGCACTTTGGTCAAGCGAATCAACTACTACCCAGATAGAATCATATATCAATCGGGTTCTGGGAAATCGGGTAATGAAATCCATGCCAAGCTTATCTTGCTTCCATTCGGGTATCGGCATAGGCTGTAGTAATCCAGCTGGCTTCTGATGCTCTGCCTTTACTCTCTGGCATACATCACCTACGACTACATACTCCGCAATATACTTCTTCATACCAGTCCACCAGAAACACTCCTTCAAATCCAAATACATCTTGGTGTTTCCAGGGCGAATCTAGTATGGTGAGTCATCAGCCTCTTGAAGTATTTACTTCCTGATCTTTGCATTACTGGGTACATGTACACTATCCTCAAACCATAAGGTGTCGTGCTCATCCTTACGAAAACCTTTGGCCTTTCCTTTGCTCATCCTCTCTTTTATCTCAGCAATTTGTTTGTCATACTTCTGAGCTTCACGAATCTTTCCCAACAACGTAGAATGAACTTCCATTGCTGCAACAAAACCTTTGGGAACAATCTCCAACCGAAGTTCCCTGATAATCCTCGGCTAACTCCTTTGGAAATCCTCCGCTTATGAAGGTATTCGTCCTTGTTTTCCTTAGGTTGTGTCCTATTTCTCCACAAAGCATGTATGCACAAGGTTTCTTCATATCACTTCCATAAGGCTTCAACTTCTGGGACACAAACTAAGACTTTAGCAAAGTCAACTTAATTCTTCCCAAATGGTTGCTCTTTGCCATCTATTGACGGTTTGGTACATCCTCCACCAAGTAGCAGCACCTCTTTCAAAGCACCAAAGAGCATGCTGAGTCATATCCTTTCCGACTACAGGGTTTATTCTTCATGTGATCCTCCATGTTTTGAATCCATTGGTCCGTCTCCAATTGACTCATCGGTCCAGAAAATATAAGCTCATCTCCATTCATCCTCTATTGGGTCCAAGGGTTTTGGGTGGGATAAGAGAGATAGAGAGGGATACACACAATACAAACAATAGTTTTGAAAAGGTAGGTTTTATTGTGGCTGTCGAAAAAACATCAAACAAATGACAGCTCACAATCGTCGCCTCTACCATAAGTATAAAACAGGGGTTGGGTCTTCTAATGGTCTACAGATCTCAACGTCATCAAACTCTTCAAGTCTTAGTCATGTCTCCGATGACTCCTTCTGATCATTCTTGTCCTTCTCAAGTTCTTTTGCCAAATCTTCTCTGTTGACGCGAAGTCTCTCATGACATCTTTTAATATTTCTGGGGTTGCATTCCAAACTTCTGGGTTTCAACATCCTTGGCATGAACCATGGTCCTATTGTCCTTCAGTTGCTGACAAATCTCCGGTATCTCAAGGTTTTGTTCCTCCAGCTTGTCTACTTTCAGCTTCAAGGTCCTGAGTTCTTCACAAAATGCTCCCTTATCAAATATGACTTCCTAAAGTCCATCTTAAAATCCTTGATGTAATACTCCAGATCCTGGCGATGCACCAGCTAAGGTTAAAACTGCATCCTTTGTTGATGGGTGCTCCATTAGCCCTTTTGTCATCCAATTCTTCCGAAAGATGCGTGCTAAACACCTCACGGTGACAATAACATGAGCGAGAGATAGCATCATGGATAGCCGTGTTTCTTCCCTTTGTCATTTCCATGAGCTATCATTCCATAGTTGATATGTCCTGCCTTAGGGTTTTCTTGACAAAACTTTGAGTTTTAATGCTCCATGTTCAGGTCTTTCTCCGATACACCTTGATCTCGGGTATTGACAGCTTCCATAGTCTTCCAAGTTCCATAAGGGGTGCCTTCATTGGTCATACCAAATCTGGAAATTCTTCATAGCCTTCAAATTCTCCTAGTCTTCGGAGTCTTCAACTGTTGTAGTTTCCATCATTCAGATGCACGGCAAAATCTCCTTCATTCCGTAGTGGTCTTAGTTGTCCGATATCTGGTCTTTCTTGGAGTGATCTCATCAGTCGAATCTTCGAGTGGTAAAAAGGGGAAAGGGGTATAGCCTCACTAAAAGGGAATATTTGAATAAGCCCAGAAGAGAAGAGAGGTAAAAGATCTTTTTGACAATGAAGTAGTAGAGAAAATATTTCCTATGGGCTTGCCAGTTTCTAGGGTCACATCCTACAGTCAACATGTGCTCTGATACCATCCTGTAGCGACCCGACCCGAATGGATCAAGTCTCTGTGCTTAAGTGTCATCCCTGGATCAGTATGCTGACACACACAGTAGTCGAGGATTTATAACAGAGGTAAATCACATGTATAAAATAACGTAAATACTATTACCTCAATCCAAATAGCAGAAGTAACAAGGTTGTGGATTCCCATCAACACCAACGGCAAAGTTGATTATAGGAATCGTAACCCTTACGTATCACTTACTCATCGTAAGATCCTGCAACATGAGACGTTGCAGCCACAAAGGGTCAGTACATTGAATGTACTGGCAAAATTCACACTGTAGAGCAATGCTGAAATATGGCTATCACTACATGCATATTTGGCTGGTGGAAAAAGATCTATGGTTACAGTTTTGCGTAAAGCCAATTTTTCCCTATTGCAAAGGAATAAATTTATTTAACTATCATGGTGGTTGTTAATCATTGAGAATGGTTGACAACATTCTCAATCCCAATTAAAAGTACTCATTAACAACCCAACAATATTAAATTAGAGTAACATGATGAGATTCACAGGAAAATCCAAGTACTAGATACTCAAGATGTCCATAACCGGGGACACGGCTAACCATGATTAGTTTATACACTCTGCAGAGGTTTGCGCACTTTTCCCCACATGACTCAATCTCCTCCGTTTGGTTTCTCGCACTACATGGTGTTTGAGAAACGGATGACCGAGACATAGCCTTTCAGAAGCGCTTGCACCTTACGTAGAGGGTAGACCGTACCAACCTACATCCCCGACATCTGCTAGTCTACCCTGTAAGAGTTCGCACGACTTAGTCAACTATGCTAGAGCCCATAATAGCATGTGGCTGCACACAGAAGTTTCTAGCATGAATAATCTTATGATCCCTTTGAGCCTGGGTGGCGGTCCGAAGAAAAACAGGCAAGTCCTGGAAACCCAGGTGCCTAGACAGGCAAGTCCTGGAGTAACCAGGTGCCTCAATCCACCCAGATGTGTATTAATGTTGCCACCTTAAATAAACCATTAATTAACAAACTCACATCTGTCATGGAAAATTCACTCACCCAATCCACGTCTACTAGCATAGCATGGCATAATAAGCAAACGTAGGAGTAACTCCCAAGGGTTTGATAATAAAACAGGTAATAGGTACTACCTCATCTACTTCCCAAAACCCACAATTTAATTCAGATCCAAATCATGCAATTGTTTGAGGATTGATCTAATGCATAAAAACTGGGTATGAGAAAAGTATGATCAAAGTGTGAACTTGCCTGTAATGTTGATGAAGATGATTCGCACTCAAAACTCTTGATAGTTCTACTCGTCACACTCCGGTCAATCTATCGTAAGCAAGCAATAGTAACGACACATAAGCAATCACTCAAAAGAATCGAAGGAACGAAGAGTACGATTCGGAAAACATCAAAACCAAGCGAATAACTCTTCCAACATAAAACAATTCCTAACAGTACCAAAATTATGCGAATTTGGCCTTACCAGAAATTTTAGGTCAAGAGCTTCGATTTGCAAAAAGAATCAACTAAATCGGAGTTATGAAACTCAAGTTATGATCAAACGAAGTTCAAATTCAAATCTGATCTAATTCAAATTTTAAAACTTTAAAAAACATGTTTAAGTTGTTTTACTGGATAGAGAGGATCATAACGAAGACGTGGGCGTTGGTTTCGTTGGGCTTGGACAAACGAGTAAAAAGTTGTGAGTGTTTGAAGTACAGGGGCTAATCTGTAAATAAAATATTCACAGATAGGTCCCTGGCCAAAATTAAAAATAAAAGAAAAACCTATTGAACGAACGCTCGTTTTCTAACTCTAACCAGCGAACGCTCTCTAAATAACTAGACTAAAATAGAAAACCGGGTTTTAAAAAAACCGAAACCCTAAAAAGAAAAACCGGCGAACCGGGCGGTTTATTACCGGACCGGGAAAACCGACGGGTCGGGCGGCGGATCTGGCGCTTCCAGCGAGGCGGCGGACTCCGGCGACGCGGGGCGGCGGTTCCGGCGGTCGTCGAGGCCGACGAAGTGGTCGGGGAGGGGCGGCGCTGGGCGGCGGGTGCGGTGGTGGCGATGGCGGTGGTCATCGGCGGCGAGGGTGGCGGCTTCGGGTGGCGGGGCTCGGCAGATCCCGTCGGCGGCGGCGGCGCGTTGCGAGGAGAGGCGAGGCGAGGGGAGAGAGAGGGGAGTCGGGGCGGCGCCTTTTATGGGGAGGGGCGAGGAGGTGGCGTGGGGAAGGGGGCAGGAGGAGGCCGGGCGGCGCACGGCGTCCCTGGCGGCGCGGCGGCATGCCCGAGCGGGACTCCCACACGGGAAGGAGAGGGGCGGCGCTGCTGGGCTGGGCCGTGGCCTGGCCTGGGAGCTGGGCCGGCCCAGTCGGAGGAGGGAGTTTTTTTTAACAAACAGTCAAAGAAATAAATAAAATAAATAAAAACAGAAATATAATATAGGCATATTATATATCAAATTTTTCAGAAAAAGACTGCCTACAAGCTGAACATTTTTCTAGAGTCAAATAAAATACACACAAGTTCAAATAAAGCAAAGAGTGCTTCTGCCCTAGTAAAATCCAGTAAAAATCATTTTAAAAATACCAAAATTTATTCAAATTTATTTCTCTCCAATTTTCTGATGTAGGGAATCATGTTACCCTATTTTCCATATATTTTATTTTTGTAGAAAAATAATTTGAATAAAACTCAAATAACTCCAAATCGAAAAATAAATTCAAAAGAACTTTGAATTTAATTCTTTGAAACTCCCAACTAATATTTCATATGTTTTGAAGAAGTCATTTTATATTCGCTCGTGAAAATCATTGAGTTGCATAAAGTTCCTAGGTTGGAAATATTTTCCAAATGAAATTCAAATATTTTCAACACCCCTTGTCATTTAAATAAATGGAAGAAGTCATGGCATCTTCTCTCCAGGGTTTTGTGTGAAAAGAATTTGAATTCACGGAGATCACGAATGCAAAATGAAAGTTTGGGAAAGTCCTTTTATTCCCTCTCATTTAACTTTCAAGAAGTTTCGAATTTCACTCAATCAATCAAACAATCAATCAAATCTATCTACTTATTTACAACATTCCAAAATTTAGAATTTTGGGATGTTACACAGATCAACGCAAGGATTATCAAGTGTATTGCGACGCTTCTCATCGAGGACTTGGAGCAGTGCTGATGCAGGAGGGAAGAGTTGTTTCATATGCCTCCCAATAGCTTAAACGCCATGAGTCAAATTATGCTACCCACGATTTGGAGCTAGCAGCCGTAGTGCATGCATTGAAGACATAGAGACATTTTCTCATCGGAAACCACTGTGAGGTGTACACGGATCACAAGAGTTTGAAGTATATGTTCACGCAGAAGGAGTTGAATCTCAGGCAGAGGAGATGGTTGGAGCTCATCAAGGATTATGATATGAGGTTGCACTATCATCCCAGAAAGGCTAACATAGTAGCCGATGCGTTGAGTCGCAAGAGTCATGTAAATACACTCATGACCGGAGGATTACCCAAGGAGTTAGCAGAGGATCTTTGTGAGCTATGTTTGGAAATAGTTCCGAGAGGTTATGTAGCAGCATTGGAAATTCAGTCCACTTTGATGGATAAGATCAGAGAAGCTCAAAAGATGGACAAGGAGATTGCTGAGATAAAGGAAAGGATGAGCAAAGGAAAGGCTAAAGGATTTCGTGAGGATGAGCACGATACCTTATGGTTTGAGGACCGCGTATATGTGCCTAATGACCCTGAGATCAGAAAGTTGATTCTGCAGGAGGCCCATGACACGCCGTATTCGATTCACCCAGGAAATACCAAGATGTATCTAGATTTGAAGGATGGTTTCTGGTGGACCAGAATGAAGAAGGATATTGCAGAGTATGTAGCAGTTTGTGATCTATGTCAGAGAGTGAAGGCAGAGCATCAGAAGCCAGCAGGATTGCTACAGCCATTGCCGATACCCGAATGGAAGTGGGATAAGCTAGGCGTGGATTTTATCACGGGTTTGCCCAGGACTCGTGCAGGCTATGACTCGATATGGGTTGTAGTAGATCGGTTGACGAAGGTAGCTCATTTCATGCCAGTGGAGACCACTTACACTGGTGCTAAGTTGGCAAAGATATAAATGATCAGGATCGTATGTCTGCATGGAGTTCCGAGGACCATTGTATTAGATAGAGGAACCCAGTTTACCTCAAAGTTTTGAAATCAGTTGCATGAGACTTTGGGTACCAGGCTAGAGTTCAGTACAGCCTTTCATCCACAGACAGATGGACAGACGGAGAGAGTCAATCAGATTCTGGAGGACATGTTGAGAGCTTGTGCGCTAGATTATGGATCTAGTTGGGACGGCAATTTGCCATATGCAGAGTTCTCTTACAACAACAGTTATCAAGCCAGTTTGAAGATGGCCCCTTTTGAAGCTTTGTATGGAAGGAGGTGCAGGACCCCATTGTTGTGGGATGAAGTTGGAGACCGTCAGTTGTTTGGACCAGATTTGATTAAGAAGTCTGAAGAGAAGGTTAAACTGATTCGCGATAGACTCAAGGTAGCCCAGTCCAGGAAGAAGAGCTATATGGATTCAAAATGCAAGGAGACAATTCACGAAGTCAGAGACAGAGTGTATCTTCGGGTGTCCCCACTTCAAGGAGTTAAGCGTTTTGGAGTTAAGGTAAAGTTAGCACCACTTTTTGTGGGACCATACAAAGTTTTGGAACGTATGGGAGAAGTTTCTTACAAGTTCGAATTGCCAGAAGGATTGTCAGGATTTCATGATGTGTTCCACATTTCCCAGTTGAAGAAGTGCCACGCAGAGATGGCCGATATTCCTCTGAGAGATACAGTGCCACTGGAAGCGATTCAGCTGGATAGCGATTTGACCTACGAGGAGAAACCAGTGAAGATTCTCGAGTTTGCCAGCCAAGTCACACGCAGCAAGGTTATCAAGTTCTGCAAAGTTTAGTGGAGCCACCATACCGAGGATGAAGCCACCTGGGAACGAGAGGAAGACCTACTGAAGGACCACCCTCACCTATTTTCTAGGCAACCCGAATCTTGAGGGCGAGATTCATCTTAAGGGGGGTAGGTTTGTAACATCCCAAATTTCCAATTTGGAATGTCATACATTAGATCATCATTGCATATCATATTTTATTGCATTTTAGGTTAATCCAAGAAATTCTACGCAACTCAAGGACCCGCAGAGAGAGTTGGGGATTTCGTTATTTTCATATTTGAGTTTTCTCAAATTTTGAAAAGAGGGTCATTTGGTTTTAATTATTTTTCTCTCCGATTATTTCATATATTAAAATAAAAGAGAGGGGATAAAATGACTTCCCCAAAATAAAGAAATATTGGAGGTCAAATATTAAAATCAAATAAGAAATTTATTCAGACTTTTATTGCTATTTTAGTTGAATTAGGAGAAAATGCATTTTTCAAAATTGCACTAGAGGCCCAAATAAATATTCACCTTGTCCGCTATATTTTTAGAGGATGGGGAAAATTTATTTCAGGATTTTTGGAGTCTGTTTAGTATTTCTTTTATTTGTTTTTCTGGGCGTCATAATTATTTAAAATAAAGGAACCGACGTACCGGGCCGTGTCCGCCTGGGACACCGACATGGCCGGCCCTCTAAGAGGCCCGAGCCCCCCCCCCCCAGCCAAACCCTAGCCGCCCCGCCTACCTTGAAATCCGCACCACACCGCCGCCTTTCGCCGCTCGCCGCTACCGGAGCCCACCACCTCGCCGCCCCATCGCCGAACTCAACCCTGCCGTTGCAGTACATTTTTTAAGAAACTGTTCGTTTTTTTAAAACCTAGATTCGTTTTTTTATTAGATCGGTTCGGTTTTTCCCAGTTTAGTTAAATAGCGGACGTTCGTCTGTACGTTCGCTTTAACGAGTGATGTTCACCCGTTAGCCGTAGAAAGCGAACGTTCGTTCGTTAGCCTGTTCGTCAGTTTTTCTTTTTCCAGGGTTTTTCTGCGGTTATTTTTTATCGCGATTTCTGCCCTGATCTTCGTTTTAGTTTATCTTTTCGCTCGTTTATCAGAATCAGGCGATTCAAATTCCTAGATCTTCGTTTCGAAGCCCTCTTTCTGTTTAACCAACTTGAACAAGATTTTGATACTGTAAAATTTGACTTTAGTCCAGATTAGTGAATGGATCTTGTTTCTTTCGTAGTTTGAGTTTCGTTGTTCCGTTTGATTTGATTCTTTTTGCAAACCGGAGTTCTTCAGTTGAACTTTCTGGTTAGGCCTTTTATTTGAGTTTTACCCGTGCTTCTAGTTGAGTGCTTATTGTATGCTATTGTTTGTTTGCGATAGAGTACCCGGAGTGTGAAGCGTGCTACTACGAGTCTCTAGGTTTCGCGGATCATCAGCAAGGCAAGTAACACTTTGATCATACCTCTTTACAACCCGGTTTTATTGCATTAGATCAACCCTCAAACATGGCATGGTTAGGATTTGATTAACATGATGAGGTAGAACCTATTGCCCTGTTTATTATCAAACCTTTGGGAGTTACTTTTACATTATGCTTATATTACTATGCTATGCTCGTAGACGTGGTTTGGTTGAGTGTATCCATTTCAGATGTCAGTATTGTTAATTAATGGTTAACTTAAGGTGGCTACTTAAATACACATCTGTGTGGATTGCTTGAGGCACCCTGGAGTACCCAGTGGTTGTCAGGGCACCTGGAGAATCCAGTGTTATCCTAGGATATCCCGAAGTACCCATGTGATCATCCTACGTCCGCCACCCAGGCTCAAAGGGATCATAAGATTATTCATGCTAGAAACTTCCATGTGCAGCCACAAGCCAATATGGGCTCTGGCATAGTTGAGTAAGTTGCGTGAAGCTCTTGAAGAGGTAGACTCGCAGATATAGTGGGTTGTAGGAGGTACTGTCTATCCAGAGTAGAGAGTTAATGCTTCAGAAAGACTATGTATCAAATCTCCGACCATGGATGTGTTCGAGTCTTGTGGGGAAAAGTGTGCAAACCTCTGTAGAGTGTACAAACTAATCATGGTTAGCCGTGTCCCCGGTTATGGACGTTTTGAGTATCTGGTTCTTGGATTATCATGTTGATCTCATCACTCTAAATTAATTTGATTGGGTTTAATGTTGATGTTTAATTGGGATTGAGTTGGAGGAGCCTTCTCAATTTTTAACAACCACCATGATAGTTAAACAAAATTTATTCCTTTGTTGTAGGGATAAATTGGAGTTATGCAAAACTGTAACCATAGAGCTTTCCACCAGCCATAAATTGGAGTCATTCTGTTCATTACCCTATGTGTTACATTGCCAGCATATTCCATGTGCTGACCCATTTCGGGCTGCAACGTTTCATGTTGCAGACTTTTCAGACGACATGTAAGGTGCCATAGGTCGTTGTCTTTCACTCAGCTATGCTGTTGGAGTTGATGGACTCGCTTTATCTTCCAAGCCTTCTGCTATAATCGTTTTTAGAGGGCCTTAATCCTTATTATTGTAATAAGTTCTCTTTTGAGACATTCGATGTAATAAGTGTGTGATTGCAACTCTGTTATAAATCCTCAAGTACTGTGCGTGTCAGCATTACCGATCCAGGGATGACACTGATGCACAGAGACCACACTGTTTGAGGTCTGGTCGCTACATGCTCAATGCGGGATTGCACATTAATGGTATTTGGGTAATCCAACCGACCGCGGCGCATACCCACATTGGGAACAGGCGAGGTTTTAAGGCTAGGGGGGCAGGCGCTTGGCATTCACAGCCTACATAAGCGGATAGAGATCCATCTTTTGCACCCCGCGCCTTCTTCCTTCCTCAGCCTTCCCATCTCCGAGCTTCAGCGCCCAAGCTTCGATCTTTCCCCACTGCCACCAACCTCTCCGGCCATGTCCAGATCCGGCTCTCAAGGCAAGTGGGTGGCCTCCTCCATGATGGCGAAGGACATCAAGGAGCTCCGGGAGGCGAGGTACCTGGGTGCGGACATTGCGCACTGGATCCCGGCCAAGAAGCAGGTCATCCCTACTCCGGAGCCTAGCGAAAGGGTAGTATTTATCTCCCACTTCCTCCGCGGACTAGGGTTTCCACTTCACCCTTTTGTCCGCAGCCTCATGTTCTATTATGGGCTAGATTTCCATGATCTAGCCCCAAACACCTTCCTCCACATCTCATCGTTTATCATCGTGTGTGAGGCGCTTGTCTGCATCCCCCCACTTAGGCTTATGGCTCAAAGTCTTCAACGTGAAGCCAAAGGTGGTTGACGGGCAGCACGCAGATTGCGGAGATGAGATGGTGAGCAAACTCCCCAATGTCACCTGGCCAAAAGGGGCCTTCGTGGAAACTGTCAAGATATGGCAACAGGAGTGGTTCTATATCACCAATCCCCGCGGCGCCAACTGGGCAGCCCCTCCTGGGTTCAAGTCTGGACCCCCGATGCGGCTCACATAATGGATCAACAAGGGTATGGACTGGGGGTCGACCGACGAGGTGTTGATGCTGCAAAAGCGCATCAAAAACATTATAGAAAAGAACACCAGTCTTACTGATGTGGTCCAGGTGATGCTATTCTGCCGGACTCTTCGCTGCCAGCGCCGACCTCTCCATATGTGGGATTTCAATCCGGAAGGGCCACGGACCCTGCAGCGATTCTTCGGCACGACGCACGAAGAGATCTGGAAGCCGCTTTTCAAGGCCCAGAACTCGTGGCCAGAGACGACCAACGACATCGGCCTTGACTGCGATCACCCAGCCTCCCCGGTAAGTTTTTTAGTTTTAGAACATATCTTAGTTCGGAGATCAAAGGGGTATGCTGAGACTTCCATACTTGATCTGGGCTGGACAAAGAAAGCGGAGTGGATCAAGTGTCTAGCTCCACTGCCCGAAAACCCAGCTGATCCTTTGCTGACAAGGATGCTGGTCCCGGCGCCTCACCAGGGCCAGAGAAAAGGGCCAAGAAGAAGGGCAAGGAGGCCAAAGGTGGCCCCTGCTGTAAAGGTACTCCAGATGCGGTGTCCGGAGATACCGAAGCTCTCTCCTCCCATGAGGGGGACGAAGACGAAAAGGAGAGGGAGGGAGAGAGCGATTCTCCCCCTATGGGGAGGAAGAATAAAAGAGCGGCCTCCGAAGACCCAGAGGAGGAGGCATCCAAGAGGGGTAAGATATCCCTTTCGGACGACTCGGATTCGGATGTCGAAGTCATTCCCGAGCAGCGCCCCGAGTCAAAGTCCCTGGCCGATTCGTAAGTATCCAAGGATGCCTTACATATATCGACGCTTATGATTGTAGTTTTTAATACATTATATTGTATGTTTCAGTCCGGCCCGCGATCTCCCCCAACTATCATCATCTCTGGGGAACTCGCTGGAGACGGGGATGGTGGACAATGAGACGCCTCCGCGGAACTCTTCGCCAACCTCTAAAAACGACACCGAAGTCTTGTCGCGAAGAGCCTCTCCAGGCCAATGAGAGGTGCGGGAGGCCGTCAAGACGGCGCCAGAGGGTAACGCCTCGACCGCCGAAGACATGGGCGAACCAACCTCCTTGGAGACTAATGATGGGGCCCATGACCAATCTGGCCCCCAGCTAAACACTATTCTGGAGACCCATATGGCTCCGGAATCTGGCGAGCGACCCCCTTTGAAGGAGGCGGGGAGCATCAACTCCATTGGCGACCTCCATCAATCCGGAGGCGCAAGATACTTTGGCGGAAGCACTTCGTCGTGCTTCCGTTGTTGAGGAGCACCGTACCCTGATGGGTATGGTGGTTGAGAAGATTCAGTCCCCAAAAGCAGGCTGAACGAAGCCTTTACCAGCCTATTAACAGGCTTTGAGGTATGCGATGTAATTTTCTAACCAATTTTAATGAAGGAATATGCCTATGTATAGATAGTAGCCCCTGAGACTCTGTCCGGCTGGGGCGAAGCCGGACAGAGGATCACATAGTGTTCGGAAGAGGTGACATATTACTCTATTGTACAACAGGGCGGTGGGCGCCCAGGCCGTCGAAGTTTCCGAACTCACTCGGAAGCTGCGGCTGGCCGATGAAGAAGTAGTCCGCATCAACAAGCGGTTTGAGGAGACGCAAGGTATGCACGCATTGAGGAGTTTGATCATATATCTCCAATGGTATATCTGAAATTGTAAATATATTAGTCATTTTAAACTGACTAAAAATGTTATAAATGTACTCGCAGTTGGCGCTGACGAGGTCGAGTCCCTCAAGAGTGCCCTTGCCGAAGCCAAGAAGGAGGTGGAGGCGAGCAAGGCGGCCACGGGCAAAGTGGCCAAAAATTTAGAGGAGGAGCAGTCCACCTACCGACGACATGAGGCGCGGGTGGGCGAGGTCGAAAAAGAGCTCAAGAACGCGATCGCTAAATGTGAATTCCTAGAGAAGAAGAGTTCGGAGCAGGCCTCCGAGCTCACTAAAGCTCGTGAGGGCCTGAAGGAAGCCCGGGTTTTTGCCGAGGGCGCTCGCCAAGAGATCCAAGAGGCGAGGCGGATTGCGGCTGGTAAGGCCTTTATCATGCAGAGTAGATGTACTAGTAGGTGATATATTTTACTAACCCGAGTTCGGAGTTCTCCAGGTGCCTTTGCGGATCTGTCAAGGAGTATCACGGATGTCGCCGCATTCTTCTGAACCAAAGAGGGGAGCTCCATGGAGAAATTGTTCTAGTCGTAGTACTGCCAGAGCTTCCAGCGCCCCTGAGCGACCAGCTGAAGCAGTTGTCCAAGCTACATAGGGTGGCCGGACTGGCCATGAAGGACGTAATAGTCCGTCAATGGCTGGTCGAGGCCGTACCTAGCAGCCACTTCAGAATCGTGAATAGGCTGGTCGAGGCACTTCCTCGGATCGATGCCCTTAAGCGGTCGTCTTGTATTGAAGGTGCTTGGATGGCCTTCGCCCGCGTCAGTGTGCAGTGGGCGAAGATGAGGGCAAGGAGCACCGGCAGCCGGAGAGGTACTTCGATGAGGTCCTCGAGGGAGCCCGTATTGTAGAAGGCTAGTGCTCCAAGGACATTATATTTGAGTAGTTGTGTCCAGTTTGTAAGAGTCATGCAATGAACTCATGATGTAAAAAATGGTTATGCTTTTCATGATTAGTTTATCCTCCTATTTTGGTCGTATATATGTCTGAAAGTTTACCAGTCGTTGGCTTTAGCCCGCATGTAAATATTATAGGGGTGTTTGGGAATGCATGACAACACTTCATCCAACGTCTTGGTCCGATATAGGAGGCCTCTTGCGGAGTGAACTAGGCAATCAGACTATGCGGCTTTAGTACTTTCACTTAGCCATAAGAGTCCATTGGTGGGGCTAAGTACTAGCCCCTCGTTACATGATCGGCAATCCGAAGTGCGGCGCCTTTGCAACGCGGCTGGTCAAAAACCAAGCCCCTTGTATAACACGGCATAAATCGTGAATGATTCGTAGTATAACACTAAGTCACCAGATCGCTGACCCGCTCTCGCTTATCATGACAGTCAGTTTTCAGCTTTCTCTACTGAGGTACTTGACCGGATGAACCGAAAACACAATCACAGTAGTTCTCCCCTTACTAAATTAGCAGAACTTGCAAAACATAAGGTGGCAAACACAGGAGCCGGGCAACCCAACTATAGACCAAAGACATGATCCGGAGCCGATGCATATAATGCCATATCCAGGACGCCGAAGAGTTCCCTATAGGTGTTCATACTTAGGAATTTTGCGGGGCCAAATACAGCCCCTGGTATGATGGCCGTGTCAAACCACGTGTGTCGGTTGAACGTAAGGGGGAGCACAGATGACAAGGAAAAAAAACCAAGACCCAACCAAGAAGGTAATAATCATCTGTGTCCCTTATATCTTTATTGATATGTTAGTGACAAGCAATGTCGTTCAATATTAAGGTCATATTACATGCCCAAAGAGAAAAAGAAAAGATTTTACATAAGGGAAAGTCTAACACAGGGCCCAAAAATCATAGTCCGGGAATGAAACTCCAATGATGTCCTGCCGCACGTCTGCGCCTTTCCTCCTTAGTAGTAAGTCCTTTGAGAGGAGTGTTTGATGGTTGGGACGTGTCAGCCTTAAAAGGATCTCCTGCGACAACTGATAACCCACAAGTATAGGGGATCAATTGTAGCATCTTTCAATAAGTAAGAGTGTCGAACCCAACAAGGAGCTAAAGGTAGAACAAATATTCCCTCAAGTTCTATCGACCACCGATACAACTCTACGCACGCTTGATGTTTGCTTTACCTAAAACAAGTATGAAACTATTTTGCGAGAATAAAACTATGAGTACTTTGTGAGAATAAAACTAAGAATAAATTGCAAGGTAATAAAAGTAGATAGGTTTTGTCAACAAGAAAGTCATTTGTCCCTAGGCAATCGATAACAAGTACCGATATCATTCTTGTAATTTTATATGAGGAAGAGGCATGAGCTAACATACTTTCTCTACTTGGATCATATGCACTTATGATTGGAACTCTAGCAAGCATCCGCAACTACTAAAGATCATTAAGGTCGTGAAACCCAACCATAGCATTAAGTATCAAGTCCTCTTTACTCCCATATGTCATACCCCACCTACTCGGGTTTAAGTTTCTGTCACTCTCGCAACCCACCATAAGCGAACCATGAACATCTTGCAACACCCTATAGCAGGGGCCCCTCACGTTTGCGCGAGACGGAGGGCACCGTAGGACAACACCATAAATAAAATATACAATCATACCAACCAAGATCACAATTAACCCATAGGACAAAACACATCTACTCAAACATTGTAGGGAAATAATATATGGAGTTGAGCACCATGTTTAAGTAGATATTACAGCGGGGGGAAGAGGTGTTACACTGCTACATATAGGGGGAGAAAGTTGGTGTTGACAGTAGCAAGTTTGTTGATGTAGATCGCCATCACGATCCTAGCCCCGACGGCATTCCGGCGCCACCGGGAGAGAGGGGGAGAGAGCCCCCTCCTTCTTCTTCTTCCTTGGCCTCCCCCCAAGATGGGAGGAGGGTTCCCCCTCTGGTCCATGGCCTCCATGGCTGTGGAGGGGCGAGAGCCCCTCTGAGATTGGATATGTCTCTCTATCCTCTTCTGTTTCGTGCTCTCCAGATCTGGCTGAAAACCGTTTCTTATATTCCCGGAGATCCGTAACTCCGATTGCGCTGATCTTTTTACATGATTTTTTCCTGATATAAGCTTCCTTGCGCCCGAAGTACAGGTCCAACTGACGTTCGAGGAGTACATGATATACTAGGGCACGTCTGGGCCTGGTGGCGCGCCGTGGTGGGTCATGGTTCGTGTGGGCCTCCGTTTGCGGTGATTCCAACTCCCAAAAATTACAAATATTCCAAAATAATACTCTGTGGAGTTGCATCACGTTTGGATTTCGTTTGATATGGATTTTCTGCGATACAAAAACAGGCAACAAACAGGAACTTGTACTGGGCACTAGATAAGTAAGTTCGTCCAAATAAATCATATAAAAAGTTGCCAAAAGTATGTAAAAGTGAATAATATTGGCATGAAACAATCAAAAATTGTAGATACGATGGAGACGTATCAGCATCCCCAAGCTTAATTCCTGCTCGTCCTCGAGTAGGTAAATGATAAAAAAGATAGTTTTTGATGTGGAATGCTACCTAACATAAACTTGATCATATGTCTAGTCATTACATGAATATTAAGACATAAGTGATTCAAAGCAATAGTCTATAATTTGACATAAAGACATCAATACTCAGGCATCCCAACAAACAATCATGTCTTTCAGAATATCAATTGCAAAATAATGTTATCCCTACAAATTCATATAGTCTTGTCATGCTCTGTCTTCTCAACACAAAGTATAAATCATGTACAACCCCAATGACAAGCCGAGCAATTGGTTCATACTTTTTAACGCGCTTCAGCTTTTTCAACCCGCACGCAATACATGAGCGCAAGCCATGGATATAGCACTACGGGTGGAATAGAGTATGATGATAGGGGTAAATATAAAGAAGAGAAGAAAGTAAGAAAGTCTCACATTGACACGGATAACCAACAGGCTATGGAGATGCCCATCATTTGATATCAACGTGAGGAGTAGGGATTGCCATGCAACGAATGCACTAAGAGCTATAAGTGTATAAAAGCTCCATATGAAAACTAAGTGAGTGTGCATCTAATCCTATAATGAAATATTCCCACTAGTATATGAAAGTGACAACATAGGAGACTCTCCGTATGAAAAACATGGTGCTACTTTGAAGCACAAGTGTGGTAAAGGATACTAACAATGCCCCTTCTCTCTTTTATTATTTCTTTCTTTTTTTCTTTTTTCTTTCTTTTTTCTTTTTTTGTTTTTCTCTTTTTTCTCTCTCTCAATGTCCGGAGTCTCATCCCGACTTGTGGGGAAATCATATTCTCCATCATCCTTTCCTCACTGGGGCACTGCTCTAAAAATGATGACCATCACACTTCTATTTACTTATAACTCAACATAAATAAAAATTACAACTCGATACCTATAACAAAATATGACTCTATATGAATGCCTCTGATAGATGATCTGGCGTAACATGTATAAAAATGATGCATGGTGGCTGAGCCACAACTACTATGTCAGCTATATGATCATGCAAAGCAATATGACAATGAATGCTCAAGTCATCAAACGGAAGCGGTGGAAGTTGCATGGCAATATATCTCCGAATGGCCATGGAAAAGACATAATAGGTAGGTATGGTGGTTGTTTTGAGGAAGATATAATAAGGCTTATGTGTGGTAGAGCGTATCATATCACGGGGTTTGGATGCACCTACGAAGTTTGCACCATTTCTCGAGGTGAGAAAGGGCAATGCACTGTACCGTAGAGGATAGCAAATTGCGGAAAGGTAAGAGTGCGTATAATCCATGGACTCACATTAGTCATAAAGAACTCATATACTTACTACAAAACTTTATTAGCCCGCGAAGCAAAGTAGTACTACGCATTCCCCTAGGGGGAAAGATTGGTAGGAAAATACCATCGCTCGTCCCCAACCGCCACTCATAAGGAAGACAATCAAGGATAAATTGCGCTCCAACTTTCATAGCATAACGAGAGACTATACGTGCATGCTTCGGGAATCACAAACCTTAACACCAATATTCTTACTTAACCACAACCGTTTACTAGTACTTCCCACATATTTATCATCTCTATATCGCAAAACTATTGCAAGGAATCAAAAATATCATATTTAGTGATCCATTAGTTTTATGTAGGATTTTATGACAAACCATGCAATTGACCAATTCCTACTGACTCTCTAAATATATATAAGTGAAGCATCAGAGTTTAATTCTTTCTACAAAAGACCATGCTCTAACAAATATAAGTGAAGAAAAAGAGCATTCTACGAACAATGGTTTTCTATGTGAAGAGAAACTGGCAATCCAAACTTCAAATGATATAAGTGAAGCACATGAAGCATTCTATAAGGCCATACTCAAAAGATATAAGTGAAGTGCTATGACATTCTATGAATCAACCATGGACTATCTCATACCATCATGCTGCATAAAAGCAAAGTGAAAAATGAACATAAAAAGACGCTCCAAGATTTGCACATATCACATGAATGAAACGAATCCGAAAACATACCGATACTTGTTGAAGAAAGATGGGATGCCTTCTGGGGCATCCCCAAGTTAAGACGCTTGAGTCTCCTTGAATATTTACTTGGGGTGCCTTGGGAATCCCCAAGATTGAGGTATTGCCTCTCATCCTTCTCCTCATATCAAGACCTCCTCGATCTTCGAGCACTTCATTCACACAAAACTTAAACGAACTTTTAGTGGCGGGGTTAGTGAAAATGGCAATGAAATCCCATCATGTACTGCTGCAACATTATTGTATAATTATAAACAAACATTACCCACTGTATGATATCACAATTCTATGGCCCCAAGTCAAGGTGGCTTCAATGAGAATTCAAACGTACGCAAATAATGAAGCTATAACAACGATCTGTGAAAACAGGACAGTCTGTAAAGATTTGAACATCCACCATACTTCTGTAACTCTAACAATTCTGAGAAAATTAGGAAAAATAAAAATTTTGTATAAAAAGACAGTGCAAAAAGTTTTAGAACCATTTGACGTTCCGGTAAAAAAATGTAAAATCGCGCACTACAGCCAAAGTTTCTGTTTTGCACCCCACAGACCAACAAGCAATCCAATCATCCTAAAGGAAAATCTTGGCACATTATTTTTATAATACAATGGAATTGTACAAGGGGATAATTATTTTTGTTGAAAAGTTTCTGTAATTAAGATTCACAAAGTTTCCGTGAGCATGAACAAAGTTCAAGGAGCTCCCCCACTTCAACAATGCTTGTCTCTGTCACTTTCACTTTCCTTTTTGAAAAGTTTTGTGTTCCCCTCTATTTTTTTGTTTTTAAACTTTATAAAAGCACTCAAAAGAAATAAATGACTCTCTAAAACTTCCGGGTTGTCTCCCTGGCAGCGCTTTCTTTAAAGCCATTAAGCTAGGCATAAAGTGCTCAAGTAATGAATCCACCCGGATCCCAAGGTATATCAAAGCCAATTTTAATTAACAATGATTTGGCATTTAGTAGTGAGAACAAAGCAACATATATCAAGCAATGACGAAGTCTAACTCTCTTCCTATGCATCGGCATGTCATACAAGAACGATTCATGCACATCAAGTAAAGGCCAATACATAGCATAAGTAGTTTCTTGCAATTTTATCGTGTTGGAAACATAGAGAGGTGGAGATGTAGTTCCTCTGTCATAATAATTGCAAGTAGGAGCAGCAAGAGCATGCATATTACATTCATCAAAATTATCATGTGCAACGGTAAAAGGCAACCCATCAATATAATCCTTTACAAATGCAAACTTCTCCGATATAGTGTAGTTTTGAGAATTAAAAAAGATAATAGGACTATCTTGTGTGGGTGCAATAGCAACAATTTCATGTTTAACATAAGGAACAATATCAAGTTCATCTCCAATATAATAATTAATATTGGAATCTTGGGCACAAGCATAACAAGCATCAATTTCATCAAAAAGGGATATTTCAAGTGAATCAACGAGATCATAGCAATTATCATAGCATTCATCCTTCGGTAAGAACGAAGGGGCATTAAATAAGGTATGAGTTGGAGGGTTACTCTCATTAGAAGGTAGGCACGGGTAGTGTCGTGGGAACGAACACCTATGGGGCCGGCAGACCGGGCCCCTTTTGGTTCGGCGGGGGGCGGAGATCGCACGAAGAGCAAATCGAGGCGAAGCACACGAGCGGTTTACCCAGCTTCGGAGCTCTCCGGAGAGATAATACTCCTACTGCTGCATGTCTGATTGTATTGTGTTCTTGCTCGGAGCGCTGAATGCTACAGTACACTCTAGCTGCTAACGAGACCGAGCGTGAGTGTTTTCTGGCTTCGAACCTCCCCTCTACGTTGCGCATGGGCCTCCTTTTATATGTTCAAGGGGTCACCGACAGGTGGCAACGTAGACAAGGGCAAAAATGGAAAAGTCTTGCGCTTGGTACAACTACTTGTATAGTGTATCCTACCTAACCCTGACGGCAGGGGACAAAGGCATTAAATGCCCGTCTGTGTCACCCAAACAGTGCAAAAAATGGACCGCCAGGGACGCCACCGCTTGCCACGATGGTAATCTTGTCAGCGTCGCTTGCCACCTCGCACCGCTGGCTGCACAGCCTCTTGCCACGCGCACCTGGAAAGGCCTCAGGGCGACACGTTGGTGGATGTGCTGGAGCGCGGGTACAGAGTGGTAGCTTGCCGCGGCAAGCGCCTTGCCGTGGTCGTTGTCTTGTCGCGTCCGGAAGCTTGTCGCTTGCCGGGCCTTGACGGGACGCGAGGCGCGTCGCGGCAAGTTCCTTGAGATGCCTTGATTGGCCTTCCCGGCAAGCTCCTCTTTCCGGGGCCTTGTCTCCTTGGCTTAAACACTTTGTTCTTGAATGGCTCCAAAGGAACCACGGAGGACCTTGGCGGTCACCCGGCAAGCCTTGCCGCGGGGTGCTGCAACTGCCCGTGCACAAGTTCGGGATACTAGGGTACCCCTACTCTAGTACGCCAACAGGAGTCCCCGGGCCTGGGCCACACACGGTGCCGAGCGCTGTTGTGCCAGGCCCAACACAGGGCACGGGCACGCGCGGCCTGGGTTACGCCGTATCTTACTCCGTATCCACCCCGCCCTCCCCGAACGGCACGCGTTGAATGCGGCATCGTGGGAGAGATCGTGGGTGGTTCTTTATTCGGAAAAACGGAACGTCTGCCCCCTCCCTCTTTATAAGCAGAGGAAACAGGGGCAGTTCGCCCATCTCGCCAGTTGCTGTTCCAATCTCAGAAACTTCCGCCGCTCCCCCCTTCTCCCCAAAGAGAGCAGCGCTCCGCCCCCCATCGCCACCGGCGCCACCAACGCCGTCGATCTCCCCCACCACCTCCGCTATGGCTCCGAAAGCCAGGAAGGCCGTGAAGTCGGCCGATGTGCTGCGGCTCGAGGCGCTGCGAAAGGAGCGGGAAATCTTCCTCCCCGAGCTCGCCGTGAAGGAGCTGAAGGAGTACTACTACCTCTTTTGGTCGACGGAGACGCGAGCGCATCCGTGCACGAAGGTACTCTCTGCCGCCGCTTTGGAATGGGCTCCGAATGGATATCCCTTCTTCGCGTTGTTCTTCTACTGCGGGCTCTGCCCGCCTTTCTCTGAGTTTTTCTGCGACATCATGAACACCTACGGGTTCCACCTCCTTGATTTCACCCCAATGTTGTTCTGACCATGGCAGTTTTCGCGCATCTCTGCGAAAACTTTGTCGGAGTCCACCCAAACGTAGCTCTTTTCCGCCACTTCTTTATGCCCCGAGTTGAGAGAGGAGAGCCTTTATCCGGCAGAATCGCCTAGATCTCGAGAGCCGGCAAGAAGTAAGCTTATCTGGAGGGGGAGCTCCACAGCAAATGGGAGGAGTGGAGAGCGGACTGGTGCTGGATTATCGAGGAGAACCCGCAGCCATTTACTACCCAACGCCAAGCCCCAGTGGTGCGCGGCAACGATTGGAGCAGCGTGGCCCCGAAAGACGATAGGCTGAAGATCGCCGTCACCCAGATCCCGCACCTCAGGCTTGCCGGGCTCACTGTAGGCGCCGTTGGCGCAGATTTTCTTCGCCGCTGCATCGCCCCCCTGCAGGAGAGGAGGAGACCCGCCTGGGAATTCGGGGGTTCGGCGGACATTATGAGGCTGCGCCCGGGCCTCAACTTCAACTTCACTGTCCTGGAACTGGACGCGATGCTCAAGGAGCTGTTCAAGCACGACCCTCAACATCCCGAATGGTTCAGGCTGCCGAAGGGCGTCGTCCCGCTGTGCAACAATTCCTCGCTCGATCGCATCCGTGCAATGATGCCTTTGTGCGATTCGCATGGAATTGTTCGAACTTGGCAAGAACCCGCAGACGACGTCGTGCAGGAGTTCTTCGATGGCTTGGTGGAGGTGGCGGTCCGCTCCGATGAACAGAAGAGCCTCACCCGCGACACCACCGATGCGGAGATGCAGCGCATCGCCACTAGGGCGGAAGAGGCGGCGGCAGCCGCTGCCGCGGGCGAGTTTGGATTCACCGTCGAGGAGGCAGAGGCAGCAGAGGCGGCAAGCCTTGCCGAGCGAGAGTGGCTTGCCGGCGAGGAAGAGCTTGTCGGGCCTGACGCCGAGTCGAGCGAGCCCGCCGAGGGTGCGAGCGGCCTGCCATCTTCAAGCAGCTTGCCGCAAGCAGAGCCCCCAGCGCAGCCCCTAGCTCCACTAAGAAGGCGTCTCCGCGAGGCCGGGGACGTAGCAGGGCGGCAGACGAGTCAACAGCCGTCGCGCCGCGCGACGCACTCCACCGCGACAAGCACTGCTGCCGCGGGAGCACCTCAAGTCCCTGCGGCAACTGGAGCGGGGTCCTCTCGGACCACCGCTTCTGCTCCTGCCGCTGCCCCCGCCAAGCGGTTAAGGGAACCCACTCCTCCGCCTCGTCGCGCCGAAGGTGGGCCGGACTTCGACCTTTCCGCACTCAGCTCCGACGAGGAAGAAGAAGAGTAAGGTTCTTTGCTCTACTTGTAGTTCTTCAATTCTTGCTGTTTTTGTCTTGTATCTGATTTGCTTTACTCTGAACTCATTCCTTTTCAGGACCCTGGCCCAGAGAGCAGCGAAGAGAGCCAAGGCTCCGGTGATTGTCATCGAGGACGAACCCACCGCGACAGCAGGGGGCGCAGCCGAGACCACCTTGCCGGACCCGGCAATCATTCCCCAAAGCAGCCCCCAACGCAGCCCCCAGCGTAAGTATATGGTTTACTTCCCGCTGTTATGGCGCGCATGGGTGTTCTTTCTTTGCTGATATCTGGCTATTGGTTTGTGTAGGAGTAGAGCAGCCTCACCAGGAGCGCTCGGAAGCCGCCCCTGACGTGCTATCTGCTTCGACTACACCGCTAAGGAAGGATTCCCCGGCAAGGGAGCGTTCTCCGGCAAGGGAGAAGTCTTCGGCAAGGGAGAGTTCTCCAGCAAGGGACAACACCAGCGACCCCCAGGTGGTGGAGACGACGACTGAAGAGCCCAGCACAGGTAATCCTCTTGCTTGAAAACTTCCCTTGGGTTCTTCTTTTTCTGATTTTCTTTTTGGATATTTGCTTGACTTTTCTCCCTCTTCCGGCCTTCAGATCCACCTGTCACGGAGTCGATGGAGACCGAGGTTGCCGGCGAGGAGAACGCGCGCGGCAACACCAACGACGCCGCTGCCACCTAAGAAGGAGCTGGCGCTGATGAGCCCGCCGGCGAAGAGGCCACCAAAGCTGCCACCGTAGGAGCTGGCGAGGGGTCTGGCGATCGCACTGACGGCCCCGAGGCCGCAGGAGCGCAAGGCGCTACGCCGACCGCCGATCCCTCCGCCGCTGCCGCAGCATTAGGCCCCGAAGAGCCCCAGCCCGGCGCCTATCTCAAGGCTGGCGATGGCGTCTTCATCAAGCTCCCCTGGGCGTCAAGCTCCAGGGCGCCGGTCGAAGGAGAAAGTTTTGATGGAGAGGTGCTCGCCTCCGCTGGGCTAACGCTGGTTGACGCGCCAAGCAGCAGCAGCGACGAGACTGAGGAGGAGCGACTACTGCAGAAGCTGGTGTCGCTCTACCGCGCTCGACAGGCCAAGCTGGAATCCCGAGAAGCACTTGTCGCGAGGGCGGGAGTGGACATCGAGAAGCATGCGGAGGAGCTTCGAGGTCGCAACCAGGAAGCCCTCCGGTCCCTGGCAGAGGAGCGGGAGCCTTCCTCCTCGAGAAGGCTAAAGTTGAAGAGCAACAGCGGCTTGTCGCCGAGGAGTTGTTTGCGCGGGAAGGCGACTTGGCACAGCGGAAGGTCAATCTGGACAGCCACGAGGAGGAGCTTGCTACGCGCGAGCAAACATTTGGCGGGGCTCTCAAGGAAGTAGAGGATGCTGCCGCAGCTGCCAAGGCCGCCAAGAAGGAGCTGGAGACGAAGGTGGCGCAGCTGGAGGCCGATCTCAAGACGAGCGGCGAAGAGCTTGCCGCGCTCAAGCGTGAGCGCGAGAAGGACGCCTACGCCCATGGTGAGCTGCAGGGTCGTCTCATCGAGAAGGGCAAGGAGATTAGCGCCGCCAAGGACTCCAACGCAGATCTTGAGTTGAAGCTGGCTACTTTGACCAAGACGCTGGACGGCGCCAAGGAGCAGGAGGTGGCCTTGAAGAAGGAGATCAAGGCCAACGAAGCACTGCTGACGAGGGCCGCCGAGACCCAAAATACTTTTAGGGAGACCGTGGAACTCTGGACAGAGGGTCTCGTGAACATCGCCGCAGTTATTGACGGGGAGCTGGCGCAGCTGGGGATGGAGGATCTCGGGTATCCCTCCGATGAGAACCTCCAACCCAGCGCCAAGCTCACCTTGTTCTTCAAGGGTGTGGCGACGGCCCTCCAGCGACTCCGGGAAAGGATCCCAAAGCAGTTGGCCGATGAGTCGCGCACGATCTGCGCGAGAGTTCTACAAAAGGTGTTGGTGAAGGTGGCCTTCCGCAACCCAGGCCTCAACCTCACCAACATCCTCAAGAAGCTGCCTCCGGATGCTGATCTGGAAGCGCTCAAGGCCCTTGTCGCACCCATTGTGGACAAGGTGAACGAGGTCAAGAGGGTTGATGGCGACCGCATAGATTAGGCCGCCCATTTCCTCCTTTCCTTGTCGCTACTAGTCATGTTACGAGAACAATCTATTAGAGCTGCGACAAGCTATCTTGTAATATAACTTTATTTTGAGTATCAATTGCTATGTTATTTCCTTTACTTGATTCCTTCCTTTGTATGTTTTTGCCCTACGCTTTTAGGGAACTTGTCAGCGCAGGCACCTTAGCCGCGAGCGCTGAGTGCGGAACGTCAGCAGCCTGCTGGCGGTGGCGCTACCGACAAGAAACCTTGTCGCAACTAGTTGCAGCTCACTTAAGTTGTTGAGCGGACTCGAAACAAAGTAAGGGCGCAACTAGCTACAAGTTGGTTCCTCCGCGCACAGGTTTTCCATACAAAGCACGGTCGTTCGAGGATGATAACTTAAAATTTTTAAAACTGATTGCTCAAACTTTGGCTACTTAGCTTTTCTGTCGTTTGCATCCCGGCAAGGCGAAACTTTCTTGAATGACGCCTGGTCCACATCATTATCTTCTCCTTTCCCCCCGGCAAACTTGTGGGCGAGGGAACCTTCCTTCTTGAGAAAAAGAAAGAAAAGAAAATAAAGATACGGGGCCTTACGGCTCGTTATTGCTTACCGGGGGTAGGTGCTGCACAAAGTGTCAAATAACACATGCAAAAAATAGAAAGCATGAAATTGACAAGATGTGCGGAGCACATGATTTTTACTTATGCACGGGGTCTGCGCCCGGCTTTGTACAAAGGATTACATGCAACAGCGGCAAGACTTGTACAAAAGGTAGTTGCCGGAACAGGTTCCGGCAACCGCGCCCTACGGGTAAAACTTACGAAGATGATCAATGTTCCAGGAGTTGCTCACCGGAAAGCCATCTTCGGTCTCAAGGAGGACAGCGCCAGGCCTAGTGACTCGTTTCACCCGGTAAGGGCCTTCCCACTTCGGCGTCAACTTGTTGGAATTCTTGGCGGACTGAACGCGCCGAAGAACAAGGTCGCCTTCCTCGAGACTTCTAGCATTGACTTTGCGGCTATGGTAGCGGCGCAAAGCTTGCTGGTAGCGAGCAGCTCGTACAGTAGCCTGAAGACGGTCCTCCTCAAGGAGCAGCGCGTCATCTTGTCGCAGCTACTCTTGCTCAAGCTCATCATAAGCGAGCACTCGAGGTGACCCGTATACGAGTTTCGTGGGGAGAACTGCCTCTGCTCCATAGACTAGAGCGAAAGGTGTCTGGACAGTGGCTCGATTTGGCGTCGTCCTGATCGACCAAAGAAGCACCGGTAGCTCCTCAATCTAGTTCTTTCTACACTTGCGCAGCCTGTCGAAAGTCCTGGTCTTGAGCCCGCGCAGCACTTCAGCATTTTCCCTCTCCGCTTGACCGTTGCTTCTTGGATGAGCAACGGAAGCGAAGCAGACCTTGGCGCCAAGATCTTGGACGTACTGCATGAAGGTGCGGCTCGTGAATTGCGTGTCGTTGTCGGTGATGATCCTGTTAGGGATCCCGAAGCGGCAAACAATCAACCTGAAGAACTTGACTGCTGACTGTGCAGTCACCTTCCTCACTGCTTCCACTTCCGGCCACTTTGCGAACTTGTCGATTGCAACGTACAAGTACTCAAAGCCCCCGACAGCTCGGGGAAAGGGGCCAAGGATGTCGAGCCCCCAGACCGAAAATGGCCAGGATAAAGGGATCGTCTGGAGAGCTTGAGCTGGCTGGTGTATCTGCTTGGAATGGAACTGGCATGCTTCACACTTGGTTACTTGTGCCGTTGCATCCTGGAGAGCTGTCGGCCAAAAGAAACCTTGCCGGAATGCTTTCCCGGCAAGTGCTCTTGCGCCAATGTGGTGACCACATATGCCTCCATGTATCTCTGCCAACAGCTTTTGTCCATCTTCCCGGTGAATACACTTCAATTTCACACCGTTGAGTCTTCTTCTGTATAGCGTGTTGTCGACAAACTGGTACAGACTTGACTGCCGGGCTACTCTTTCCGCTTCTTCTTGCTCTTCGGGAAGTTCTCCTGTCTGAAGGAAACGGACAATCTGCTGTGCCCATGCTGGAGCTTGCGGCTCGACAACAAGGATTAAAGGCACATATGTTGCTGCGGGAACATCCGCTTCTGCGGCGAGAACCTGCAGCTCAGCCGGAGCTTGACATTCCCCAGCAAGCTTGCCGGAGCAAAACTTGTCGGGAGCGTCTGCTTCAACGGAACAAACCCTAGGGCTTGTCGGAGCAGACTGCTCCTCAGCACCCTCGGTGTTGATCTTGGGGACCTTCTTGGCGGCGGCTTCGGGGAGCTCTGCCGGAAAATAGTCACCAGAAACCAACTTCCTCTTCTTGCTCTGTCCAATTGATGGCGTTACAGATGGTTGAGTCAGCTTGAGCACAAAGATCCCTGGTTCCACAGGCAACTTAAGTGCGGCGCACTTCGACAGGCCATCGGTAATGTCGTTCTGAGCCCTTGGAACATGTTCCATCTGTAGGCCGTCAAAGTGCTCTTCTAATTTTCTCACTTCATCAACGTAAGCTTCCATCAATGGGCTCTGATAACTTTTGTTCACTTGGCGGACGACAAGCTGCGAGTCACCCCTGACAATGAGCTTCTTGATCCCAAGGTCTGCTGCGATCCTGAGACCGACAAGCAAACCTTCATACTCTGCGGTATTGTTTGTTGCTTGCTCCTTGGGAAAGTGCATCTGGACTACGTACTTGAGGTGCTCTTCGGTGGGTGCAACAAGAAGCACGCCCGCACCGGCGCCTTGCAGCGAGAAGGCACCATCAAAGTACATCAGCCACTCTTTGCTTGCTTCCTTGACGGGGATGCTCGTCTCTGGAATTTCTTCATCTGGTGTTGGCGTCCATTCTGCTATGAATTCTGCCAATGCTCTGCTTTGGATAGTTGAAGTGCTCTCAAATTTAAGGCCAAAGCTTGACAGTTCTGGTGCCCACTCGACAATCCTGCCTGTTGCTTCTGGATTATGCAGTATCCTCTTCAGCGGAAAACGAGTGACAACTGTGATCTCATGCGCTTGGAAGTAATGGCGCAGCTTTCTCGAGGCCATGAGAAGGCCGAAAAGCAACTTCTGCACACCAGAGTACTTTGACCTAACCCCCTGCAGAAGGGAACTGACAAAGTAAACTGGGCGCTGCACCATTTTCTTCTGCATCTCCTCATGTGCCTGCGCAGATCCATCCTTGTCGGGACTAGCGCTTGTCGGTGAAGTCTCTTGCTTGTCGCTGGATGCATCTGCCGTGGTTGCTGGCTCATCATCCGCCTCCCTCTCCGCTACTAACGCAGCACTAACCACTTGATTGGTTGCCGCTAAATACAGAATCAACTTCTCTTGTGGCTTAGGTGCGACAAGTGTTGGAGTGGAGGACAGGTATCTCTTCAAGTCCTGCAGCGCAGCCTCCGCTTCCGGAGTCCATTTCATTGGACCTGCCTTTTTCAATATTTTGAAAAACGGCAGGGCGCGCTCAGCAGACTTAGAGATAAACCTACTGAGAGCCGCCACGCAACCGGCAAGCCTTCGTACATCCTTGACGCGCTTTGGTGCTTCAATCTGCTCAATGGCCTTGATCTTGTCGGGATTGGCTTCAATTCCCCGCTGAGACATGAAGAACCCGAGAAGCTTGCCGGAGGGGACTCCAAACACACACTTCTCGGGGTTAAGCTTGAGGTTGATCTTGCGCAGATTTGCAAAGGTTTCGTCTAAATCTTGAATCAGAGTTGCCTTGTCCTTGCTCTTGACCACTATGTCATCCGTGTAGGCTTCCACATTTCTGGCATCTCAAGGAACTTGCCGCGGCGCGCCTTGCGTCCTGACAAGGCCCGGCAAGCGACAAGCTTCCGGACGCGACAAGACAACGACCGCGGCAAGGCGCTTGCCATGGCAAGCTACCACTCTGTACCCGCGCTCCAGCACATCCACCAACGTGTCGCCCTGAGGCCTTTCCAGGTGCGCGTGGCAAGAGGCTGTGCAGCTAGCGGTGCGAGGTGGCAAGCGACGCTGACAAGATTACCATCGTGGCAAGCGGTGGCGTCCCTGGCGGTCCCTTTTCTGCACTGTTTGGGTGACACAGACGGGCATTTAATGCCTTTGTCCCCTGCCGTCAGGGTTAGGTAGGATACACTGTACAAGTAGTTGTACCAACCACAAGACTTTTACATTTTTCCCCTTGTCTACGTTGCCACCTGTTGGTGACCCCTTGAGCATATAAAAGGAGGCCCATGCGCAACGTAGGGGGGAGGTTCGAAGCCAGAAAACACTCACGCTCGGTCTCGTTAGCAACTAGAGTGTACTGTAGCATTTAGCGCTCTCGAGCAAGAACACAATACAATCAGACATGTAGCAGTAGGAGTATTATCTCCGGAGAGCTCCGAAGCTGGGTAAACCGCTCGTGTGCTTCGCCTCGATCTGCTCTTCGCGCGATCTCCGCCCCCCGGCGGACCGGGGCGCGCTCAGCAGACTTAGAGATAAACCTGCTGAGAGCCGCCATGCAACCGGCAAGCCTTCGTACATCCTTCACGCGCTTTGGTGCTTCAATCTGCTCAATGGCCTTGATCTTGTCGGGATTGGCTTCAATTCCCTGCTGAGACACGAAGAACCCGAGAAGCTTGCCGGAGGGGACTCCAAACACACACTTTTTGGGGTTAAGCTTGAGGTTGAGCGCAGATTTGCAAAGGTTTCGTCTAAATCTTGAATCAGAGTTGCCTTGTCCTTGCTCTTGACCACTATGTCATCCATGTAGGCTTCCACATTTCTGTGCATTTGTGGCTCAAAAGCGTGATGGACTACCCTTGCAAATGTTGAACCAGCATTCTTTAAACCGAAAGGCATCCGTACGAAACAGTACGTGCCACACGGAGTGATGAATGCGGTCTTCTTCTCATCCTATTCTGCCATGAAGATCTGATGGTATCCTGAGTATGCGTCAAGAAATGAAAGAAAGTCACATCCGGCCGTGGAGTCAACAATCTGGTCAATGCGCGGCAAGGGAAATGGGTCTTTGGGACAAGCTTTATTAACATCGGTAAAGTCGATACAAAGCCTCCATTTCCCGTTTGCCTTGCGCATGACTACTGGATTGGCCAACCACGTAGGATGGATCACTCCTCTGACAAGGCCTGCTGCTTCCAATTTCTTGATTTCTTCTGCGATGAATTCTTGGCGCTCCACTGCTTGTTTCCTGACCTTCTGCTTGACGGGCCGCGCAAGAGGACAGACGGCAAGATGGTGCTCGATTACTTTCCTGGGAACACCGGGGATGTCGGACGGTTGCCATGCAAACACGTCGACGTTCGCCCGCAGGAAAGCAACGGGCGCGCTTTCCTATTTAGCGTCGAGAGTGGCACTGATGGTGAAGGTACCACCGGTGCCGTCCTCCCTGGCGGGCACCTTCTTGGTCTCTGGCGGAGCTGCCATTGCCTTCTTACACTTGCCGGTGGAGCTCGATGGTGCGTCCTCGACGGTAGCGCAGCACTCCGAAGAGGTGCGCTTGCTGGAGTGGGCATCAGAACTCTTGCCGGACTTGGTCTTCTTCCCTCCGGGAGCTTCAGCGGCAAGTGACTTGCGATTGGCTGCGGCTGCTGCTTCCCGGTATATCTTGTCGGTGCAGATAAGAGCATCCTTCTTGTCGCCAGGGACAGAGATGACACTTATCGGGCCTGGCATCTTCAGCATGTTGTATGCATAATGAGAGGCTGCCATGAATTTGGCGAGTGCTGGACGGCCGAGTATCCCATTGTAAGGCAATGGAAAGTCAGCAATGTCAAAAGTGACCCTCTCAGTCCTGAAGTTCAACTCGCTGCCAAATGTCACTGGCAACATGATCTTTCCTTTCGGCTTGCTCCTACCCGGGTTGATTCCTTGGAATGTGTCGGTCTCTTCGAGCTCGCTGTCAGGGATCTGGAGTTTCTGGAGTACCGCGGAGGAGATCAGGTTCAAGCCGGCCCCGCCGTCAACTAGCATCTTAGTGACCTTGAGGTTGCGGATAGTTGGTGAAACCAACATCGGCAAACACCCGACCGCAGTTATGCGATCAGGGTGGTCCTCAATATCAAAGATGATAGGCGTGCTGGACCATTTCAGAGGCTTGCGTGAATCGACGGGTGGTTCTGCCGCATTGACTTCCCGCACCCACTGCTTGAGCTGGCGGTGTGAAGTATGCAGAGAAGCACCACCGTCAACGCACAGGACCTCTGTAGCTTTCTGGAACCCCTGCTCATCGGCCTCGTCATCATCCATATCTTCATCGTCGTCGTCATCTTCATCCTTGTCGCAGCCGCGGGGAGGCCTGTCTCCTTGCCGCTGCTTGGCCTTGCCGCAGCGTCCTCCCCGGCCGGGACGTTTCTTGCCGGATCCTCCAGTACCTTCTTGGGCCTTCTCCTTGTCGCGTCGCTCGTACTCAGCCTTTTGCTGCTCGACAAGCTGCTCGACCTTCTTGCAGCTTTGGAGATCATGGCCCTTGGTGCGGTCAATCTTGCAGTACTGCTTGTTGGTGCCGTCCTGCTTGTTGGCGACCGCCACAGCTTTGGCTTCTTGGCGCCACCTCTGTTGCCGGACTGTTCAACGACTAGCACATCTTTGCCTTTCTTTTTTCTGTTGTTCCGCCGCCGGTTTTTCTTTGCCGGGGCAGCATCCTCGCTGTCAGATCCCCCTGCTCCTGTATTCTCTCCAGGGAGTTTCCTCCCTTCCTCAGCCCATGCACACTTGTCGGCCAGGGCGTATAGCTCACTGACTTCTCTGATCTTGCACATCGCCATCTCCTCCCGCATCCTGCGGTTTCGCATGTTCTGATGGAACGCGCTGATGATCGCGGCAGGGTGGACATCTGGGATGTTGTGCTGCACACGGCTGAATCTCTGAATGATACTTGCGCAGGGACTCTCCTTCCTTCTGGGCGAGCAGATGAAGGTCGCTCTCTTGGCCATGAGGTTTGTGGCCGCCTGTAAAGGCGCCGACAAACTGATGGCATAGGTCTGCCTAGGAGGATATGGAGTTGTCTGGCAAGTGCATGAGCCAGGACCTGACATTGGGCTTGAGCACCAGCGGGAAGTAGTTGGCAAGGATCTTGTCGTCCCGCCCCCCAGCAGCTTGCACCGCGATGGTGTAGATGCTGAGGAACTCCGACGGATGCGACTTGCCGTCGTACTTCTCTGGTACGTGTGGCTTGAAATTCTTCGTACTGGGCCACTGGACTTGCCGCAGCTCACGAGTGAACGCAGGGCAACCTACCGCGTATGGCAAGTCGCCTGGTTCCCCTGGCGCATGCATGTCGACAGAGGGCCCAGCGTGCTGGTCTGATTGACGCCGCGCTTCTCTTCGACGCTCGATGCGAGTACGAGCGTCTTCTTCCTGTCGTTCGTGAAGAACTTGGCGCTGATCGCGACGAGCTCGTGGATCTGATGACGCGGTGGAGTCGTTGTCGAGGTTGACTCGGCGAGTCGGCGATCTTGGCCTTCGGGGTGGAGAGTGCACGGTGGTTGCACCCCCACTGGTTTTGTCACCACCGGCCTGTGCCTGGCAGTCTTGCCGTGGCTGCGATGCGTTCGGCTGCCGCGGAGTGTCGCTGTTGGCGAAGCCGATGAGACTCTGAATGGTGGCCCTCCATTCGTCGATCTTGTCCGCCGTTGGAGGGTAATCCAGGAGCAGTTGAGCTCGTGCCAGAGCTTCTGCTGGAGTGGAGGGTGGTAGTGGCGAACGGTGGGAGGAGCGGGATATGCTCGGACTTCTAACTATGTTAGAAGGAGCAGCATCCCGTCCAGGCGACCGTGTCTTGCTCGTGCCAGCATGTTGGCGCGCATGCTGGTCTTGAGCATCCTGAGATCCACCAGCTCGATCTCGGTCCAACGAACGTATGGTACCGCGAGTACCATGACGCTGTTGGTCCCGCACCTCCTGAGATGGACGCGGTGCATGTACGGACGCCGAGGTCTGTGCAGCCTTGTCCTTGGACCTGGCAGCACCGTGAGCTCCCTCGTCGATGCCCGTTCTTCCGTCGGCGTCTACCCCACCACCCGTTTGCTCCGGTGGCGGTGGGATCGACGTGGATGGATCAGCCACCTCCGAAGCCTTCTTCTTCGGTGGCATGTCGATGAAGATGACGAAGATCTAGCTCGCGTGAATGCCGGATCAGGTTCACACAACCTCGACGCCCCCTACCTGGCGCGCCAAAGATGTCGTGGGAACGAACACCTATGGGGCCGGCGGACCGGGCCCCTTCCGGTTCGGCGGGGGGCGGAGATCGCACGAAGAGCGGATCGAGGCGAAGCACACGAGCGGTTTACCCAGCTTCGGAGCTCTCCGGAGAGATAATACTCCTACTGCTGCATGTCTGATTGTATTGTGTTCTTGCTCGGGAGCGCTAAATGCTACAGTACACTCTAGCTGCTAACGAGACCGAGCGTGAGTGTTTTCTGGCTTCGAACCTCCCCTCTACGTTGCGCATGGGCCTCCTTTTATATGCTCAAGGGGTCACCGACAGGTGGCAACGTAGACAAGGGCAAAAATGGAAAAGTCTTGCGGTTGGTACAACTACTTGTACAGTGTATCCTACCTAACCCTAACGGCAGGGGACAAAGGAATTAAATGCCCGTCTGTGTCACCCAAACAGTGCAGAAAAGGGACCGCCAGGGACGCCACTGCTTGCCACGATGGTAATCTTGTCAGCGTCGCTTGCCACCTCGCACCGCTGGCTGCACAGCCTCTTGCCACGCGCACCTGGAAAGGCCTCAGGGCGACACGTTGGTGGATGTGCTGGAGCGCGGGTACAGAGTGGTAGCTTGCCGCGGCAAGCGCCTTGCCGCGGTCGTTGTCTTGTCGCGTCCGGAAGCTTGTCGCTTGCTGGGCCTTACCGGGACGCGAGGCGCGTCGCGGCAAGTTCCTTGAGATGCCTTGATTGGCCTTCCCAGCAAGCTCCTCTTGCCGAGGCCATGTCTCCTTGGCTTAAACACTTTGTTCTTGAATGGCTCCAAAGGAACCACGGAGGACCTTGGCGGTCACCCGGCAAGCCTTGCCGCGGGGTGCTGCAACTGCCCGTGCACAAGTTCGGGATACTAGGGTACCCCTACTCTAGTACGCCAACAGGTAGCTAATCCGTTCTTCCTCCACTTGTTCTTCGCTCTCCTCATCATCTTTTTCATCCAATGAGCTCACAGTTTCATCAATTCCTTCTTCCATAGACTCCTGTAAAATATTAGTCTCTTCTTGGACAGCAGAGACTTTCTCAATAAATGCATCAATACCGGAATTGAATTTATAATTATCATAGCAATATTTAAGGATGGAAAAATTTTCACGCCTATAAACATCATCATCAAAAGCTTCAAACTTTTCAAACAAAGATTCAATTTCATAAGCACCCTTAAAAGCAACAAATTCTTCTATTCGTTCCACATCATAATAATCATATATACCTCTAGCACAAGAAGCCAATGTTTCTTTATCATTAAATTCACATGAAAAGGTAAGGTGTGGAGCATTCATCCTAGAGCAACAAGTAAAATCATATCTCAAGCATAAATCTCGAGCATACCAATGCAACATATAAATTTGATCCCATTAAAGTTTCCCTTTTTGTGTCAAGCAATAATCTCTAAGGTATTCACGTTGATCCAACATTACTCCCATTATATAGTTGAATGGGGTTTTCTCAGGATTATCAAAGTAGAGCATAATATCTTTTACATAACGAGCATCGAGGGTTTTAGGAGGTTCCCCATCTCCATGAGTAGCAAGTACAACTAATTTTTTTTGGTGTTTCGTGTTCCATATCCATAACTAAAGATACATAACAACTTAGAACAGGAAATAAAAACAACTTAGTGATAAAGCAAACAAGCACACACGAGAATATTCACCCCACGCTATTGCTCCCTATAACACCCCAAAATTTTAACCAGGTTTTAGTTATTAAAATTTTGCCAAGAGTTTAGAAATTTTTGCCTGCAAGAATATCCCTGTTGATTTCAAAACTTTTCTTTTAATATTAAGGAATTTTTCCCAAGTGGATCCTTCCAAAACATATTGGACTTATTTTCCCTCTCATTTAAAAACATTTCTTAATCAGTAGAATTATTTATTTAATTATTTCACCCTGAGCTTTATTCATTAAATGACTTGATTTGAATTTTGGAGCTCTTTTTGTACTACAACCAGTTGATAGATTTATCTAAAAATCTAACCAAAATTTGGAGATGTCATGTGATGTCTCTAAATAACTTTTGTGCAATAATATATTTAATTCATTGCATATTTTGAGGGCTACACCTATTTTCCTTCTCTGGTCCAGTGAGCAATTTTGCACAACAACCCTTTTAAATATTTGTTTCTAGCTTCCACCAAAATTATGGGATGTCAGTAGGAGCATATAATTCCATTATATGCAAAAATCCAGGGTTGTTCTTCGAAAATTTTGAGTGAATCAACCTCATCTTCATTCTGGTCCAGCAAGATGGTTTGTACAACAACCATATTTTTGCTTGCTCTTTAGCCCTTGATTCTTTCTCCTACGTACTTGTAGTCCTCCATGTTAAACTCCTAAGTCCAGGAGCATGCAACCATTGGCATATTTTTGTTTCATGAAATAATACCATTCACTCCCTGCCCAGAAGTGTAGTTTTGCAAAATTTGCACTAGCAAGTTTCTTCCTTTTGCAAACTAACTTCACCACCCTCTTATGCATCCAAAGAGACTTCAATCCGGAAGATTTGGCCACTCCAAGAAAAGCCTAAGTGCCTGTGGCATTTTGTCAAACACCTGGAGTGCATGATCAGATTTGACATGAATTGTTGTTGGCATTGTGAACTTGGTCTCCTGACCAAACCACCTTGTCCTCTGAGCTTCACTCTATCAATAACCTAGCTCTCTTGCTTGCCACACTCACCTGTGACCTGTAGCATGCCACGGCATTATGTCGAACACCTTCAGTGCGTGCTCTGGGAGCGCCCAGAGCGCGCATTTTGCACGTGCGTGCGCTCGGGTCGCCGCGTCACGCCCCGGCCCTTGCTCGCCTGCAGAGCCGCACCCCCGACCTCATCCGCTCGCAGCAATGTGCGAAGCCACCCTGGCAGTCTACAGCGGCGCCGACAGAGCTTTTGGCGGCACACCGGCGACCGCAGCGCGCCTCTGCCGCAGTCGGCGCCGCCCAAGCCACCCCGGCTCGCCACCTGCCCCCTTGAGCTTCGCGAGCTCATCCACAAGGGTGTCGCCTAGCTCTCGTCGCCGCCACGTTCCCCTGCAGCTACAGAACGTCGGTTCGCCGGCGATCTTATCCCCACCGCCGCGGAACCGACTTCGTCGCGCTATAAATGGGCGCCCCAAAACCATTCGAGCACGCAAGCGACCTCAGTCTACCCCCATGGCACCCCCACAGCCCGCAATCGTCGGGGAAACACCGTCTTCCCCAACTCCGACAACCGCAACCGCCGCCACGTCCCAGCTCCGTTCACTGAAACCCGAGCCCCTCCCGTCAAACTAACGCCACCAAACGACTCCAATCCATCTTGCGGAGCCGCCCAGACCCCCAGCTGCGACGGGGAGCCACCGGAGCCATAAAAGCACTTTGCTCCCGAAGCCTTCTCCGCCGTGAAGCTCGCCGCCGGCAGCTCCCTCCGTCCCCACCTGCCTGGCGACCACCGGAAGGATCGCCCTTGCGTGGCGGATCCATCCCCGCCCTCGGGGCCCCGCGAGGAGCCGCCAGTCGCCAGCGACGATCGCCGGAATCCCGCCCCCGTTCGGGCAGGGGATAAAGGAGTGAGAGGCGACTGGTCAAACCTGACCAGTAGGCCCCATGGACCCACTGTCAGTGACCCAGCCCCGCCTCCACGTGTTTTAAGTGAAGGCGTAAACTTCATAAGTACGTCTCCTTTTCCCCGGAAGCGTATTTCTATCTGAAACATTTTCTTTTTCTATTTTAATTTAAAAACAGAACTTTGACTAAACTTTGACTGGGCTTAACTTTTTAAATATAACTCCAAATGACTTGATTCTTTTTCTGTTGCTTCCCAAATATTGTCTAGTTTATTTTAAGATTTATTTGAAAAAATTTCAGAACAACTTTTTGTGCTGTTTTTATTTTGTGTGTTAATTAATTTATATTGCTAAAATAGGATTTTTTAAGATTTCAAGATGTTTTGGATGCACCCTTCTTTTCCATGACTTGAAGGCAAGCATTCTGAACCCCGGCATAATATTGTTGTGCGTTCGATGACACGTTTATAACATCACCTCACTTTGGAGAAACTTGTTATTTCATGTGATATGATCATATGCAGGGGTGCATGTTATTGATTTCCATGCTGTTGGAAATGAACACACTTGTGATGATAATCATCCTCATGTGCCTTGCATGCATACCGGCAGGAACCCGGGAAAACCTCTGCCTTGGGTAGGCATGAGTTTGTCGCCGGTCTCCGTCGGGACGGTTATGTTTGGTATGGCATGGTAAGGTGATATGAGCGGTGACTCTGTTGGTTGAAATATATTCGTTATGCTAATCATGCAGGGAATAATTAAACCTCCTGAGTCGACCGTAGATCAAGTCTTGTTCCAGTAACCCTCATACTTGTTTCGTACTACCACTCGTCTCTACAGCAAGTAGAGTACGGTTCAGTAAGTTGTCAACCTCATTCTAGCACACACCGTACAGAGAGGCCAGGGTGGAAGATACCGGTTGTAGCTGGTAGGCAGGCCACCTGGTCCGAGGGCATGGGTGTTTCCGGTTGGGACCGAGAGCGGAGGCCACCCCTTAGAGCGCGCGATATAAATTTGATCCCATGCTACGCGAGGTTGTAGCCTCCCCACTTAGAGTTTGCTTGACAGGTGTCGTGGGTGATTCCAGACACGTGTGAGTTAAGCTGGTGTGTGCAAGTTAGGTGTGTTTTCAACAAAAAGACCATAGACGGAATTAGTCCCGATGGACTAAAGAAATCCGTTACTCGTGGGTAAAGAGTACACCCTCTGCAGAGATTAAACCTATTCGAATAGCCGTGTCCATGGTTAAGGACTACAGTCTGGGATGGGTCAAGTGTCGGTCTTAGTGTCGGTCTTCGGAGGTGATAACTATTAAACCAGAACTGAAATACTACTGGTGACTTGTGATAATTATGATTATTATTATTGTGAACTAACCCGTGATATTATTGTTATTATCGAGTATCTCTGGGATGGTTCTACCTCCGGGATATTCACCATGATTGTTTCTTTTAAAGCCCTTTATGTGGTGTCGCTCAGACGGCCGACTGTGGCATTTCTTTTAAAAGCCCTTTATGTGGTGTCGCTCAGACGCCCGACTGTGGCATTTCTTTTAAAAGCCCTTTATGTGGTGTCGCTCAGACGCCCGACTGTGGCATTGCTTGTATTTATTTCATAAATTTTTATACTACTATGTTATTGCAATTTTATAAATAACTTGCTTGCACGCATCAGAGTTTTATTTATCTTTTATGGCTGACGTCATGAGCATAAAATATTGTCAGCACATCATTGTTATATTATACTTGTGTTCATAATGTTTGCGAGTACATTCAAAGTACTCACTGGCTTGTCCCTGGCTATTGTCTTGGCCAGATTTTCTTGCACGGAGAGGAGCGACGCGATGATAGCCCCGGAACCTAAGCAACGGAGATAGCAGCCCCGCGGAGATGGGAGTTAACCTGGTCAGCTGTTCCTGTGGGAATTGGAGTCCCATAGACACTGATGATCCACAAACCGCTTCCGCCATCAACCACTAGAAACCATTTGTTGTACTCACAGGCCAGAATGGTCTTGTACTACATACTTTGTATTTTGCTTGGAATTTCTGTATCAAGTTGGAACCTCATCAGCTAACAGTAATCCTGGGGCTAATGAGCACGACGGTCTTTTCTAGAAATTTATACCCGGACAAACCGGTCGTGACAGACTTGGTATCAGAGCCAGGCTGACCATTGGCTAATCCTATCTTAGCCAGGTCGAAAAACTTAGGCAAACCAACCCACCAGACCTTAACCAAACCCCAGCCAAGCTTCCTGTGCAAGATAGCCACATAGTGACCCCGACACTTTTGGCAGTCGGTGCCCAACCTATCAACCTAGTTTGTCTATCACGCACCAGTGACCAACGCCCAAGATGTCTCATTCGCAAGTGTGCGAAGGAAGACTCCGTCCCCTTTTTCTATAAAAAGGGCACGCTAGCCCCAACCCAGCACAGCCTCTACCCCAGACGAGCCCGACGCCGACAACCTAGTCGTGCTGTTCGGACACCCGATCGAGACCCTGAGATCAGCTCCAGCCAGCGGCCAAGGTGCCTTGATGACCCTAGAAGTGCTTCGTCACCTTTTGGAGCACACTCCAACGGGATTGTGGCCAACAATCCCCGCGATGGTCATCATCGCTACCCCGACCCTGCAGTTCCTCCGCCATCTCCGACTAATCCCGGCAGTGAGACACGTGGAGAAGCCTCGACATCCACCAGGCATGCCCGTTTAGACATAAACGAGGTAGACTAAGCCGTACGAGTAGTACCGAGTCTCAGTGTATCCTCGCTTTGTAATCGTGCGACCATGTATATTAACGCAGCCGGTCGTTGTGCCTCTGCTTTAATGGTAGCCTTGCGTATTTTCTTTGTCAGCGCATAGTTGCACATTTTCCGGGCACAACTACCAAAACCAACCCAACGACAACCACAACAACATGTCTCTTTATGAGATATGTGTATCTCTGACACTGACCCGACCTTTGGAGGTGATCTGGCAGTTTTATTACCTTCCACCACGGTAAATTGTAACATCCCAAATTTTCAATTTGGAATGTTATACATTAGATCATCATGCATTTCATATTTTCTTGCATTTGTTGATCCTAGAAATTTCACGCAACTCAAGGACCCTCGGAGAGAGTTGGAGATTTCGAAAATTTCATATTTGAGTTCTCTCAAATTATGAAAAGAGGATCATTTGATTTTATTTATTTTATCTTCAAGTATTTTTCCAATATCAAAAAAATAAGAGAGGGAATAATATGACTTTCCCAAAAGTTAGGAAAAATGAGGATTTAATAAATATATCAAATTTTGGATTTTCTCGGAGTTTATTTGCCTTAGGGAAAAATGCGTGTTTTCAAAAATTGCATTTTAGGCCCCGAGTAAAAGTTCATTTTGTTTGACTCATTTTTAGGAGTCGGGGAAAATTTACTTTGTAATTTTTTTGGAGTTCGTTTAGATTTTATTTTATTTGTTTTTCTGCGTGAGATTTTTATTTATATAAAAAAAAACTGCAGCGCCCGCCGCCTGGGCCAAGGCCCAGCTGGCCGAGCCGGCCCAGCCGCCCCTCCCCTCGCGTGCGCGCTCGCGCGCATCGCCGCCGCCCGTCGCCGAGTCCGGCTCGGACTCCGCCTCCGCCGCCGCCTTGCCTTGCCCCCTTCCCCAAGAAGCACCCCCCTCCTATAAATACCCAAGCAGTAGCAGCAGCAACCGCCGCCCGCTTGCGCCGCCGCCGCCGCGTCGCCGTCGCCCGCGCCAGCCGCTGCCCGCCGGAGCCCCTCGTCGAGGTAGCCGCCGCGCCATGCCGCCCACTCGCCAGTTCGGTTTTCTAATAAACCGTTCCGGTTTATTTTTTTATGTTTTGTTTTTTTCGAAAAACCCTAGATCGGTTTTTATTTCCGGTTTTCTTGTTTAGCGAGCGTTCGCCGGACCGTTCGTCTTACCGAACGTGATCACCGGTTATTCCTGGTTAACGAACGTCCGTTCATTTAGCCGTTCGTCGTTTTTCTTTTTAATCGGATTTATTCCGCTATTTTCAGATAGCGATTTCAGATCCGATCTTCGTTCTAGTTTATCTTCTCACTCGTTTATCGGAATCAGGTGATTCAAGCGCCTAGAGTTTCGTTCCGAAACCGCCGTTCCGACTAATCAACTTAAACAAAGTTTTGCTACTGTAACATTTGACTTAGTTTCAACTTGCTAGAACCGAGTTGTTTTCTCTCGCTGTTTGACTTTCGTTGCTTTATTCGATTTGATTCTTTTGCAACCAGGGTTCTTAAGTTGAACTCTCTGGTTAGATCTTTTATTCGAGATTTACCTGTGAATTAGATGAGTACTTATTGTATGCTTGTTGTTTGTCTGTGATAGATCACCCGGAGTGCGCCGCTTGTTACTTCGAATCTCTAGGTTCCGCGGATCATCAGCAAGGCAAGTAACACTTGATCATACCCTTTCTACTACCCAGTTTTTATGCATTAGATCACTCCTCGAACATTGCATGATTAGGGTCTAATTAAATTGTGGGATGGGAAGTAGATGAGGTAGTACCTATCACCTGTTTTACTTATGAAACCTTTGGGAGTTACTTCTGCGTTTGCTTATTATGCCATGCTATGCTAGTAGACGTGGATTGGGTGAGTGATATCCATGACAGATGTGAGAATGTTAATTAATGGTTTATCTAAGGTGGCAACTTAAATACACATCTGGGTGGATTGAGGCACCTGGGGTATCCAGTGATTGCCTGTTTTTTTGGAAATCCCGGGGGTACCGTGTGATTTTCCTGTGGACCGCCACCCAGGCTCAAAGGGATCATAAGATAATTCATGCTAGTAACTTCCGTGTGCAGCCACAAGCCATTATGGGCTCTGGCATAGTTGACTAAGTCGTGCGAACTCTTATAGTGGTGGACAAGCAGATGTAGGGGATGTAGGTGTACCGGTCTACCCATCGTAAGCTGCTAGCGCTTCTGAAAGACTATGTCTCGGTCATCCGTTTCTCAAACACCATGTAGTGCGAGAAACCAAACGGAGGCGATCGAGTCTTGTGGGGAAAAGTGTGCAAACCTCTGCAGAGTGTACAAACTAATCATGATTAGCCGTGTCCCCGGTTATGGACATCTTGAGTATCTAGTACTTGAATATTCTGTGTATCTCAACATGTTACTCTAATTTAATATTGATGGGTTTTGTTAATGAGTACTTTTTAATTGGGATTGAGGATGCTGTCAACCATTCTCAATGTTTAACAACCACCATGATAGTTAAATAAATTTATTCCTTTGCAGCAGGGAAAAACTGGCTTTATGCAAAAACTGTAACCATAGAGCTTTTCCACCAGCCATATATGCATGTAGTATAGGCTTATTATTCATCATTCTCTATGTGTTACATTGCCAGCATATTCCATGTGCTGACCCGTTTTCGGGATGCAACTTTCATGTTGCAGACTTTTCAGACGATGAGTAAGGTGCTTTTAGGTCGTGGTTCTATACTCAGTGATGCCGTTGGAGTTAATGGACTCACTTACCTTCCAAGTCTTCCGCTGTTATCGTTATTAGATGGCCTTAAGCCATGATTATTGTAATAAGTCCTCTTTTGGACAAACAATGTAATAAGTGTGTGATTGCTACTCTGTTATAAATCCTTCGAAGTACTGTGTGGTGTCAGCATTACTGATCCAGGGATGACACCTGAGCACAGAGACTTGACCATCTGAGGTCGGGTCGCTACAGAGATGGTATCAGAGCACACGCTGACTGTAGGACACGACCACTAAGTTAAAGCCATAGATCACTATTCTCTTCTCATTTTCTAACTCGTCATCTTTTCTACTCTTTTAGGATGACGGACGCAAAGATCAAGTATGTCCAACCAGATGAAGGCACACCTTTTGGATCCCACTTGAAGGAAGTCGCCAAGTACCTGAATATTGGACTACCAAGCTTCACCGGGACTTTCAACGCCACTCTACCTGAAGAGGAGCACTGGAAGATTCAAGCTCATGTTCCGGGAAGGACATTCGCGCCAATCACGAAGCCCATAGATAGTGTTTTCAGTGCACCAACCTGGAGTCTGGGAAAGAGCATGGCAGCTCATATCACCATGGGACGCATTGGAGAAGTTTATCAAGAAGACCTCAAGGACACTATCTACCAGATTTGCGGACGCCGGAATGAAGACTGGGAGATAGTCAGCACCAAGAAGGATAGATCCATTGCAGCTTTCATCCAGGAGTTAAACCAGCACATTCGACGCCAGGAGAACCAGATGTGCAATGATATGATAGAGTTGAAGAATGCGAAGGGAAGGATCATCAAACTTGAAGGAGAGCTGAAGACTCTACGCAAGGACTACATGGACGAGATCGTAGCTGTCGTAAGGCACAACAGCGATCTTAAGTATGAGATTGGAGAACTCAAGAAGAAGTTAGCACTCAAGAATGAAGACAAGTACGTCGACTGTCCGAGCAACTACATCATCATCGACGACACCGATTCGGATCCAAGTGAACCCGACTTCGAAGACGAAGCTGGAGCAGACATCATGGAGTCTTCCATCGGTTCAAATTAATAGGTGACCCCCATATATTAGTAGTGATCCCTCCATGTAAACATTATAGTACAAGCACTTTTGCGATAGTTAGACCGTTGTATGCCCTTTGCTTGAAATGAATGAAGTGATTTTGTGTGCATTTGTCTCATGAGCATTTGGGTAGTGTTTTCTCCTTAGACCTCACTCTACTCTTAATTCCTCGTCTTTTCTAAACCCTTCAGATGCCTCCGAGACGCGACCCTGAGTTTGTTTTCCCGCGAGAGATCACTCAGTTGATTCAGCAGCAGAATACTTTGATTCAGACATTGGTACAGAACCAAGGCAACAACAACAACAACCCACCACCACCACCACCCGCGGATCACTTGACTCGTTTTCTTAGGCTGAATCCGCCGGTGTATTCCAGTAGCACCGAGCCAATTGTAGCAGATGATTGGCTCTGCAAGATAGGAAGGGAGTTTACCACTGCAGGATGCACAGATGGTGAGAAGGTGAAGTTTGCTGCACATCATCTTGACAGACCCACAGGAGCATGGTGGGAGAATTTCACAGCCACTTACCCTGTAGACACTGTCACATGGGATCAGTTTCAGCAAGCTTTCCGCACTGCCCATGTTTCAGCAGGAGCTATGGCCATGAAGAAGCATGAGTTTCGCAACTTACGCCAAGGAGGAAGGACTGTTGGCCAGTATGTGGATGATTTTAGTAAGTTAGCATGTTATGCCCCAGATGACGTTGCTACAGACGCAACTAAGCAGGAGAAGTTTCTGGAAGGACTGAATGATGAGTTAAGCATGCAGTTGATGGTAGCAAGATTCAATAACTACCAGGAGTTGGTAGACCGTGCCCTCATGATTGAAGGAAAGCAGCAGCAAATTGAGAATCGCAAGAGGAAGTATGGACAGGGGAAATATAACTCTGGAGCCCAGTAGAAGCCCCGTTATACACCTAAACAGGGAGTTCAATTTCAGCATACCCATGGAGGAGGTAGTTCGCACAACCATAATGGCCACAAGAATGGTAATGGGAATGGAGGAAGCAACGGCCAGAACCGGACCACACCATCAACCCCAACCAAGAAAGACCTGAGCCATCTTACAAGTGTTCCAAGACCGGACATTATGCAAATGATTGTCCCGAAGGACAAGGTGGAAATGGAAGCTCTGGAAAGAAGCCAAACCCTTTCAACAGGGGACAGGTGAACCACATTGATGTGGAGGAGGTTGAAGCTCAGCCCGATGCAGTAATCGGTAAGTTTTTGGTTAAGTCATTTACTGCACTTGTTCTTTTCGATACTGGTGCATCGCATTCATACGTATCAAGGGGATTTGTAGAAAAGTATAGTCTACCTACTCAGATTCTTAAAACCCCTATGCTAGTAAGTTCACCAGAAGAAGACCACATGGCCAGACAAGGATGTTTTCAAGTGCCATTGAGTATAGGGAGGCATGTGTTCCCGACGGATTTGATCATTCTAGAATCCCAAGGTTTGGATGTGATTCTCGGTATGCATTGGATGTCGATGTATGGAGGAAACATCAATTGCGCAAGTAAGACGATTTTGCTCACAACGCCAGAAGGAAGAAGGATTAGGTATGTATCACGACATGGACCAAATAGGAACCAAGTAAATTCCTTATCAGGAGTTGTGCAGGAAGAGGTACCAGTGGTGAAGGATTATCCTGATGTATTTCCTGAGGAATTGCCAGGAATGCCACCGGATGGAGACATTGAGTTTTTGATTGAGCTTTTGCCAGGTATAGGCCCAATATTGAAGCGACCATACAGGATGCCCGCACAGGATTTGGCGGAAATCAAGAAGCAGATTAAGGAGCTATTAGATAAAGGTTATGTACGCCCAAGTTCTTCGCCTTGAGGATCACCCGTACTATTAGTGGAGAAGAAGGATGGACCGTTAAGGATGGTTGTTGATTACCGTGGATTGAATGCGGTAACAATCAAGAACAAGTACCCACTACCAATGATAAATGATCTGTTTGATCGTTTGCAAGGAGCTAAAGTGTTTTCCAAGATCGATTTGCGATCAGGGTACCATCAGTTGAAGATTCGAGAGCAGGACATACCTAAGACGGCATTCACCACAAGATATTGTCGGTGTACTAAAGTAGGGGTACCCTAGTACCCCGAACTTGTGCACGGGCAGTCGCAGCACCCCACGGCAAGGCTTGCCGGGCGCCCGCCAAGATCCTCTGCCATTGACATTACTGCCATTCAAGAACAAAGTATTAACTAAAAGGACAAGACCCCGGCAAGAGGAGCTTGCCGGGAAGGACAAAGGCCCCGGCAAGAGGAGCTTGCCGGGAAGGCCAACCAAGGCACTTCAGGAAACTTGCCGCGACACCCCGCGCGTCCCGGCAAGGCACAGCGAGCGGCAAGCTTGCTGGTACGACAAGACAACGGCCACGGCAAGGCGCTTGCCGCGGCAAGGCTGCCACTCTGCACCCGAGCTCCAACGCATCCAACGACGTGTCACCCCAGGGCTATCCCAGGAGCACGTGGCGAGGCGTTGTGCAGCCGTGCGGTGCGAGGTGGCAAGTGAAGCTGACAAGGAGGCCATCGTGGCGATCGGTGGCGCCCCTAACGGTCGTTTCCTTGCACTGTTGGGGCGACCGGATGGGCATTAAATGCCCTTGTCCCCTGCCGCAAGAGTTAGGCAGGGGGCACTGTTGGTAGTAGTTGTACCAACCTGCGTTTTTACTCTTTTACCCCCTCTTTCTATGCTGCCACCTGTCGGTGACCCCCTTAGACTATAAAAGGGAGGCCCATGCACACGTAGAAGGGGTTCGGTTCATTGGACGCATTCAACACCACCACACGCTCACGCTCGTGAGCAAGAACGAATACAAACACAAAGCAGCAGTAGGAGTTTTATCTATCCGGAGAGCTCCGAAGCTGGGTAAAATCCCCCGCGTGTTCTCGCCTCGATCTGCTCTGCGTGCGCCCTCCGCTCCCTTGCCAGACCAGAAGGGGCCCCCTGCCCCATAGGTGTTCGTGCTCCCACAGAAGCCCCACGACATCTTTGGCGCGCCAGGTAGGGGGGCGTCGAGGTCGTGCGTATCTGATCCGGCGTCTGCGCGCGCTACATCAGCATCTTCATCAACATGCCACCGAAGAAGAAGGCTTCGGAGGTGGCCGCTCCGTCTGCGACCGTCCCACTACCACCGGAGCAAACGGGCGGTGGGGTGGACGCCGGCGGAGGAGCGGGCGCCAGCGGGGGGACTCACATCGTCACCCGGTCCAAAGACAAGGCCCCGCAAGGTTCAGCATCTGCACATCCACCGCACCCCTCTCAGGAGGTGCAGGATCGACAGCGCCACGGTGCTCCTAGCACCGTACTGGCGTTGGAGCAAGGCCAAGTTGGTGGGTCGCGGGACGTTCAAGGCTAGCATGCGCGCCAGCACGCTGGCACGAGCGCAGTGCGGTCGCCTGGTCGAGATGTTGCTCCTTCTAACACTGTTAGGAGTTTGAGCATGTCTCGCACCTCGCGTCGCTCAACACCGCCACCCAAGACTCCAGAGGAAGCGTTGGCCCGAGCCCAGCTGCTTCTAGATTACCCTCCAGCGCCAGACAAGATCGACGATTGGAGGGCAGCCATTTACAGCCTCATCGGCTTCGCCAACGGCGACAGGCCCCGGCAACCGAGCACATCGAAGCCCCGGCAAGACGCCCAGGCGCAAGCCGACACCGACAAGACCGCTAGGGGAGCCACCACCGTGCACTCCCCGCCCCGAAGGCCAAGATCGCCGACTCGCCGGGCCAACCTCGACGCTGACTCCACCGCGTCATCGGACCCGCGAGCTCGCCGTGATCAACGCCAAGTTCTCCAAGAACGACGGCACGAAGACGCTCGTACTCGCATCGAGCACAGAAGAGAAGCGCGGCGTCGATCTGACCAGCGCGCTGGGCCCACTGTCGATATGCATGCGCCAGGGGAACCAGGCGACTTGCCGTACGCGGCAGGTTGCCCTGCGTTCACCCGTGAGCTGCCGCAAGTCCAGTGGCCCTGTACCAAGAACTTTAAGCCACACGTGCCCGAGAAGTACGATGGCAGGATACATCCGTCGGAGTTCCTCAGCGTCTACACCATCGCGGTGCAGGCTGCCGGAGGACGCGACGAGAAGATCCTCGCCAACTACTTCCTGCTGGTGCTCAAGCCCAACGTCAGATCTTGGCTCATGCACTTGCTGGACGGCTCCATCTCTTCATGGGCGGACCTGTGTCATCAGTTTGTCGGTGCCTTCACAGGCGGCCACAAACCCCATGGCCAGGAGAGCGATCTGCATCTGCTCGTCCAGAAGGAGGGAGAGCCCCTGCGCAAGTACATACAGAGATTCAGCCAGGTGCAGTGCAACATCCCAGACGTCCACCCTGCCGCGGTTATCAGCGCGTTCCATCAGAACGTGCGTAACCGCAGGATGAGGGAGGAGATGGCGATGTGCAAGATCAGAGATGTCAGCGAGCTATATGCTCTGGCCGACAAGTGTACATGGGCTGAGGAGGGGAGGAAAATCCCCGGAGAGACTGCAGGGGCAGAAGGATCTGACAGTGAGGATGCCGCCCCGGCAAGGAAGAACCGGAGGCGGAACAACAGAAAAAGAAAGGCTAAGGATGTGCTAGTTGTCGAGCAGTCCGGCAATGGAGGCGGCTCCGACAAGGCCAAAGCTAGTGACTCCGGCGAGGCTGTGGTAGCCGCCGACAAGCAGGATGGCTCCGGGAAGCAGTATTGCAAGATCCACCGCACCAAGGGCCATGACCTCCAAGCCTGCAAGAAAGTTGAGCAGATGGCGGAGCTACAGAAAGCTGAGTACGAGCGCCGCGACAAGGAGAGGGCCCAGGGAGGTGGCGGAGGATCCGGCAAGAAGCTTCCCGCCCGGGGAGGGCGCCACGGCAAGGCCAAGCCGCGGCAAGGAGATAGGCCTCCCCGTGGCCGTGACAAGGACGAAGATGAAGATGAGGATGATGAGATGGAGGAAGATGAAACTGATGACCAAGAGTTTCAAGTCCGGCAAGAATAGCTCTGATGCCCACTCCGGCAAGCGCACCTCTTCGGAGTGCTGCGCTACCGTCGAGGATGCACCATCGAGCTCCACCGGCAAGTGCAAGAAGGCAAAGGCAGTTTCACAAGAGACTAAGTCCAGCAAGCGTAACTCTGATGCCCACTCCAGCAAGCGCGCCTCTTCGGGGTGCTGCGCTGCCGTCGAGGATGCACCATCGAGCTAGAAGCACAGTCGTTCTTAAATTCTTAGGTTATGTTCCTTGAAACGTCCGTGCCTTGTATGGAAAACCTGTGCGCGGAGGAATCGACTCGTGGCTAAGTTGCGCCCTTGATTTGTTTTCGAGTCTGCTCAACAACACAAGTGAGCTGCAACTAGCCCCGACAAGGTTTCTTGCCGGAGGCAGCACCGCCAGCAGGCTGCTGATGTTCCGCACTCAGCAAGTGTGCTTGCGCCGGCAAGTTCCCTCAAAGCGTAGGGTAAAAGCATATAAGGGATGGAATCAAGTAAAGGAGATAACATAGCAGTTGGCGTCGTTCAAAGAAGCGCAGCCTTGCCGGGACACAGACGACAGAAAAGCTAAGTTGCCAAAGTTTGAGCCTGATCAAGTTTTAAATTTTTAAGTTAAATTCCTTGAATGTCCGTGCCTTGTATGGAAAACCTGTGCGCGGAGGAACCGACTCGTGGCTAAGTTGCGCCCTTGATTTGTTTCAAGTCTGCTCAACAATACAAGTGAGCTGCAATTAGCCCCGTCAAGGTTTCTTGCCGGAGGCAACACCGCCAGCGGGCTGCTGATGTTCCGCACTCAGCAAGTGTGTTTGCGCCGGCAAGTTCCCTAAAAGCGTAGGGTAGAGTCATACAAGGGGAGCGACAGAATAAAGGATATAACATAGCAAGCATTGCCACAGAGTGCAGTCAGTTTCAAACTTTTAAGGTTATACTCGTTAAAACGTTCGTGCCTTGTATGGAAAACCTGTGCGCGGAGGAATCGACTCGTGGCTAAGTTGCGCCCTTGATTTGTTTTCGAGTCCGCTCAACAATACAAGTGAGCTGCAACTAGCCCCAACAAGGTTTCTTGCCGGAGGCAGCACCGCCAGCGGGCTTCTGATGTTCCGCACTCAGCAAGCGTGCTCGCGCTGGCAAGTTCCCTCAAAACGTAGGGTAAAAACATACAAGGCACAGAACCAAGTAAAGGAGATAACATAGCAAGCATTGCCCAGAATGGAGTTATATTACAAAAGTAACTTATTACGGCACTGACTAATTTGTTTTCATAACTGAAATAATAGCAGAAGGGCGCTCCGGCGCCTGGGCCCCGGCAAGCCAACGTCGCTGGGGGCTGCAAGTACCAAGACTCATCCCCGGCAAGCCAGAGTTGCCGGGGGCTGCGATATCAGATAAGTTTTTATGTCCCTCTTCATGCATCCTCTTATGGACTGGGGAACGCGATGTTATATCCCTTAAACGTCCGTGCCTTGTATGAAAAACCTGTGCGCGGAGGAATCGACTCGTGGCTAAGTTGCGCCCTTGATTTGTTTTCGAGTCTACTCAACAATACAAGTGAGCTGCAACTAGCCCCGACAAGGTTTCTTGCCGGGGGCAGCACGGCCAGCGGGCTGCTGATGTTCCGCACTCAGCAAGCGTGCTCGCGCCGGCAAGTTCCCTCAAAGCGTAGGGTAAAAACATACAAGGCACAGAATCAAGCAAAGGATTTAACATAGCAAGCTTCCCCTTTTTCATTAAAAAACATCCCATTCGGGTACAGTCCATAGAGGATGAACAACATGAAAGAGAGGATTACAAGTTTTAGAAGCAGCTAAGGCCTAAAGGCTTACAAATTAAAAACATAAGATGCCCGTAATCCCTTTCTTGTCCCCCTTCTTAGGAGGTAGGTCAAGGAGGCGAAAAGGGCAAAAGAGGCGCCTAGGTGAGCTATGGGTGCCAGAAGACACCAAGAGAACATCCCGGGGGCCAGCCGGGGGCTTGGCAGAGACGGAGGCACTGGAAGCAGAGCTCGAAGACGGGGCGGCAGGACGTCAGCACGCTGTCGAGGGCACCACGCCCTCGTACTCCGACTTGACGGCCTTGCCGCCAACCCTCTTACTCTTCCGCAGCCTCCCTACGCCAGCCGCCCAAGGAGACGACCCCGGGGAGTTCAGGAGGCCGGCGACCCGGATGATGGGGTTGCCGGTGGCGCACGAAGCGACGCCCGACGCCTAGTTGGGCCCGCCGTCCTCGTCGTCGCTGTCGCTCCCCTCCTCGTCACTCTCGCTCGAGGGGGAGTCTTCGCTATCGGAGGAGCTGTCCACGCAGCATCTCGCCCGGGTGCCGGAGTCCCCGAAGACCTTGACGGAGAGGAGGTCGCCCTCCATTAACTTAAATGGAGGGTAAACCCGCCGTCAGGCTGTGGATACGGGCGAACGTCTTCCACCCTCGATCAAGATACATCACATTAGGGGCTGGGGATACAACGCTGACTCGCGTGCCGCTGATCCCACAGCCCCTCATGCGCAATCTCAGCGTCTCGGGCGGGTCCGGCTCCATCGCGCTAGCAAACGGAGACGGAAGCCGGAGGCGACGATGAGGCGCCCGGCGCAGCTTGACGAAGAACTCCCAAGGGTCGTCCCCCGTATGGACTGCCGGGAGGAGAGGAACCGCCGGCGGAGGCGAAGCTGACGCGCCGCCCCGTCCGCCTCTTCCCCGCGCGCCTCGACCTCGCCCTCGACCTCGCCCCCTCCCTCTTCCCCTTGTGGCCGGCTCTGCCACCACGGGTGCGGGGTAGGGAGGGATGCGCTGTCTGGCGGCGACCCTCGCCGCCACCGATGAAGGACAAGGGTTCCCTTTCTCCATGGCGGACGAGAGAAAGGGGAACAGAAGCTGAAGAAAGGAGAAGATGAGGAAGTGCGGTTTTCTGCGTTCCCCTCTCGCCCTTCTTAAAGGAGCGAGGTGGGGGCTCAGCCGCCCCGCTCGGCGAATCAGAGCACGGGAAGAGAGAGAGTTGGGGCCGACCAGCTGCCTCCGCCTGTGACGGCTCGGTTACCCACCTCCACCGTCCGCGACCCCGGGTGCATGGGAGCCGTGTGGCGAGGACGCAGGACTGAGGCGACAGGTGAGGCGACCTCGCCCCACCCCATGATTAAAGGTGGACGCCTCAAGAATCGCGCACGCCACCCACGCCTCCCACGATGCCGTGATTGACGCGTGCCGGGAGGGCGCGGTGGATACGGAGTGGGTTTTGTGTGGACTCAGGCCGCGCGTGCCCGTGCACTGTTTTGGGCCTGGCCCAACAGCGCTCGGCACCGTGTATGGCCCAGGCCCAGGGGCTCCTATCGGTGTAATAAAGTAGGGGTACCCTAGTACCCCGAACTTGTGCACGGGCAGTCGCAGCACCCCGCGGCAAGGCTTGCCGGGCGCCCTCCAAGATCCTCCGCCATTCACATTACTGCCATTCAAGAACAAAGTATTAACTAAAAGGACAAGACCCCGGCAAGAGGAGCTTGCCGGGAAGGACAAAGGCCCCGGCAAGAGGAGCTTGCGGGGAAGGCCAACCAAGGCGCTTCAGGAAACTTGCCGCGACACCCCGCGCGTCTCGGCAAGGCACAGCGAGCGGCAAGCTTGCTGGTACGACAAGACAACGGCCACGGCAAGGCGCTTGCCGCGGCAAGGCTGCCACTCTGCACCCGAGCTCCAGCGCATCCAACGACGTGTCACCCCAGGGCTATCCCAGGAGCACGTGGTGAGGCGTTGTGCAGCCGTGCGGTGCGAGGTGGCAAGCGAAGCTGACAAGGAGGCCATCGTGGCGATCGGTGGCGCCCCTAACGATCGTTTTCTTGCACTCTTGGGGCGACCGGACGGGCATTAAATGCCCTTGTCCCCTGCCGTTAGGTAGGGGGCACTGTTGGTAGTAGTTGTACCAACCTGCGTTTTTACTCTTTTACCCCCTCTTTCTACGTTGCCACCTGTCGGTGACCCCCTTAGACTATAAAAGGGAGGCCCATGCGCACGTAGAAGGGGTTCGGTTCATTGGACGCATTCAACACCACCACACGCTCACGCTCGTGAGCAAGAACGAATACAAACACAAAGCAGCAGTAGGAGTTTTATCTCTCCCTAGAGCTCCGAAGCTGGGTAAAATCCCCCGTGTGTTCTCGCCTCGATCTGCTCTGCGTGCGCCCTCCGCTCCCTTGCCGGACCAGAAGGGGCCCCCTGCCCCATAGGTGTTCGTGCTCCCACAGAAGCCCCACGACAGATATGGACTGTATGAGTATACCGTTATGTCATTTGGATTGACTAATGCACCTGCCTATTTCATGAACCTGATGAACAAAGTGTTTATGGAGTTTTTGGATAAGTTCGTCGTGGTGTTCATTGATGATATTTTGGTTTACTCGAAGAATGAAGAGGAACATAAGGAACATTTGCGATTGGTTTTGAAGAAACTAAGGGAACATCAGTTATATGCCAAGTTCAGCAAATGTGAGTTTTGGCTAAAGGAAGTTGGATTTCTTGGACATGTTATATCCGGAGAAGGAATAGTAGTTGACCCCACAAAGGTTGAGACCGTAACCAAATGGGAAGCGCCAACGACAGTTGGAGAGATCCGGAGTTTTCTTGGACTTGCAGGATACTACCGGAGATTCATTGAGAATTTCTCAAGGATTGCAAAGCCTATGACGGAGTTGCTGAAAAAGGATACCAAGTTCATATGGACTGAGGATTGTGAGGCAAGTTTCCAGGAATTGAAGAAAAGATTGGTTACCTCACCAGTGTTAATTTTGCCAGATCAGACCAAGGATTCTGAGGTGTATTGCGACGCTTCACGTCGAGGACTTGGAGCAGTACTTATGCAGGAAGGAAGAGTTGTTTCGTATGCTTCACGACAACTGAAACCTCATGAATTAAATTATGCCACACATGATTTGGAGTTAGCAGCCGTAGTGCATGCATTGAAGACATGGAGACATTTCCTCATTGGAAATCATTGTGAGGTGTACACGGATCACAAGAGTTTGAAGTACATTTTCACGCAGAAGGAGTTAAACCTTAGACAAAGGAGATGGTTGGAGCTCATCAAGGATTATCATATGAGATTGCATTATCATCCCGGAAAGGCTAATGTAGTAGCTGACGCATTGAGCCGCAAGAGCCATGTCAATACGCTGATGACGGGAGAGATACCAAAGGAGTTAGCAGAAGATCTTCGTGAGCTATGTTTGGAAATAGTTCCGAGAGGCTATGTAGCAGCAATGGAGATTCAGTCTACCTTGAGGGATAAAATCAGAGAAGCTCAGAAAAATGATAAAGAGATTGCAGATATAAAGGAGAAAATGAGCGAAGGAAAAGCAAAGGGATTTCGTGAGGATGAGCACGATACCCTATGGTTTGAGGACCCTGTTTATGTGCCAAATGATCCGGAGATCAGGAAGTTGATTCTACAAGAGGCACATGATTCACCCTATTCGATCCACCCAGGAAATACCAAGATGTATTTGGATTTGAAGGAAACGTTCTCGTGGACCAGAATGAAGAAGGATATTGCGGAGTATGTAGCAGTTTGTGATGTATGTCAGAGAGTGAAGGCAGAACATCAGAAGCCAGCAGGATTGTTGCAACCATTGCCGATACCCGAATGGAAGTGGGATAAACTAGGCATGGATTTCATCACGGGTTTGCCAAAGACTCGTTCAGGCTATGACTCGATTTGGGTTATAGTCGACCGCTTGACGAAGGTAGCACATTTCATTCCAGTTAAGACTACGTATAGCAGTGCTATGTTGGCAAAGATATACATGACCAGAATTGTGTGTTTGCACGGAGTTCCGAGGAGTATCGTATCAGATAGAGGAACCCAATTTACCTCAAAGTTTTGGAATCAGTTGCATGAAACTTTGGGAACCAAGCTAGAATTCAGTACAGCTTTTCACCCACAGACAGATGGACAGACTGAAAGAGTCAATCAGATTTTGGAGGACATGCTGAGAGCTTGTGGACTAGATTATGGATCTAGTTGGGACGATAACTTGCCGTATGCGGAGTTTTCATATAACAACAGTTACCAAACCAGCTTGAAGATGGCACCTTTCGAAGCTTTATACGGAAGAAGGTGCAGGACACCGTTGTCATGGGACGAAGTTGGAGACCGTCAGTTGTTTGAACCAGATTTGATTAAGGAGTCTGAACAGAAAGTTAAGCTGATTCGCGACAGGCTCAAGGTAGCCCAGTCCAGACAGAAGGGCTATGCGGATTCAAAACGCAAGGCGATAGAATATGAAGTTGGAGACAGAGTTTACATTAGAGTATCCCCACTTCGAGGAGTTAAGCGTTTTGGAGTTAAAGGAAAATTAGCACCATGTTTCGTTGGACCGTATAAGATCTTGCAGCGCATGGGAGAAGTCGCTTATAAGTTGGAATTACCTGAGGGACTGTCAGGAGTTCATGACGTATTCCATGTTTCTCAGCTAAAGAAATGTCACATCGAGATGGCAGAGGTACCACTAAGAGATACAGTGCCACTTGAAGCAATTCAGTTGAAGGATGATTTAACATATGAGGAGAAACCAGTCAAGATTCTCGATTATGCCAGCAGAGTTACTCGCAGCAAGGTTATCAAGTTTTGCAAGGTTCATTGAAGCCACCACACTCAGGATGAAGCCACCTGGGAGAGAGAAGAATATTTGCTCCAGGACCACCCTCACCTATTTTCTAGCCAACCCGAATCTCGAGGGCGAGATTCATCTTAAGGGGGGTAGGTTTGTAACATCCCAAATTTTCAATTTGGAATGTTATACATTAGATCATCATGCATTTCATATTTTCTTTCATTTGTCGATCCTAGAAATTTCACGCAACTCAAGGACCCTCGGAGAGAGTTGGAGATTTCGAAAATTTCATATTTGAGTTCTCTCGAATTATGAAAAGAGGATCATTTGATTTTATTTATTTTATCTTCAAATATTTTTCCAATATCAAAAAAATAAGAGAGGGAATAATATGACTTTCCCAAAATTTAGGAAAAATGAGGATTTAATAAATATATCAAATTTTCGATTTTCTCGGAGTTTATTTGCCTTAGGGAAAAATGCGTGTTTTCAAAAATTGCATTTTAGGCCCTGAGTAAAAGTTCATTTTGTTCGACTCATTTTTAGGAGTCGGGGGAAATTTACTTTGTAATTTTTTTGGAGTTCGTTTAGATTTTATTTTATTCGTTTTTCTACGCGAGATGTTTATTTATAAAAAAAAACTGCAGCGCCCGCCGCCTGGGCCAAGGCCCAGCTGGCCGAGCCGGCCCAGCCACCCCTCCCCTCGCGTGCGCGCTCGCGCGCATCGCCGCCGCCCGTCGCCAGTCTGGCTCGGACTCCGCCTCCGCCGCCGCCTTGCCTTGCCCCCTCCCCCAAGCAACACCCCCCCTCCTATAAATACCCAAGCCCCCCCTCCTCCCCAACCCGCAGCCGCCGCCACCCAAACAGCAGCAGCAGTCGCAGCCGCCGCCGCCGCTGCAATCGTCGCCGCCGCCCGCTTGCGCCGCCGCCGCCCGTTAGCGCCGCCGCCTGCCGCCGCCGCCGCCGCGTCGCCGTTGCCCGCGCCAGCCGCTGCCCGCCGGAGCCCCTCGTCGAGGTAGCCGCCGCGCCGCGCCGCCCCCTCGCCCGTTCGGTTTTCTAATAAACCGTTCCGGTTTATTTTTTTCTATGTTTCGGTTTTTTTCGAAAAACCCTAGATCGGTTTTTATTTCCGGTTTTGTTGTTTAGCGAGCGTTCGCCGGACCGTTCGTCTTAACGAACATGATCACGGGTTATTCCTGGTTAACGAACGTCCGTTCGTTTAGCCGTTTGTCGTTTTTCTTTTTAATCGGATTTATTCCGCTATTTTCAGATAGCGATTTCAGATCCGATCTTCGTTCTAGTTTATCTTCTCGCTCGTTTATCGGAATCAGGTGATTCAAGCGCCTTGAGTTTCGTTTCGAAACCGACGTTCCGACTAATCAACTTAAACAAAGTTTTGCTACTGTAACATTTGACTTAGTTTCAACTTGCTAGAACCGAGTTGTTTTCTCTCGTTGTTTGACTTTCGTTGCTTTATTCGATTTGATTCTTTTGCAACCAGGGTTCTTAAGTTGAACTCTCTGGTTAGATCTTTTATTCGAGATTTACCTGTGCATTAGATGAGTACTTATTGTATGCTTGTTGTTTGTCTGTGATAGATCACCCGGAGTGCGCCGCTTGTTACTTCGAATCTCTAGGTTTCGCAGATCATCAGCAAGGCAAGTAACACTTGATCATACCCTTTCTACTACCCAGTTTTTATGCATTAGATCACTCCTCAAACATTGCATGATTAGGGTCTAATTGAATTGTGGGATGGGAAGTAGATGAGGTAGTACCTATCACCTGTTTTACTTATGAAACCTTTGGGAGTTACTTCTGCGTTTGCTTATTATGCCATGCTATGCTAGTAGACGTGGATTGGGTGAGTGATATCCATGACAGATGTGAGAATGTTAATTAATGGTTTATCTAAGGTGGCAACTTAAATACACATCTGGGTGGATTGAGGCACCTGGGGTATCCAGTGATTGCCTGTTTTTTTGGAAATCCCGGGGGTACCGTGTGATTTTCCTGTGGACCGCCACCCAGGCTCAAAGGGATCATAAGATAATTCATGCTAGTAACTTCCGTGTGCAGCCACAAGCCATTATGGGCTCTGGCATAGTTGACTAAGTCGTGCGAAATCTTATAGTGGTGGACTAGCAGATGTAGGGGATGTAGGTGTACCGGTCTACCCATCGTAAGGTGCTAGCGCTTCTGAAAGACTATGTCTCGGTCATCCGTTTCTCAAACACCATGTAGTGCGAGAAACCAAACGGAGGCGATCGAGTCTTGTGGGGAAAAGTGCGCAAACCTCTGCAGAGTGTACAAACTAATCATGATTAGCCGTGTCCCCGGTTATGGACATCTTGAGTATCTAGTACTTGAATATTCTGTGTATCTCAACATGTTACTCTAATTTAATATTGATGGGTTTTGTTAATGAGTACATTTTAATTGGGATTGAGGATGCTGTCAACCATTCTCAATGTTTAACAACCACCATGATAGTTAAATAAATTTATTCCTTTGCAGTAGGGAAAAACTGGCTTTATGCAAAAACTGTAACCATAGAGCTTTTCCACCAGCCATATATGCATGTAGTATAGGCTTATTATTCATCATTCTCTATGTGTTACATTGCCAGCATATTCCATGTGCTGACCCGTTTTCGGGATGCAACTTTCATGTTGTAGACTTTTCAGACGACGAGTAAGGTGCTTTTAGGTCGTGGGTCTATACTCAGTGATGCCGTTGGAGTTGATGGACTCACTTACCTTACAAGTCTTCCGCTGTTATCGTTATTAGATGGCCTTAAGCCATGATTATTGTAATAAGTCCTCTTTTGGACAAACGATGTAATAAGTGTATGATTGCTACTCTGTTATAAATCCTTTGAAGTACTGTGTGGTGTCAGCATTACTGGTCCAGGGATGACACCTGAGCACAGAGACTTGACCATCTGAGGTCGGGTCGCTACATAAATAAACCAGCCCGGATGCTATATAAGAAGGCCACCTTGTGACCATACCCAGCAACCCTCACCTCGTGCACCACGCTCACAACCATTTCTTGTCATGCCGAGCCCCAGCATTCATCTGAGAACCCCAGATGCAACCCCAGGTAGCTTTGTCAAAATATTGCGGGACTTTATCTGCAGTACCATGGGTTCTACCCAGCCACCCCAGTACGAGCTGTTCAAATCAAGGATCACCCCTTCCACCTCGGAATATTGGGCAGCAGTACACATTCCTCCCGTAGACTCCAATCAGGATCCAACGGAAGTTTCCTTCGTGGGGAAATCTATGCCAACCCCACACCTAGCCATAGAAGCTGCTGTGAAAGAAGCGATTGCTCGCCTTCGATCTGCAGTACCCTATGCCCACGAACGAGGATATTATTACTTTCCGAGCCGTGCAACACCCGGAGGAGTAACATCTTTTCCCGGTGGGCGTATTGAGAGAGACCCAGTTCTGGCCAACCTTATCCAGTACATCATCGCTCAAGAGCATTTGAACCAGCGAGTGATGGATTATCTCCAGAGTCTTGCTGATTTGAATCCTCAGATTGCCATCGGCAGACCACTGAGGCCCGACCCGGAGAGACGCATACATCGACTGGTCAATCCACTTCCTCCGATAGAAGAGGAGTGTATTCCATTGCCAGAGACTTTTTCTCAAGATCTTGTCCAGTTACCTTTCTCATTTTAGATGTCACTGCTGTGTTTGTTATCTCAGCATTTATTATTACGTGTATCGTATGCATGGTACCTCAAATTTGTGCGATGAGTCGAGTATTTAGTTTCTACTGGTATGAGTAATTTTCTTCGTGAATAACTTGTGTAACCGCGAAAAATCCTAGTATGAGTTTTCTTTTTACTGAATTGCTGCATCGATTATCCCCACACTACATGGATTACTTTTATTTACGCAGCACCACGGCAGCAGACTCACAACCGCTCGAACACATATGGAACTTTTGTTTTTTCACAACGGCTCTTAGCAAATCTTGAGGACGAGATTTTTTCTTAAGGGGGGAGTAATTGTAACACCCCAAAATTTTAATCAGGTTTTAGTTATTAAAATTTTGCCAAGAGTTTAGAAATTTTTGCCTGCAAGAATATCTCTGTTGATTTCAAAACTTTTCTTTTAATATTAAGGAATTTTTCCCAAGTGGATCCTTCCAAAACATATTGGACTTATTTTCCCTCTCATATAAAAACATTTCTTAATTAGTAGAATTATTTATTTAATTATTTCACCCTGAGCTTTATTCATTAAATGACTTGATTTGAATTTTGGAGCTCTTTTTGTACTACAACCAGTTGATAGATTTATCTAAAAATCTAACCAAAATTTGGAGATGTCATGTGATGTCTCTAAATAACTTTTGTGCAATAATATATTTAATTCATTGCATATTTTGAGTGCTACACCTGTTTTCCTTCTTTGGTCCAGTGGGCAATTTTGCACTACAACCCTTTTAAATATTTGTTTCTAGCTTCCACCAAAATTATGGGATGTCAGTAGGAGCATATAATTCCATTATATGCAAAAATCCAGGGTTGTTCTTTGAAAATTTTGAGTGAATCAACCTCATCTTCATTCTGGCCCAGCAAGATGGTTTGTACAGCAACCATATTTTTGCTTGCTCTTTAGCCCTTGATTCTTTCTCCTACTTGTAGTCCTCCATGTTAAACTCCTAAGTCCAGGAGCATGCAACCATTGGCATATTTTTGTTTCATGAAATAATACCATTCACTCCCTGCCCAGAAGTGTAGTTTTGCAAAACTTGCACTAGCAAGTTTCTTCCTTTTGCAAACTAACTTCACCACCCTCTTATGCATCCAAAGAGACTTCAATCTGGAAGATTTGGCCACTCCAAGAAAAGCCTAAGTGCCTGTGGCATTTTGTCAAACACCTGGAGTGCATGATCATATTTGACATGAATTGTTGTTGGCATTGTGAACTTGGTCTCCTGACCAAACCACCTTGTCCTCTGAGCTTCAGTCTATCAACAACCTAGCTCTGTTGCTTGCCACCCTCACCTGTGACCTGTAGCATGCAACGGCATTATGTCGAACACCTTCAGTGCGTGCTCTGGGCGCGCCCAAAACGCGCGTTTTGCACGTGCGTGCGCTCGGGTCGCCGCGTCACGCCCCGGCCCTTGCTCGCCTGCAGAGCCGCACCCCCGACCTCATCCGCTCGCAGCAACGCGCCAAGCCACCCGGGCAGCCTACAGCGCCGCCGACAGAGCTTTTGGTGGCACACCGGCGACCGCAGCGCGCCTCTACCACGGTCGGTGCCGCCCAAGCCACCCCGGCTCGCCACCTGCCCCTTTGAGCTTCGCAAGCTCATCCACAAGGGTGTCGCCTAGCTCTCGTCGCCGCCATGTTCCCCTGCAGCTACAGAACGTCGGTTCACCGGCGATCTTATCCCCACCGCCGCGGAACCGACCTTGTCGCGCTATAAATGGGCGCCCCGAAACCATTCGAGCACGTAGGCGACCTCAGGCTACCCCCATGGCACCCCCACAGCCCGCAATCGTCGGGGAAACGCCGTCTTCCCAAACTCCGACAACCGCAACCGCCGCCATGTCCCAGCTTCGTTCACCGAAACTCGAGCCCCTACCGTCAAACTAACGCCACCAAACGACTCCAATCCATCTTGCGGAGCCGCCCAGACCCCCAGCTGCGACGGGGAGCCTCCGAAGCCACAAAAGCACTTTTCTCCCGAAGCCTTCTCCGCCGCGAAGCTCGCCGCCGGCAGCTCCCTCCGTCCCCACCTGCCTGGCGACCACCGGAAGGATCGCCCTTGCGTGGCGGATCCATCCCCGCCCTCGGGGCCCCGCGAGGAGCCGCCAGTCGCCGGCGACGATCGCCGGAATCCCGCCCCCGTTCGGGCAGGGGATAAAGGAGGGTGAGGCGACTAGTCAAACCTGACTAGTGGGCCCCGTGGACCCACTATCAGTGACCCAGCCCCGCCTCCACGTGTTTTAAGTGAAGGCGTAAACTTCATAAGTACGTCTCCTTTGCCCCGGAAGCGTATTTCTATCTGAAACGTTTTCTTTTTCTATTTTAATTTAAAAATAGAACTTTGACTAAACTTTGACTGGGCTTAACTTTTTAAATATAACTCCAAATGACTTGATTCTTTTTCTGTTTCTTCCCAAATATTGTCTAGTTTATTCTAAGATTTATTTGAAAAAATTTCAGCACAACTTTTTGTGCTGTTTTTATTTTGTGTGTTAATTCATTTATATTGCTAAAATAGGATTTTTGAAGATTTCAAGATGTTTTGGATGCACCCTTCTTTTCCATGACCTGAAGGCAAGCATTCTGAACCCCAGCATAATATTGTTGTGCGTTCGATGACACGTTTATAACATCACCTCACTTTGGAGAAACTTGTTATTTCATGTGATATGATCATATGCATGGGTGCATGTTATTGATTTCCATGCTGTTGGAAATGAACACACTTGTGATGATAATCATCCTCATGTGCCTTGCATGCATACCGGCAGGAACCCGGGAAAACCTCTGCCTTGGGTAGGCATGAGTTTGTCGCCGGTCTCCGTCGGGACGGTTATGTCTGGTATGGCATGGTAAGGTGATATGAGCGGTGACTCTGTTGGTTGAAATATATTCGTTATGCTAATCATGCAGGGAATACTTAAACCTCCTGAGTCGACCGTAGATCGAGTCTTGTTCCAGTAACCCCCATACTTGTTTCGTACTACCACTCGTCTCTACAGCAAGTAGAGTACGGTTCAGTAAGTTGTCACCCTCTTTCTAGCACACACCGTACAGAGAGGCCAGGGTGGAAGATACGGTTGTAGCTGGTAGGCAGGCCACCTGGTCCGAGGGCATGGGTGTTTCCGGTTGGGACCGAGAGGGGAGGCCACCCCTTAGAGCGCGTGATATAAATTTGATCCCATGCTACGCGAGGTTGTAGCCTCCCCACTTAGAGTTTGCTTGACAGGTGTCGTGGGTGATTCCAGACACGTGTGAGTTAAGCTGGTGTGTGCAAGTTAGGTGTGTTTTCAACAAAAAGACCGTAGACGGAATTAGTCCCGATGGACTAAAGAAATCCGTTACTCGTGGGTAAAGAGTACACCCTCTGCAGAGATTAAACCTATTCGAATAGCCGTGTCCATGGTTAAGGACTACAGTCTGGGATGGGTCAAGTGTCGGTCTTAGTGTCGGTCTTCGGAGGTGATAACTATTAAACCATTACTGAAATACTACTGGTGACTTGTGATAATTATGATTATTATTATTGTGAACTAACCCGTGATATTATTGTTATTATCGAGTATCTCTGGGATGGTTCTACCTCCGGGATATTCACCATGATTGTTTCTTTTAAAGCCCTTTATGTGGTGTCGCTCAGACGCCCGACTGTGGCATTTCTTTTAAAAGCCCTTTATGTGGTGTCGCTCAGACGCCCGACTGTGGCATTTCTTTTAAAAGCCCTTTATGTGGTGTCGCTCAGACGCCCGACTGTGGCATTGCTTGTATTTATTTCATAAATTTTTATACTACTATGTTATTGCAATTTTATAAATAACTTGCTTGCACGCATTAGAGTTTTATTTATCTTTTGTGGCTGACGTCATGAGCATAAAATATTGTCAGCACATCATTGTTATATTATACTTGTGTTCATAATGTTTGCGAGTACATTCAAAGTACTCACTGGCTTGTCCCTGGCTATTTTCTTGGCCAGATTTTCTTGCACGGAGAGGAGCGACGCGATGACAGCCCTGGAACCTAAGCAACGGAGATAGCAGCCTCGCGGAGATAGGATTTAACCTGGTCAGCTGTTCCTGTGGGAATTGGAGTCCCATAGACACTGATGATCCACAAACCGCTTCCGCCATCAACCACTAGAAACCATTTGTTGTACTCACAGGCCAGAATGGTCTTGTACTACATATTTTGTATTTTGCTTGGAATTTCTGTATCAAGTTGGAACCTCATCAACTAACAGTAATCCTGGAGCTGATGAGCACGACGGTCTTTTCTGGAAATTTATACCCGAAAAAACCGATCTTGACACTCCCCGGCAACGGTGCCAGAAAAAGGTCTTGATAACCCACAAGTATAGGGGATAAATTGTAGCCTCTTTCAATAAGTAAGAGTGTCGAACCTAACGAGGAGCTAAAGGTAGAACAAATATTCCCTCAAGTTCTATCGACCACCGATACAACTCTACGCATGCTTGATATTTGCTTTACCTAAAACAAGTATGAAACTATTTTGCGAGAATAAAACTACGAGTACTTCGGGAGAATAAACTAAGAATAAATTGCAAGGTAATGAAAGTAGATAGCTTTTGTCAACAAGAAAGTCATTTGTCCCTAGGAAATCGATAACAAGTACTGGTAATCATTCTTGTAATTTTATATGAGGGAGAGGCATGAGCTAACATACTTTCTCTACTTGGATCATATGCACTTATGATTGGAACTCTAACAAGCATCTGCAAATACTGAAGATCCTTAAGGTCGTGAAACCCAACCATAGCATTAAGTATCAAGTCCTCTTTACTCCCATACGTCATACCCCACCTACTCGGGTTTAAGTTTCTGTCACTCTCACAACCCACCGTAAGCGAACCATGAACATATTGCAACACCCTATAGCGGGGGCCCCTCAAGTTTGCGCGAGACGGAGGGCACCGTAGGACAGCACCATAAATAAAATATACAATCATACCAACCAAGATCACGATTAACCCATAGGACAAAACAGATCTATTGAAACATCATAGGGAAATAATATATGGAGTTGAGCACCATGTTTAAGTAGAGATTACAGCGGGGGGAAGAGGTGTTACACCGCTGCATAGAGGGGCAGAAAGTTGGTGCGGATAGTAGCAAGGTTGTTGAGGTAGATCGCCATCACGATCCTAGCCATGACGGTGTTCCGGCGTCACCGGGAGAGAGGGGGAGAGAGCCCCCCTTCTTCTTCTTCTTCTTCTTCTTCTTCTTCTTCTTCTTCTTCCTTGGCCTCCCCCTAGATGGGAGGAGGGTTCCCCCTCTAGTCCATGTCCTCCATGGCTCTGGAGGGGAGAGAGCCCCTCCGAGATTAGATCTGTCTCTTTGTCCTCTTCTGTTTCGCGCTCTGCAGATCTGGCTGAAAACCGTTTCTTATATTCCCGGAGATCCGTAACTACGATTGCGCTGATCTTTTTATACAATTTTTTTCTGATATAAGCTTCCTTGCGCCCAAAGTATAGCTCCAACCAATGTTCGAGGAGGGCATGATACACCAGTGTGCGTCTGGGCCTGGTAGCGCGCCGTGGTGGGTTGTGGTCCGTGTGGGCCTCCGTTTGCGGTGATTCCAACTCCCAAAAATCACAAATATTCCAAAATAATCCTCCATGGAGTTGCATCACGTTTGGACTTTGTTGATATGGATTTTCTGTGATAGAAAAACAGGCAACAAACAGGAACTGGCACAGGGCACTAGATAAGTAAGTTAGTCCAAATAAATAATATAAAAAGTTGCCAAAAGTATGTAAAAGTTGAATAATATTGGCTTCAAACAATCAAAAATTATAGATACGACGGACACGTATCAACAACCATCTTGTAAGTAGGGCTCTCGATGAACTTGCGTTAAAAGGAAAGGGATATATGCGGTCCCATTATGGTCAAGCCGTGTAATGGACCTATTCCGTAGTGTGCCTCCGGTGCCGCCCAAGGTATTTTAGTGCATAAGTATGTACGCGCCGGTACATAAGCCGCGACTTGGTGGGGCGATCGGCGGAGGCCGAACTGCTAATCAAGGTCCGGATCTGTTGACTTATCGCTATTATGCGCGGACCGGACTCGTTTGGATATGTCGTTGGCTTTATTGGCCGGTGAACTGTTCGGCTTGATAAGGCCACTATATACTTCGGCTGCAAGGGCCACAGTGTGGTCTTCAGTATGGAGTGAGCGCTCCATGTTACCATTGACTATAATAACGCCACGAGGTCCAGGCATTTTAAGCTTCAAGTAAGCATAGTGCTGGACTGCATTGAAGCGGGTGAACGCAGTTCGTCCGAGCAGTGCATGGTAGCCACTGCGGAAAGGGACGATGTCGAAGATTAACTCTTCGCTGCGAAAGTTGTCTGGGGAGCCGAATACTACCTCCAAGTGAGCGCGTACAACGGGCCTACACTCCTGGTATCACACTTTTAAAGGTAGTGTTACTAGGCTTGATTCGTGATGGGTCCATCCCCATATTACGGACAGTATCTTGATAAATCAAGTTGAGTCTGCTTCCTCCGTCCATAAGGAGTCTAGTGAGGTGGTATCTGTCAATGGTTGGATCAAGAACCAGGGCGGCCGAACCCCCATGACGGATACTAGTTGGGTGGTCCCTGCGATCAAAGGTGATCGGACAGGCTGACCATGGGTTAAACTTGGGGGCTACAAGCTCGACGGCGTAGACGTCCCATAGTGCATCCTTGTGTTCCCTTTTGGGAATATGAGTGACATATATCATGTTCACTATTTTCACCTCGGGGGGAAACTGCTTCTGACCCCCGGTGTTTGATGACCCTCAAGTGTAGGCTATCGCAACAGCTTTCGAGGGAAGAGTATTCAACCCAAATTTATTGATTCGACACAAGGGAAGCCAAAGAATATTATTGAGTATTAGCAGTTGTGTTGTCAATTCAACCACACCTGGATAACTTAGTATCTGCAGCAAAGTATTTAGTAGCAAAGTAATATGATAATAAAGGCAACAATAGCAAAAGTAATATTTTTAGGTTTTGTAATGATTGTAACAATAGCAACGGAAAAGTAAATAAGCGAAACACAAGATGTGAAAAGCTCGTAGGCAATGGATCAGTTATGGATAATTATGTCGGATGCGATTCCTCATGTAATATCAATGTAATGTAGGCATGTATTCCGTAAATAGTCATACGTGCTTATGGAAAAGAACTTGCATGACATCTTTTGTCCTACCCTCCCGTGGCAGCGGGGTCCTAGCGGAAACTAAGGGATATTAAGGCCTCCTTTTATTAGAGAACCGGAACAAAGCATTAACACATAGTGAATAGATGAACTCCTCTCTGATTTTTTTCTCCGCGAGACGGAATATATGGAGTTGGAGTTGAGGTTGGCGGAGCCTCAGGGGGCCCACGAGACAGGGGGCGCGCCCAGGGGGTGGGCGCGCCCTCCACCCTCGTGGACAGGGTGTGGGCCCCCTGGTCTTGATTCTTTTGCCAGTATTTTTTATATTTTCCAAAAAGTGCCTCCGTGGATTTTCAGGACATTTCGAGAACTTTTGTTTTCTACACATAAAACAACATCATGGCAGTTCTGCTGAAAACAACGTCAGTCCGGGTTACTTTCATTCAAATCATGCATGTTAGAGTCCAAAACAAGGGCAAAAGTGTTTGGAAAAGTAGATACGTTGGAGACGTATCAACTCCCCCAAGCTTAAACCTTTGCTTGTCCTCAAGCAATTCAGTTGATAAACTGAAAGTGATAAAGAAAAACTTTTACAAACTCTGTTTGCTCTTGTTGTTGTAAACATGCAAAGCCATCATTCAGGTTTCAGCAAATATTATGAACTAACCTTACTCACAATGACACCTAGGTCTCACAATTACTCATATCAATATCTTAATCAGCTAGCGAACCATAATAATAAAACTCGGATGACAACACTTTCTCAAAACAATCATAACATGATATAACAAAATGGTATCTCGCTAGCCCTTTCTGAGATCGCAAAACATAAATGCAGAGCACCTTTAAAGATCAAGGACTGACTAAACATTGTAAATCATGGTAAAAGAGATCCAGTCAAGTCATACCGAATATAAACCAATAGTAATGAATGCAAATGAAAGTGTGCTCTCCAGCGGGTGCTTTTTAATAAGAAGGGTGACGACTCAACATAAAAGTAAATAGATAGGCCCTTCGTAGAGGGAAGCAGGGATTTGTAGAGGTGCCAGAGCTCAATTTTAAAATAGAGATTGAATAACATTTTGAGTGGCATACTTTCGTTGTCAACGCAACAACTATGAGATGGCTGTATCTTCCATACTACATGCATTATAGGCAGTTCCCAAACAGAATGGTAAAGGTTTATAGTCCCCCAACCACCAACAAGCATCAATCCATGGCTTGCTCGAAACAACGAGTGCCTCCAGCTAACAACAACCCTGGGGGAGTTTTGTTTAATTATTTTGATTTGCTTTGATCTTTTTGGATCATGGGACTGGGCATCCCGGTTACCGCCCCTTTCTCGTGAATAAGGGAGCGGAGTCCACTCCTGTTGAGTATAACCCACCTACCATGGAAGATATAGGCAGCCCTAGTTGAAACATGAGCTGCTCGAGCATACAAAACAGAATTTCATTTGAAGGTTTGGAGTTTGGCACCTACAAATTTACTTGGAACGGCAGGTAAATACCGCATATAGGAAGGTACGGTGGACTCATATGGAATAACTTTGGGGTTTAAGGAGTTTGGATGCACAAGCAGTATTCCCGCTTAGTACAGGTGAAGGCTAGCAAAAGACTGGGAAGCGACCAACTGAGGGAGCGACAACAGTCATAAACGTGCATTAAAATTAATTCACACCAAGTACAAGCATGAGTAGGATATAATCCACCATGAACATAAAAATATCGTGAAGGCTATGTTGATTTGTTTCAACTACATGCGTGAACATGTGCCAAGTCGAGTCACTCAATTTATTCAAAGGAGGATACCATCCCATCATACCACATCATAATCATTCTAATAACATGTTGGCATGCAAGGTAAACCATTATAACTCATAGCTAATCAAGCATGGCACAAGCAATTATAATCTCTAAATGTCATTGCAAATATGTTTACTTCATAATAAGCTGAATCAGGAACGATGAAATCATATTTACAAAAACAAGAGAGGTCGAGTTCATACCAGCTTTTCTCATCTCAATAAATCCATCATATATCGTCATCGTTGCCTTTCACTTGCATGACCGAACGATGTGTATAATAATAATAGTGCACGTGCATTGGACTAAGCTGGAATCTGCAAGCATTCAACTCAAGAGAGAAGACAAGTAATATGGGCTCTAAGTTAAATAAACAATCATGCATAAGAGAGCCACTAAACATTTTCAATATGGTCTTCCACTCTCGACCCCCAAAGAAAAGAAAATAAAACTATTTACACGGGAAAGCTCCCAACAAGTAAGAAGAAGAACGAGAAATATTTTTGGGTTTTCATTTTAATTTCTACTACAAGCATGAAAATTAAACTAACTATTTTTTTGGTTTTTCTTAAGGTTTATCAAACACACAAGAAGAAAACTAGAAAAAGAAAATTAAACTAGCATGAATAATACAATGAAAGAGTATGAGCACCGACGACTAGAATAGTGTGTGAACATAAATATAAAGTCGGTGAGAAATACGTACTCCCCCAAGCTTAAGCTTTTGGCCTAAGTTGGTCTAATACCAAGGACCGCCTGGCTGATATCCGTAGTTGTAACTGGGGTCGTACTGAGATGCAGGCTACGTCTTGAGCTTGCGTTGGTTTTCCTTGAGGAGGAAAGGGTGATGCAGCAATAGTAGCATAAGTATTTCCCTCAGTTTTTGAGAACCAAGGTATCAATCTAGTAGGAGGCTCCTCAAAAGTCCCACACACCTACACAAACAAACAAAGAACTCGCAACCAACGCAATAAAGGGGTTGTCAATCCCTTCATGGCCACTTGCGAAAGTGAGATCTAAAACAGATAGTATGATAAGATAAATATATTTCTAGTATTTTATAATATAGATGCAAAAAGTAAAGATGCAAATAAAAGTAGATTGGAAACTTATATGATAAAAGATAGACCCGGGGCCATAGGTTTCACTAGTGGCTTCTCTCAAGATAGCATAAGTATTACGGTGGGTGAACAAATTACTGTCGAGCAATTGATAGAAAAGCGAATAATTATGAGATTATCTAGGCATGATCATGTATATAGGCATCATGTCCGTGACAAGTAGATCGACTCTTGCCTGCATCTACTACTATTACTCCACACATCGACTGACTCCTGCCTGCATCTAGAATATTAAGTTCATAAGAATAGAGTAACGCCTTAAGCAAGATGGCATGATGTAGAGGGATAAACTCATGAAATATGATATAAACCCCATCTTTTTATCCTCGATGGCAACAATACAATACGTGCCTTCCAACCCTTTCTGTCACTGGGTAAGGACACCGCAAGATTGAACCCAAAGCTAAGCACTTCTCCCATGGCAAGTGAGGGAGTCCCGGACTAGGGGGTGTCCGGATAGCCGAACTATCATCTTCAGCCGGACTCCTGGACTACGAAGATACAAGATTGAAGACTCCGTACTGTGTCCGGATGAGACTTTCCTTGGCGTGGAAGGCAAGCTTGGCGATACGAATATGTAGATCTCCTACCATTGTAACCGACTCTGTGTAACCCTAACCCTCTTCGGTGCTTATATAAACCGGAGGGTTTTAGTCCGTAGGAAGAACAAGAATCATACCATAGGCTAGCTTCTAGGGTTTAGCCTCTCTGATCTCGTGGTAGATCTACTCTTGTACTACCCATATCATCAATATCAATCAAGCAGGAGTAGGGTTTTACCTCCATCGAGAGGGCCCGAACCTGGGTAAAAACATCGTGTCCCTCGTCTCCTGTTACCATCCGCCTAGACGCATAGTTCGGGACACCCTACCCGAGATCCGCCGGTTTTGACACCGACATTGGTGCTTTCATTGAGAGTTCCTATGTGTCGTTGCTATCAGGAAGGATGCCTCATCCTGTCTTTAAAGATGGCACTGCAGCTAAAGGAGCTTCGGCTATCGGCCAAACTCTCCGGCTAGGCGGTTTCCTTATGACCGCCTGTCTGGCCGCCACGCCGATGATGACTTCTCGGGTCATCAAAAGCAATCTTCACGTTAGGTCGGAACTCACCGAGCAGTTGGATCCGATGGAGCTCTCTTCCTTAAATGAGCTCTAGGATCGCATCGCCGCCCTGGGAGTCACTACAGACTACGGTCAGATTGGGCCTAAACCCGATCTAAGAGAGATTAATTCTCCCCAGGTTACCCACCACGTTGCTGTGGTAGAGGAACAATGCGGCAACCCTTCTTCTATCTTAAGGACTAGCTATGTCCGGATTCCTGATCCCTCCATGCCGGATTCTCGTGGTGGGGAGGACGTTACTCAAGCCATTAACCTAAAGTCAGGCAGCGGGCTAGATTCATTGGACAGCATCCAAGAACCCAAGCTGCCAAGTTCGGAAACTTCTCGGCCCCTGAATTTTAGATTGGACGGGGTTCCGAATTTAATTCCACCCGCCCACCCAAACAAAAGCAATCTATCCCAAATCCGGCAAGAGCCAGCAGAAACAGTACACCATTACTGGGCCAGATTCCTCCTGGTCATAAACAGGATAAAGGATTGCCGTGAGGAGGACGCAATTTCATTCTTCTGCGATAATTGCATGGACAAGGGAATCCTCAACGCCGTAAGTCATCATGAAATTACACGCTTCGCTGACTTAGCGTACATAGTGCGAAAGTACTATGCAATGGAAAACGCGTGGAAAACCGAAATCAATTTTTGGGACAGTCCGGCCCTGAATACAGTCCCAGTCCAAAATAAAAGGGTGCATCATCGCCAGGCACCCGGGTTAAATATCAAAAAGCAAAAACACTTTACAGGGCATGGAACCGTACTGGAGGGATGGCTCAACGGACCCTGCAAAATTCATAGTACAGAGGGCGCCACTCCAACTCATAGCCTTAGAGCATGTTGGATACTACGGCAGGTGGCCAAAAGTGGCGAAGAGCTTTTAACTCCAGAGTACCAATCCAAGGATACCAGTACGGTATTAACAGTCTTCGAGACTTTCGCATCAAATAATATGCAGAAACGAACTCTCCGCAGCCTTGCCGAAGTCTACCAAGTAGCAACAATAAACCCATGGAGTGACACAGCTATTACCTTTAATGCCAGTGACGAACCTAAATTCGAACAGCCCGAGCACCACTCGCATTGGTCCTCATTCCAATAGTGGACGGCTTTCGCCTTACCAAGGTACTCATGGACGGTGGCAGCAGACTGAACCTCATTTACGAGGAAACCCTCCGAAAAATGGAAATAGACTGGAGCCGCATTGAGCGAAGCAGCACAACCTTTAGAGGAATAATCCCCAGTCGGGAAGCATGCTATACAGGAAAAATCACACTGGATGTGGTGTTCGGCATGCCGGATAATTACAGGTCCGAGGAGGTCACGTTCCAAGTGGCCCCGTTCAGCAGCGGATATCACGCTCTATTGGGGCGACAGGCATTCACAATTTTTCAAGCTATACCCCATTACGGGTACATGAAGCTCAAAATGCTCGGGCCCAACGGAATCATCACTCTTGCTAGTGACCCAGACATAGCACTCCGCGCCGAAAACAAGACAGCCGCACTGACCCTGGAGGCACTATCTGAAGCCCTAGCGGCCGAGGAACTCACTACGCTACGCTCCACAGTGAATAGGGATGATGTGATACTCGATAAGAGATCCAAGTCCACCTCCTTTAAACCAGCGGACAAAATAGTCAAATTCCAAGTCCATCCAACGGACCCTACAAAAACGGCTTCCATTGGGGCACAATTAAACCGCTGATGTAGATGCTGCACTACGAGAATTCCTACGCGAAAATAGGGACATCTTTGCCTGGCACCCTTCAGATATGCCAGGAATCCCATGCCGGCTGGCCGAGCACACCCTAAACATCATAAAAGGATTCAAGCCAGTCAAACAGGCTCTTCGGCGTTTTTCCGAACCCAAGAGACAGGCCATGGGAGAGGAACTAGCCAAATTATTGGAGGCTGGATTTATCAGAGATATAAAACATCCAGACTGGCTAGCAAACCTGGTGATGGTACCAAAGAAGGACAAATATTGGCGCCTATGCGTCAATTTTAAAGACCTCAACAAGGCTTGCCCAAAGGATCCCTTCCCCCTCCTCCGCATCGATCAAATTATCGATGCTACCGCAGGACACGATTCATTGTGTTTCCTCGACGCATACTCCGGCTACCACCAAATTAAGATGGAAGAGCCCAACCAGGCTGCAATGGCATTCATCACCCCATACGGCCGATTCTGCTTCAACACATTGCCCTTTGGGCTCAAAAATGCCGGCGCAACATATCAACGCATGATTCAGACATGTCTGGCAAACCAGATTGGCAAAACAGTGGAGGCATATGTAGACGATGTGGTCCTCAAAACCAAGCACATCGAAACTCTAGTAGACGACTTGAGGCTCACGTTCGACAATCTCCGAACATATGACATTAAGCTTAACCCGGAAAAATGTGTCTTCAGCGTACCAGCCGGAAAGCTCTTGGGCTTCATTATATCCGGTAGAGGAATTGAAGCAAACCCAGCCAAGATCCGAGCTCTATCACAATTGGATATCCCAAAGGACGTCAAACAAATACAAAAATTGACGGGATGTGTGGCGGCTTTAAGCCGCTTTATCTCCCGTTTAGGAGAAAAGGCATTACCACTTTATCGCCTCCTCCGACGCACCGAACACTTCGAGTGGACGGATGCCGCCACGGCCGAACTCGAAGAAATAAAAGCCATATTGGCAACAAACCCAGTCCTGGACATGAACAACATAGGTGAACCAATGCTATTATATATCGCGGCAACTCATCAAGTGGTGAGTGTGGTGCTCGTTGTCGAACGAGAAACGGACAGACACAAGTTCCCCCTTCAAAAACCAGTTTACTACGTATCCACTGTCCTGACTCCATGCAAGTCACAGTACCCGCATTACCACAAGATAGCGTACGCGGTGTTCATGGCATCCCGGAAGCTGCGACACTACTTTCAAGAGTGTTCGATAACAGTAGCCTCTGAAGTACCTCTTAATGACATTATAAACAACCGCGACGCGGCGGGTCGGATTGCCAAATGGGCCATTGAGCTCCTCCCGTTCGACATAACTTATAAGCCACGACGAGCTATTAAGTCACAAGTTTTGGCCGACTTCATCGCCGAATGGACTGAGCTGAACTCCCTAAAGAGTACGGCGCATATTCCAACTAGATCATGCACTTCGACGGCTCTAAAATGTTGGCTAGTCTGGGGGCTGGCGTCATCCTGACGTCCCCAACCGGAGACACGATTCAATACGTACTCAAGATAATGTACACGGACTCCAACAACGCAGCTGAAAACGAGGCCCTTCTACATGGCCTCCCGATGGCAGTCTCCATGGGCATTCAACGCCTAGAGGTGTGCGGGGATTCGAACCTCGCGGTATCCAAAATAAATGGAGACTTTGATGCCAAGGATGCGAAAATGGCAGCTTATCACAACGCTGTCCTAAAAATGTCAGCTCAGTTTGAGGGCCTCGAGTTTCATCATATAGCCCGGGATAACAACCAGGCAGCAGACGTATTGGCACGCATTGGCGCAAAGTGCGATGCCGTCCCCCCCCAATATCTTCCTAGAGAGGTTGTTCAAGCCATCCATACTATGGGAGGGGGAATCCAGAAATAATAATCCGGACCCAACCGCACTGCCCGACACCGAACATTCTAACACAATCGGCGGTTCTGCCAACGGAGTAACATCCTCAGCCCACGTAATAATGGCAGTTATTGCCCCGTGGACGGAACCATTCCTAGCCTTCCTAACCAGGCAGGAACTTCCCGAGGACCAAAACGAGGCCCGCTGCATAGTGCGGCGATCTAAAGCCTACAAGGTCCATGAGGGAGAGCTTTACAAGAAAAGCACAACCGGAGTCCTTCAAAGGTGTATCTCCGAAGAGGAAGGGCAGAACCTTCTGGCTGAAATTCATGCCGGACTCAGCGGGCACCACGCCGCAGCCCGGGCCCTTGTAGGCAAGGCCTTTCGCATAGGATTTTATTGGCCAACGGCCCGGGCAGATGCTCAGGACTTAGTCCAATGATGCGTCGGTTGCCAACTCTTTGCTAATCAAAGCCACATGCCTCCCACCGCCCTCAAAACTATACCCATAACCTGGCCCTTCGTGGTCTGGGGGCTTGACATGGTTGGACCCCTTAAAGGCGGAACCCACAAGCAAAAATACCTTCTGGTCATGGTGGATGAATTCACCAAATGGATAGAGTCCAAACCTGTTAAGACGGCCAAATCCGGACCGGTGATAGACTTCATATCAGGGGTCGTACACCGTTACGGCGTCCCCCATAGCATCATCACTGATAACGGCACGAACTTTACGGCTGATGAGGTCAAACTCTGGTGCAAAAACATGGGCATCAAGCTCGATTATGCTTCAGTCTATCACCCTCAAACTAACGGTCAAGTAGAGCGAGAAAATGGTCTAATCATGAGCGGCATCAAACCCAGACTAATGCGGTCCCTCAAGGAATCTAACACGCACTGGGTAGAGGAGCTCGACTCCATACTCTGGGGGCTGCGGACCACTCCAAATCGCACGACCGGATTTACACCATTCTTTATGGTATACAGCGCAGAGGCAGTTCTGCCCTGTGACATAATTCATGACTCACCTCGCGTGCGCATGTACGAAGAAAGAGAAGCCGAGCTCGATCGGCAGGACAGTTTGGATGCATTAGAGGAGGAGCGTAACGTGGCAAAAGCCCGTTCCGCATTCTATCAACAGCAAGGTCAAAGATATCAAAGCAGGGAAGTACGGGCCAAAACTTACAACGTTGGCGAATTAGTTCTACGCTTGCCGGACAGGAAAAAGGACAAACTCAAGCCCAAATGGGAAGGTCCCTTTATCATCGACCAAGTCCTGACCGGGGGAGCGTACCGTCTGCGACATGCATCAGATAACCGACTCGAGCCGAACCCATGGAACGCAGCCCGTCTCCGAAGATTCTACGCCTAGTGCCAGATTCTGAGTTTGTCTCCTTCCTCCGTCTATATTTTACATATTTGCTGTCTTTTGTTTCTCCCCTTCTCCCCCCTTTCTTTTTTATCTATTACAGCCTTTGAAAGCTGGTTCGTGCATTGTTCGCAAACACTTGACGCACTATCCATGCTCATTATACCTGGGGGCTTCTTTAACAGAAGCTTATTTATAAGGGCTTCATGCCCAACACATGTGTCACACTTCCGCATGTACCTTTTATTCGCCATTATATGCATCAATATGACTTAAGTTTTGGCCAAGCTGGGTTGCCTGGCTCCTGTGCTTACCCCTACGTTCCCGATTGTTCGGCTAGGCGGTAAAGGGGGCACCTCTGCGATTGTTACTGCTGGGTCAGCCGGATGCGTACCTCAGACTGGGTGAAGCCGAAAGCTAGCGTCCTTAAGGGAATATTCGGTCGGTGAACTAAAAGATGATTTCTTACCTATTTATTCATCTGCCCCCGGATGTTTTTCTGCTTTTTTTGCAGTTCGGACATGCACTTTAGGGCATGCCTCCCAGGGAAAGGAACCCCTAACGGAACTATTCTCCCTGGAAGATGTTTCTTACTAACCATGTAATATAACATAACTAGTTGGGCACTTGTCTGATAAAACACTAATGACCCCTACGCCTGGTCTCCATGCATGCCCCGGTTCTTATACAACCGCGTGGGTATTCGAACACATTCCGGACTATTGGGTCCCGAGGTTGAAGCGAAAAGGTCCTCTATGACAAATGATCTACAATCCGGCTAGAAGGCATTTTACATGTCATCTTAAATTACATTGTCAACTTGACTGGGCATATTCCTCTTCAATGCCATCCAGCAGGCTATCTAGTTTACAGTCCTGTTGGGAATACTTTGCGGCCAATTCTACTTGGCCGTACACTAAGCTCAGAGGGATCTCCTTCCCATCGGGCCCCGTAGGTCCGACCTCGGCCATGTAGTTTGGGTCAGCCTTCGTGTACCGCGTCTTCACCATGGCCCAGGCCTCCCTGGCGCCTTGATGGCAGGCCGATATCTTCCATAGGCGGAAGCGCTGCCGTGCTCCCTGAAGCCTCTCTGCAAGCTCTCCTAGGCCTTCGGGCAGGGAGACAGATGGCCACAAGGCCTGGGCGACGCCTTTCATCACCTGCCGAACTCGTTTGTGCAGTTGCAAGAGCTCGGGAAGCAGATCACCCGTAGAACCGGGCATCTCCTCTGCAGGACGGCCTATGAGCATACCTACAGACATAACTCTGTTAGACAACTTCCTCGCCGAACTCTTTTTCAAAGTTCGTTCAAGAACTTACTAAAAATGCCGCGTCAAAGTCGCTGATTCTCCTTAACGGAGTCAGATAGCTAGGCACGAACATCCTTTAGTTCCTCACCCAGCTGGGTGTTGGCATCTTGGAGGTTATTTTTCTCCTGCCTCACCCTTGTAAGCACACTCTCGCCGGCCTTTAACCGGCGCATGAGCTGTTGCTTGTCCGGATCTATTCTGGCGCCATCTGCAATATTATTGTTAGACTTATACACATGACGCACTTCACAAATTACTTGTCTTTTGAAGCATATATTACCAGAGGGGGTCTCCTTGGCTTCCCCCGCTACGGCTAGTGCGGCCTCAAGTTGGGCTTTGCACTTCTCCAGCTCCTGGGACAGTTGGGTATTCTTTTCGGTAAGACCCTGCACGACAAATGATCCTTAAATCAGTTATTCTAACTATTTCAAGTCTCAGGGGCTACTGGCATATATAACAGTCAAATCTTCTCACTCGTATGTCTTTTACATACTGCTCCGTGGCTCTGGCTAGACCATTTTGAGCGGCACAGAGGTGCGCATCTCCCAAACTAAAGGCATCCAATGTCTCTGGGGAGAAACACGCGTCACGAAGAGCTGTCCGGCGGCGCCTATGATTCATGGCACTCTCCACCTCGGAATTGGTGGCAGATAACTTGTCGGCATCCTCTGTTAGAGGAATATCCGATGCACGCCCCATGCTCGCCTCCGCTTCTGGACCTGGCTTTGGAGCCTGGCGAGCGGAGGACTGATTGGCAACCTCTCCGGATACAGTCCGACGAGCGCTCTTCTTCCTGAAAAGGCACGAACATTATTATGCCTCCCGGGAATAAAGCCGAGGAGTAAGGTGACGCGCCATACCATTGCACCGGAGTTTCGATCTGGACCGCACCTCTTTTTAGCCTGCTGGGCCATGCTGCCCCTTGTTGGCTAGCCGCCGCGGGCTCGGCCCTCCGCCTCAAGGGCGCCCCCTGCGAAACACCATTAGTATACGGTGGTCAAAAACACGGACAGATGGGTCATTTTCAAAGTATTGGGACTTCGGTCTCAGTTACCTGCGAAGCGGGAAGTATTCTGGGGTAATCGGCCGTAATTGCGACCAAGGCATTATCGATGCTCAGTTGGTGAAATACCCCGTCGATCAGCTCCACCGATATGTCCGGATCCTCTTGGGAGGTCGGATCGAGGAACCGTTCCGGATCCTCGGGTTGTGGAGGCGGGCTGGTTATATCCTTTACGGCCCGGCGCAGTTCCTGCGCCAAAATCACAAATTGAGATACTTGACTACAGGAGTACGGATCGGATAGGCGAAAATGAATGTCTGCTTACCCAGCTTGGAGGATTGTTCATAGAAAATCCTCCTCTTCTCCCTTGTACAATGTGGACAAGATCTTCGCCAAATCGGCGACCGATCCCGGCCCCTTGCGGCCGCAGCGGGTGGCATCGTCCTCCCCGTTGAAATACCACATGGGGTGGCCTCTATACTGAAGCGGCTGCACCCCCCGCATAATGCATATGGCCATGACTCCGATCATGGTCAGTCCGAAATGAGCCAACAACCTTATCCGGCTCATCAGGTAAATGACGTCCCTATCGTTTTCCCTCTGAGGGCTCCGTGGACGCCAGCTTAGGCGTTTCTTCAAAGGAGCGTTATTAAACTCAGGGAGGCCGACCCGAACAAGGTCCGGCAGAGGGACGTATTCTATATAAAACCATGCTGAAGGCCAGTCTTCGGACGCCTTCTTCGGGGTACCGGATAGATATCCGGTCTCGACGATGCGCCACAGTTCGGCTCCGCCCACTTGATATATTGACCCCTCTTGAGAACGGGGCACAAGACAGAACAGCTTCTTCCACAGCACAAAATGAGGCTCGATGCCCAAAAACAGCTCGCAAAGGGCCACGAAGCCCGCGATATGCAAAATGGAGGCAGGCGTAAGGTTGTGCAACTGGAGGCCATAGAACTCCAGGAGCCCCCGGAGAAACGGATGAATTGGAAATCCGAGCCCTCTTATCAAATAAGAGATAAGGCATACCCGCTCTCCTTTGGAGGGGTTGGGGACGCTCTCCGCTTGCTTTCTGCCCTTATAAGTGGCGAGTCCAGCTCGAACCGGGACCACGAAGGCTGGGGGAAGAAATCCCTTGGTTTGGAGTGCCACTAGCTCACTGTGCGGGACGGAACATCTCTACATCTCCAGGCTGAGGGCTGGGAGGGCGAGAGGAGGAGCCGCATCGACTGTCCATGATGGAATGGATTTCTGGTCAGATGCGCTCTGATGAATGGTCACGAAGGGAGGATGGTGTGATTCAGATCTAGATCCCCGTCTCTTTTATAGAAAGCTCATTTGCGCAGCTAGGGGGGTAAATGTAAAGATACCCTGGCTTTTCACATTCGTTCAACACGTGGAAGATGGCCATTATTGGGCGTGGAAGCCGAGGAGCGCAGTATTCCCAGGAAGCCGGACGCTATTCAACAGGTACACAGGATTTGGAGAAGAACCCGCCTTGCAATGCCGAAGACAATCTACATGGCGGACTCATCACCATTGAAGCCTGGTTCGGGGGCTACTTAGGGAGTCCCGGACTAGGGGTTGTCCGGATAGCCGAACTATCATCTTCAGCCGGATTCCTGGACTACGAAGATACAAGATTGAAGACTCTGTCTCGTGTCCGGATGGGACTTTCCTTGGCGTGGAAGGCAAGCTTGGCGATACGGATATGTAGATCTCCTACCATTGTAACCGACTCTATGTAACCCTAACCCTCTTCGGTGCTTATATAAACCGGAGGGTTTTAATCCGTAGGAAGAACAACAATCATACCATAGGCTACCTTCTAGGGTTTAGCCTCTCTGATCTCGTGGTAGATCTACTCTTGTACTACCCATATCATCAATATCAATCAAGCAGGAGCAGGGTTTTACCTCCATCGAGAGGGCCCGAACCAGGGTAAAAACATCGTGTCCCTCGTCTCCTGTTACCATCCGCCTAGACGCACAGTTCGGGACCCCCTACCCAAGATCCGTCGTTTTTGACACCGACAGCAAGAAAGACAAATCTAGTAGGCCAAACCAAACTGATAATTCGAAGAGACTTGCAAAGATAACTCAATCATACATAAAAGAATTCAGAGGAGATTCAAATATTTCTCATAGATAAACTTGATCATAAACCCACAATTCATCGGATCTCGACAAACACACCGCAAAAAGAGTTTACATCGAATAGATCTCCATAAGAGAGGGGAGAACATTGTATTGAGATCCAAAAAGAGAGAAGAAGCCATCTAGCTAATAACTATGGACCCGAAGGTCTGTGGTAAACTACTCACAACTCATCAGAGGGGCTATGGTGTTGATGTATAAGCCCTCCGTTGTCGATCCCCCCTCTGGGGGAGCACCGACGAAGGCTCCAAGATGGGATCTCGCGGATATAAAAGGTTACGGTGGTGGAAATTGTGTTTCGTTGGCTCCCTGGATGTTTTCGGGGTACGTAGGCTTATATAGGAGGAAGAAGTACGTCGGTGGCCGCCCGAGGGGCCCACTAGACAGGGGGCGCGCCCTATAGGGGTGGGCGCACCCTACCCTCTCGTGGCCGCCTCGGCTGCTTCTTGACTTGCACTCCAAGTCCTCTGGATCACGTTCGTTCCAAAAATCACGCTCCTGAAGGTTTCATTTAGTTTGGACTCCGTTTGATATTCCTTTTCTTCGAAATACTAAAATAGGCAAAAAAACTGCAATACGGGCTGGGCCTCCGGTTAGTAGGTTAGTCCCAAAAATGATACAAATGTGTAAAATAAAGCCCATAAACATCCAAAAGGGGTAATATAATAGCATGGAACAATCAAAAATTATAGATACGTTGGAGACGTATCAAGCATCCCCAAGCTTAATTCCTGCTCGTCCTCGAGTAGGTAAATGATAAAAACAGAATTTTTGATGGGGAATGCTACCTAGCATAATTCTCAATGTAATTTTCTTTATTGGGGCATGAATGTTTAGATTCAAATGATTCAAAATAAAAGTTCATATTGACATAAGAAATAGTGATACTTCAAGCATACTAATCAAAGTAATCATGTCTTCTCAAAATAACATGGCCAAAGAAAGTTATCCATACAAAATCATATAGTCTGGCTGTTGCTCTATCTTCATCACACAAAGTATTTAATCATGCACAACCCCGATGACAAGCTAAGCAATTGTTTCACACTTCAGTAATCTCAAACTTTTTCAACTTTCACGCAATACATGAGCATGAGCCATGGACATAGCACTATATGTGGAATAGAATGGTGGTTGTGGAGAAGACAAAAAGGAGAAGATAGTCTCACATCAACTAGGCATATCAACGGGCTATGGAGATGCCCATTAATACATATCAATGTGAGTGAGTAGGGATTGCCATGCAACGGATGCACTAGAGCTATAAATATATGAAAGCTCAACAAAAGAAACTAAGTGGGTGGGCATCCAACTTGCTTGCTCACGAAGACCTAGGGCATTTTGAGGAAGCCCATCATTGGAATATACAAGACAAGTTCTATAATGAAAAATTCCCACTAGTATATGAAAGTGACAACATAGGAGACTCTCTATCATGAAGATCATGGTGCTACTTTGAAGCACAAGTGTGGAAAAGGAGATAGTAGCATTGTCCCTTCTCTCTTTTTCTCTCATTTTATTTTTTCTTTTTCTCTTTTTTCTTTTCTTTTTTTTTGTTTGGCACCTTTTTTTCTTTTTTTCTTTTTGGCCTTTCTTCTTCTTCTTCTTTTTTCTTTTTATAAAGTCCAAAGTCTCATCCCGACTTGTGGGGGAATCATAGTCTCCATCATCCTTTCCTCACTAGGACAATGCTCTAATAATGAAGATCATCACACTTTTGTGGATTTACAACTCAAGAATTACAACTCAAAGCTAGAACAAGATATGACTCTATATGAATGCCTCCGGCGGTGTACCGGGATATGCAATGAATCAAGAGCGACATGTATGAAAATTATGAAGGTGGCCTTGCCCCAAATACGATGTCAACTACATGATCATGCAAAAATCAATATGACAAAAGTAATGCGTGTCATATGAACGGAACGGTGGAAAGTTGCATGGCAATATATCTCGGAATGGCTATGGAAGGTATATGGTGGGTGTATGGTACTGGCGAAAGTTGTGCGGCACAAGAGAGGCTAGCAATGGTGGAAGGGTGAGGGTGCGTATAATCCATGGACTCAACATTAGTCAAAAGAAGTCATATACTTATTGCAAAAATCTACAATTCATCAAAAACAAAGTATTACGCGCATGCTCCTAGGGGGATAGATTGGTAGGAAAAGACCATCGCTCGTCCCCGACCACCACTCATAAGGAAGACAATCAATAAATAAAAGTGTGCTCTAACTTCATCACAAAGCGGTTCACCATACGTGCATGCTACGGGAATCACAAACTTCAACACAAGCATTTTTCATAATCACCTCAACTAGCATGACTTTAATATCACTACCTCCATATCTCAAAACAATTATCAAGTATCAAATTGATCATAGCATCCAATTCACTTTCTATGATAGTTTTTATTATACCCAACTTGGATGCTCATCATTCTAGGACCAAATTTGTAACCATAGAAAATACCATGCTGTTCTAAAAGACTCTCAAAATAATATAAGTGAAGCATGAGAGACTAGCAATTTCTTCAAAAATAAGCCACCGCCGTGCTCAAAAAGATATAAGTGAAGCACTAGAGCAAAAACTATCAAGCTCAAAAGATATAAGTGAAGCACATAGAGTATTCTAGCAAATTCTAATCAAGTGGGTTTGTCCCAAAAGGTGTGTACAGCAAGGATGATTTTGATAAACTAAAAAGCAAAGACTAATATAAAACACAACGCTCCAAGCAAAACAAATATCATGTGGCGAATAAAAATATAGCTCCAAGTAAAGTTACCAATGAACGAAGACGAAAGAGGGGATGCCTTCCCGGGGCATCCCAAGCTTAGGCTTTTGGCTATCCTTGAATATCTTGGGGTGCCATGGGCATCCCCAAGCTTAGTCTCTTGCCACTCCTTATTCCATAGTCCATAAAAGCTTTACCCAAAACTTGAAAACTTCACAACACAAAACTCAACAGGAAATCTTATAAGCTCCGTTAGTGAAAACAAACAAAACCACCACATAAGGTACTGTAATGAACTCATTATTTATTTATTTTGGTGTTAAACCTACTGTATTCCAACTTCTCTATTGTTTATAAACTATTTTACTAGCCATAGATGCATCAAAATAAGCAAACAACACACGAAAAACAGAATCTGTCAAAAACAGAATAGTCTGTATCAATCTGTAACTAATGCAAACTTCTCGAACTCTAAAAATCATACAAAAATAGGAAGTACTGTACAATTTGGCTATTGATCAGCAGCAAAAAGAATAAACGCAAAATCACGTTTCTGTGATTTAAAAAAACTAAATTCGTGCGTGAAAAGTTTTTGTTTTTCAGCAGAATCAAATCAACTATCATCATAGGTTATCCTATAGGTTCTACTTGGCACAAACACTAATTAAAAGATAAAAACACATCTAAATAGAAGGTAGATGCAAAATTTATTACTAAACAGGAACAAAAACAAAAAACACAAAGAAAATTGGGTTGCCTCCCAACTAGCACTATCGTTTAACGCCCCTAGCTCTAAGTAGTGCCATAATAATAAGATAGATCTTGAAAGCTCATCTCATATTCCCTACGTTCAGCAGCAAGTTTTTTTTGAGGCAAGCAAAAGTAATCAAAATGGATAAATTTAGCGGGACAAAAGTCCCCAAGATCAATCTAAGGAGGAACGGGTTCCTCCCTTGGCCCTTCATAATGCACAACTAATTCATCACTAAAAGCATTCTTTTGTCAAAATCTCCTGAGCCTATACTCAAGAGAGTATCCTAGCTCATTATTTCGAAGAGCGAAATCATTATTAAGTTTGTAAATTCTATCAACCAAGACATTAGTAGGAACCTTTTTTCTAAGGTTTTCATTGAAAGAAACATAGTCCAAAGATTGAAAACGCCTAAATTCCTCTTGATCATAGAGGATCGCCTCTATGGGAGGACGACCGGCGTCCACCCTATAGTGTGCAAAGATTTCTTTGGCCTCTCTTATGATAAATCTAAACTCATGAGCCAAAAATATAGTAACAACGCGCTTAACAGAAGAATGCTCAGTATTAGAAAATTCTAGGAAAATTCTTTGTATGCAAGGATGCATATGCATAAATTGTCTTTCAAGTTCAACTACAAGCATAGCGATAGCATCCGCAAGACTACTAGTTCTATGAAGAATAGAACCACCCATGGAAGGTAAAGCACCACCACAAGTAAAGAAATCTTGAATAACACCTTTTCCAATGTTGTTACCACTACCGATTCGAAATTTTTTAGTATGCAAGATAGGGGGTTCTTCGGCCGGAGCCTCAGATTTTTCCATGTTATCATTATTGTCCATATCAACGATAATCTCCCCAATTTCAGACATAACGGCAAACAAAAACAAGGAGGAAGAATGAGAGCAAAAGAGAGAGGAGGAGATTGGGAAAGAGAGGGGAAATAAAACGGCAAGGGTGAAGTGGGGCAGAGGAAAACGAGAGGCAAATGGCAAATAATGTAAATGCAAGGGAGATGAGTTTGTGATGGTTACTTTGTATGTCTTGACTTGAGCGAAGACCTCCTTGGCAACGGTGCCAGAAATCCTTCTTGCTACGTATTGAGCTTGTGTTGGCTTTCCTTGAATAGGAAAGGGTGATGCAGCAATAGTAGCGTACGTATTTCCCTCAGTTTTTGAGAACCAAGGTATCAATCTAGTAGGAGGCTTCCTCAAAAGTCCCACGCACCTACACAAACAAACAAAGAACTCGCAACCAACGCAATAAAGGGGTTGTCAATCCCTTCACGGCCACTTGCAAAAGTGAGATCTAAAAGAGATAGTATGATAAGATAAATATATTTTTGGTATTTTATAATATAGATGCAAAAAGTAAAGATGCAAATAAAAGTAGATTGGAAACTTATATGATAAAAGATAGACTCGGGGGCCATAGGTTTCACTAGTGGCTTCTCTCAAGATAGCATAAGTATTACGGTGGGTGAACAAATTAATGTCGAGCAATTGATAGAAAAGAGAATAATTATGAGATTATCTAGGCATGATCATGTATATAGGCATCACGTCCATGACAAGTAGACCGACTCCTGCCTGCATCTACTACTATTACTCCACACATCGACCGACTCCTGCCTACATCTAGAGTATTAAGTTCATAAGAACAGAGTAACTCCTTAAGCAAGATGACATGATGTAGAGGGATAAACTCATGCAATATGATATAAACCCCATCTTTTTATCCTCGATGGCAACAATACAATACGTGCCTTGCAACCCTTTCTGTCACTGGGTAAGAACACCGCAAGATTGAACCCGAAGCTAAGCACTTCTCCCATGGCAAGAAAGATCAATCTAGTAGGCCAAACCAAACTAATAATTCGAAGAGACTTGCAAAGATAACTCAATCATACATAAAAGAATTCAGAGGAGATTCAAATATTTCTCATAGATAAACTTGATCATAAACCCACAATTCATCGGATCTCGACAAACACACCGCCAAAAGAGTTTACATCGAATAGATCTCCACAAGAGAGGGGGAGAACATTGTATTGAGATCCAAAAAGAGAGAAGAAGCCATCTAGCTAATAACTATGGACCCGAAGGTCTGTGGTAAACTACTCACAACTCATCGGAAGGGCTATGGTGTTGATGTAGAAGCCCTCCGTGGTCGATTCCCCCTCCGGCGGAGCACTGGCGAAGGCTCCAAGATGGGATCTCGCGGATACAGAAGGTTACGGTGGTGGAAATTGTGTTTTGTTGGCCCCCTGGAAGTTTTCGGGGTAAGTAGGCTTATATAGGAGGAAGAAGTACGTCGGTGGCCGCCCGAGGGGCCCACGAGACAGGGGGGCGCGCCCTATAGGGGTGGGCGCGCCCTACCCTCTCGTGGTCGCCTCGGCTGCTTCTTGACTTGCACTCGAAGTCCTCTGGATCACGTTCTTTCGAAAATCACGCTCCCAAAGGTTTCATTCCATTTGGACTCCGTTTGATATTCCTTTTCTTTGAAATACTGAAATAGGCAAAAAAATAGCAATACGGGTTGGGCCTCCGGTTAGTAGGTTAGTCCCAAAAATGATATAAATGTGTAAAATAAAGCCCATAAACATCCAAAAGGGGTAATATAATAGCATGGAACAATCAAAAATTATAGATACGTTGGAGACGTATCAATGCAGCAGCAATTGCCTCCTGAACTGCGGCATGTTGGCGAGCTGCCTCCGCTCTCTCCTCGTGTTCAGCTGCTCCCTCCCTGGTAACAACATATCTTCCTTTTGCCTGGTAATCAAAAAGGAGAGGAGCAGGAAGAGTAACATGGACGACGTTGCGTCTGTCATAGATTAGTCGATATTGGAGGAATTGTTCATTCCTCCTAAGAAAATGATGGTTGACCATAGCGTCATAATCTAAATAAGAATGAGGTAGCATCATATCCCCCTCTCGTGGGGCTATTCCAAGATAATTTGCCACACGGGTCGCATAAATTCCTCCAAATAAATCTCCTGCTCTACCATTATTATGCAACCTACGTGCAACTATTGCCCCCAAGTTATAATCTTTATAACCTAACACAGCACTCTTGAGGACACAAAGATCAGGGACACACATATGACATGCTTCATCTTTACGGTTAATGCATCTACCAATGAAGAGAGCAAAATAATGTATAGCATGAAAATGAATGCTCCCTATGGTAGCTTGTGCAATATCCCTGGATTCTCCCACAGTAATACTAGAAAGGAAATCTCTAAATTCAGATTTGTGGGGATCATTAATATTGCCCCACTGCGGAAGTTTGCAAGCAGTTGTAAAATCTTCTAGGTCCATGGTATAAGATGTATCATAAATATCAAATAGGACACTAGGAGAATTACATGTACAGTTATATTTAAACCTCCGCACAAAGGAATCAGTCAATTGATAGTACCGAGGACACTTATCTTGTAATAAGTCCTCCAGATCAGCATTACGCACATACGCGTCAAATTCCTCCTTAAAGCTTGCTTCGACCATAAAATCGTCGGATGGCCACTCACAAGCTCGTACATATGTGTGCCTCGGTAATTCAACGTCTTGCTCACGTATAGCAATCCTAGGCCCTTTCTTCACCGAAGAACCACCTTGGTACATTCTCCTAGACATAATTCTTTTTTTGAAAAATTTCTGAAATTTTAGTAACCTCAAAATAAAAGTGAATAAAACTAAACAAGATTGGTAGCAACTACTCCTACAATTTCCTAGAGCCTATATCATGCATTAGAATTACTTGGGACCTCATAAATTTAACATGCAAGCTCAAGAACATGGTCACCTATGTAGCAAAATTTGCAATGAATAAAGCACTAGAACAAAAACTAATTGGACCAGTGGAGGAGTCACATACCAAGCAACAATCTCCGAAAGCAGTTTTGTGAATGGAGCTTTGAGCAAGGAGATCGAAAATCGCAGCAAAATGAGCTAGAACTCGTGCTTGAGCTGGATGGGGATTTTTTCGGGAAGAAGATGGAGTGAGGGGGTGCTGCAATAAGTGGAGGGGGGCCACCTGGGGCCCATGAGACAGGGGGGTGCACCCAGGGGGGTGGGCGCACCCTCCACTCTCGTGGTCTGATGCTTGCCCCTCCTGCAGTGATTTCAGTGCCTAAAATCCTCGAATATTCCAAAAAAATCATACTAAATTTGCAGGGCATTTGGAGCACTTTTATTTTCGGGATATTTTTTATTGCACGGATAATTCAGAAACAGACTGATAATACTATTTTTTCTTTATTTATTCTAAATAACAGAAAGTAAAAAGAGGGTACAGAAGGTTGTGCCTTCTAGTTTCATCCATCTCGTGAACATCAAAATGAATCCACTAACAAGGTTGATCAAGTCTTGTTAACAAACTCATTCCGAATGACACGGAATCGGAGAAATTTCGAATAACACTAAGTTACCTCAACGGGGATATGAACATCCCCAACAATAAGAATATCATACTTTTTCTTGATAGTAGGGAGAGGAAATTCAAAACCTCCAATAATAATAGTTGGCACTTTTCCAATAGAATTGATGCTATGAACTTGAGATTGTTTCCTCGGAGAGTGTACCGTATGCTCATTACCATTAACATGAAAAGTGATATTGCCTTTGTTGCAATCAATAGCAGCCCCGGCAGTATTCAAAAAAGGTCTACCAAGGATAATTGACATACCATCATCCTCGGGAATATCAAGAATAACAAAGTCCGTTAAAATAGTAACATTTGCAACCACAACAGGCACATCCTCACAAATACCGACAGGTATAGCAGTTGCTTTATCAGCCATTTGCAAAGATATTTCAGTAGGTGTCAACTTATTCAATTCAAGTCTATGATATAAAGAGAGAGGCATAACACTAACACCGGCTCCAAGAACACATAAAGCAGTTCTAACATAATTTCTTTTAATGGAGCATGGTACAGTTGGTACCCCCGGATCTCCGAGTTTCTTTGGTATTCCACCCTTAAAAGTATAATTAGCAAGCATGGTGGAAATTTCAGCTTCCGGTATCTTTCTTTTGTTTGTAATGATATCCTTCATATACTTAGCATAAGGATTTACTTTAAGCATATCAGTTAAGCACATACGTAAGAAGATAGGTCTAATCTTTTTAGCAAAGCGCTCAAAATCCTCATCATCCTTTGTCTTGGATGGTTTAGGAGGAAAGGGCATGGGTTTCTAAACCCATGGTTCTCTTTCTTTACCGTGCTTCCTAGCAACAAAATCTCTCTTATCATAATGTTGATTCTTTGTTTGTGGGTTATCAAGATCAACAGCAGGTTCAATCTCTACATCATTGTTTTTGCTAGGTTGAGCATCAACATGAACATTATCATTAACATTATCACCAGGTTCATGTTCATCACCTGATTGTGTTTCAGCATCAGAGATATAAACATCATTGGGATTCTCAGGTGTGTCTACAGCAGGTTCACTAGAAGCATGCAAAGTCCTATAGTTTTTCTTTTTCTTCTTTTGGAAGAACTAGGTGCCTCTAAATTATTTATCTAAGAATCTTGCTCGATTCTCTTAGGGTGGCCTTCAGGATACAAAGGTTCCTGAGTCATTCTACCAATTCTAGTAGCCACTCTAACAGCAAAGTCATTTTTATTATTTAATTCATCAAGCAAATCATTTTGAGCTTGAAGTACTTGCTCAGCTTGAGTAGCAACCATAGAAGCATATTTGCTAACGAGTTTAAGTTCACCTTTAACTCTAGCCATATAGTCGCTCACGCGTCCTATCTCGAAAGCATTATTCTTTAAGTCTCTACCAACATAAGCATTAAAACTTTCTTGTCTAGCCGTAAAGTCATCAAACTCATCTAAGCATGGGCTATGAAATTTAGTAGAGAGGATTTCAACTTTATCATATCTATAGAGAGAATTTACCTTTACTACCTGTGTCGGGTTGTCAAGACAATGTGGTTCTTCAACAGGCGGTATATTAAGACCATGTGTTTCTTAAATAGGTGGTAAATTCTTAACCTCTTCATCTTTTATACCTTTTTATTTCATTGATTTTCTTTGCCTCTTGCATATCTTCAGGACTGAGAAATAAAACACCTCTCTTCTTTGGAGTGGGTTTATGAATAGGCTCAGGAGTTGGCTCAATTTGTTCAGGAATTACCTCCGGAATTGGCTCAGGAAGAGTCCAATTATTTTCATTAGTCAACATATTATTCAATAGTAATACAACTTCGTCGACTGTTCTTTCCCTGAAAACACAACCAGCACAACTATCCAAGTAATCCTTGGAAGCATCGGTTAGTCCATTATAAAAGATATCAAGTATTTCATTTTTCTTAAGAGGATGATCAGGCAAAGCATTAAGTAATTAGAGAAGCCTCCCCCAAGCTTGTGGGAGACTCTCTTCTTCGATTTGCACAAAATTATATATTTCCCGCAAGGCAGCTTGTTTCTTATGAGCTGGGAAATATTTAGCAGAGAAGTAATAAATCATATCCTGGGGACTACGCACACAACCAGGAGCAAGAGAATTAAACCAAGTCTTAGCATCACCCTTTAATGAGAACAGAAATATCTTAAGGATATAATAATAGCGAGACTTCTCATCATTAGGAAACAAGGTGGCTATATCATTCAACTTGGTAAGATGTGCCACAACGGTTTCAGATTCAAGGCCATAAAAATGATCAGATTCAACTAAAGTAATAATCCCTGGATCAATAGAGAATTCATAATCCTTATCAGTAACACAAATAGGTGAGGTAGCAAAAGCAGGGTCAGGTTTCATTCTAGCATTAAGAGACTGCTGCTTCCATTTAGCTAATAATTTCTTAAGATAAGATCTATCTTTACAAGCAAAAATAGCTCTAGCAGCTTCCTCTTCCATAACATAACCCTCAGGAACAACAGGCAATTCATAATCATTGGGAGAACTTTCATCATCACTATCATCAATAATAGCATTTTCAATTATTTCATTCTCTCTAGCCCTAGCAAGTTCTTCATCAAGAAATTCACCTAATGGCAAGGTAGTATCACGCACAGAAGTAGTTTCATCATAAGTATCATGCACAGCAGAAGTGGCATCATCAATAACTTGCAACATATCAGAATTCATAGCAGTAGCAGGTTTAGGTGTCGCAAGCTTACTCAAAACAGAAGGAGAATTTAGTGCAGAGCTAGATGGCAGTTCCTTACCTCCCCTCGTAGTTGAGGGCAAAATCTTGGTTCTTTCATCTTTCAAGTTCCTCATAGTGATCAACAGATATAAATCCCAAGTGTCTCAAAGAATAGAGCTATGCTCCCCGGCAATGGCGCCAGAAATTAGTCTTGATGACCCACAAGTGTAGGGGATCGCAACAGCTTTCGAGGGTAAAGTATTCAACTCAAATTTATTGATTCGACACAAGGGGAGCCAAAGAATATTATTGAGTATTAGCAGTTGAGTTGTCAATTCAACCACACCTGGATAACTTAGTATCTGCAGCAAAGTATTTAGTAGCAAAGTAATATGATAATAAAGGTAACAATAGCAAAAGTAATATTTTTGGGTTTTGTAGTGATTGTAACAATAGCAACGGAAAAGTAAATAAGCAAAACACAAGATGTGAAAAGCTCGTAGGCAATGGATCAGTAATGGATAATTATGTCGGATGCGATTCCTCATGTAATAGCTATAACATAGGGTGACACAGAACTAGCTCTAGTTCATCAATGTAATGTAGGCATGTATTCCGTAAATAGTCATACGTGCTTATGGAAAAGAACTTGCATGACATCTTTTGTCCTACCTCCCGTGGCAGCGGGGTCCTAGCGGAAACTAAGGGATATTAAGGCCTCCTTTTAATAGAGAACATGAACAAAGCATTAACACATAGTGAATACATGAACTCCTCAAACTACGGTCATCACCGAGAAGTATCTCGATTATTGTCACTCCGGGGTTGTCGGATCATAACACATAACAGGTGATAATAGACTTGCAAGATAGGATCAAGAACACACATATATTCATGAAAACATAATAGGTTCAGATCTGAAATCATGGCCCTCGGGCCCTAGTGACAAGCATTAAGCATAGCAAAGTCATAACAACATCAATCTGAGAACATAGTGGATACTAGGGATCAAACCCTAACAAAACTAACTTGATAACATGGTAAATCTCATCCAACCCATCACCGTCCGACAAGCCTACGATGGAATTACTCACGCATGGTGGTGAGCATCATGAAATTGGTGATGGAGGATGGTTGATGATGACGACGGCGATGAATCCCCCTGTCCGGAGCCCCGAATGGACTCCAGATCAGCCATCCCGAGAGAGATTAGGGCTTGGCGGCGGCTTCGTATCATAAAATGCGATGAAACTTTCTCTCTGATTTTTTCTCCGCGAGACGGAATATATGGAGTTAGAGTTGAGGTCGGCAGAGCCTCAGGGGGCCCACGATACAGGGGGCGCGCCCAGGGGGTGGGCGCGCCCTCCACCCTCGTGGACAGGGTGTGGGCCCCCTGGTCTTGATTCTTTCGCCAGTATTTTTTATATTTTCCAAAAAGTGCCTCCGTGGATTTTCAGGACATTCCGAGAATTTTTGTTTTCTACACATAAAACAACATCATGGCAGTTCTGCTGAAAACAGCGTCAGGCCCGGTTAGTTTCATTCAAATCAGGCAAGTTAGAGTCCAAAACAAGGGCAAAAGTGTTTGGAAAAGTAGATACGTTGGAGACGTATCAATGTTCGGCTGATAGGGCTCGCCATCGTCTTCACTTGGAGGCCCTTTTCCCTTATGTTTGGTATTTAACTTACCAACCTATTTGAAAACCCAACAATTCTTGTTGGTGTGGTTTTCAGGCTTATCGGGTGTGCCATGAATCTGGAAGGGCCTCTCAAGGATTTTATCTAAGCTGGACGACACATCTTTATTGCCTTTGAAAGGTTTCTTCCGCTGACTGGACTTAGGACTGCTGAATCCTGCATTGACTGTCGTATCATATGCGTCGTCGTTGTTGTTGTTCTGATATTTGTTTTTATTTCGGCGAGGTTTACCATTGCCGTCCCGCACCTCAGAGGTTCCGGGGTCACCCGAGCTATTGATTCTACGAGCCAACCAGCTGACTTCGCCCGCACAGAAGAGGATCATGAGTGCCGTTAAGGCTGCCATGGTCTTCGGCCTTTCCTGCCCAAGGCGTCAGGCAAGGCATTCGTCACAAATGCTATGCTTAAAGCCCGCTAAGGCTTCGGTGTCTGGATAGTCTACGATCTGGTTCTTTTTAGTTAAGAACAGATTCCAAAGCTTGCGAGCTGACTCGCCTGGCTGCTGAATTATGTGACTCAAGTCGTCAGCATCCGGTGGCCGAACATAAGTGCCCTGAAAGTTAGCCCTAAAGGCATCCTCCAAGTCTTCCCAGGTTCCAATGGAGTTTTCTGGGAGGCTATTTAGCCAGTGTCGTGCCGGTCCTTTCAGCTTTAGAGGAATATATTTAATGGCATGGAGATCATCTCCTCGAGGCATATGAACGTGGAGAAGGAAATTTTCAATCCAGACGACCGAATCCGTCGTCCCATCGTACTGTTTGATGTTTACGGGTTTAAACCCTTCCGGAAATTGGTGTTCCATAACTTCATGGTAAAGCATAGGGGGTGTGCGTCCCCTCTATATCGCGCAATGTCGCGGCGGAGATCGGCTGACATTTGGGTTTGGTTTAGATCTCGAACATAGTAACGGTCGTCACGTCGGGCTTCATAGCCATTGTCTCGTGCCGAGGCATGGCCCCTTGATCTGTAGATTGATCTGGTCTGACCAGCTTTATTGGCTAGGTCATGTTGCAAGTCGTACGTGTATTCTGCAGCTGTCATCTCACTACCTCTTCGGCGAAGGGGTGCCGGTTGATGTTCGGCTTGATATGCCATTTTATCCCGCCCACGTGGTGGTCTGTCTGGTTGGTCTGCCTGATTATACTTCGACGGTATTGGTTCAAGGGCTTCATCGTCGAATTGTGGCAGCAGCTTGCGCTTAGGGTTACTTTTAACAAGTCGCTCATGGCTGTATTCTTCGGTGGCCAGGACCTTAGTCCACCTTTCGTTCAACGTATCTTGCTCGGCTTTGAGCTGCTGCTGCTTCTTCTTCAGGCTCCGGGCTATGGCAATGAGCTGTCGCTTGAAGCGTTCTTGGTCGAGGGGTTCCTCTGGGACAATGAAGTCTTCATCACCGAGGCTAACCTCCTCTTCAGATTCTAGCATATAGTTGTTGTCCTCCAAATCTTTGTTGTCAGTGTGTCTGGGGCTATATTCACCCTCTTCCCTTTCGTCCTGTTCGGACGTGGGCTCGACGGGGTATTTGGGATCTTCGGTATCATCCGGAGTCTCATTATCTCCGGTGCCGGTATTGCAATCCTTTACCTTACACGATCGTGAGCGGCGCTGCTCACGTCGGTGCTTTGGTGGTTTATCAACGGGTTTGTCCTCATCTGGGCTGGGGTTATCCTTGTCGTTCTTTGAAGTGTCCACCCTGTACACATCATAGGTTGAGGTGGCCATCCAATGCCCCATCACAGGTGGGACTTGGCTTTGTTCGGCGTCGGCATCATCGTCCATGCCGTCGATGTCTTCAGATGCATAATCCAACATGTCGGTTAAGTCCTCGACAGTGGCTATTAAGTGGGTGGTGGGTGGGGCATAAAATTCCCTATTCTCAGCCCCCAGTCCAAGCTGGGTACAGTTTGGATATAAGGCCTCCGTGATGGCTAGAGACTGCATCAATCCCAATACTTCGTCTAAGAGCGGAAGTGGGACCGGGAGCTGCGGATCTGCTGGGCTGAGTTTGGCATGGGACGCCTAATCGGACCCGCTGAGTGTAGACCTCGGCAGTTCGAGATGGTTTCCCAGAGCCAAGTCTAAGATTGCATCTAGGTCTTCGATCGAGAGTTGTACAAGGGGAAGAAGTCCGGCGGGGCTCACGCTCCCATCTTCGGATGCTGAGACTTGCCCCAGATCTAAGGCTGGGGTGGGTGTTGACCCCTGGACGGGATCTAACAAGGGATCCGAAGAGTCTTCTTGGCAGGGACATGGAGTGGCGGCAGAGGACACGAACCCATCAAAGACTAGGTCTCCTCGGATGTCAGTCATGTAGTTCAGGTTTCCAAACCTGATTTGGTGGCCGGGGGTGTAACTATCGACCTGCTCAAGGAGGCCGATCGAGTTGGCACACAGCACAAAGCCACTAAACACAAAGACCTGCCCAGGAGGAAAGATCTCTGGACGCAGCATCATTGTTGATGAAGAGGTGAGCCATCGATCCTTCTGTCGATGATACAACGGAGCTCTCAATGAAAGCACCAATGTCGGTGTCAAAACTGGAAGATGTCGGGTAGGGGGCCCAAGTTGTACGTCTGAGGACCAATGGTAACAATGGATAAAGGACACAGTGTTTACCAAGGTTTGGGCCCTCTTAATGGAGGTAGAACCCTACTCCTACTTTATTATATTCGAGGGTATAGGGGTTACAAGAGTTGACCTTCCTCGAGATAGATTCGGCTAACCCTAGATTAGCTAGCCTAGCAATGTTGTGATCCTGCCTCCGATCTACCCTCTGGTTTATATACACACCGGAGGGGCTTAAGATTGTACAAAGTCGGCTTTACAGAAAGGAATAACATATCCGGACACCTATACTTGCCATCCATTCATACGAGAGTCCCCTCTGGACACGAGAGATAATCTTCTGTCTTGTATCTTGACGGCCCATCAGTCCGGCCCACATCAATAGACCGGACGCCCGAGGACCCCCTAGTCCAGGACTACCACAGTTGGTCTATGGCAGCCATATGAGACGGTGGCCCATTTCTGCATATCATTATGGATAATCCTGTGAGACGGTTGTCCAGGATTACTGTGTGAGGTGATATGTCTAGTTATTAGAGTAGATCACAAATTAAAAGTTGGTAAAACTATTTTCTACAAAGAGCCTTGAACACCACTTACCCAAATGCATAACCGAGTTTGTCCTACTACCTGGTGAAGCTTGCTAATACATTCAATGTATGACCCTCGTGGCTACAATGTATCTTGTTGCATGATTTCTATATCTAAGGAGAGATACGAAGTAGTGTTATGATGGTATACTCAACTCTTGCCTATTGGTGGAAGGACGACACAAGACTATGAAATTATATCCACTGCATGCTTGTACTATAAGCTAGCCCATGATCTAAGGTTTGTATTGTAAAACACTGGAAGTGCAATGTAATACTATGATATGTGATGTTTTCTTGGTATTTCATCGTCAATTGTGTGTGTGTCAGCTATTGATCCAGGGACTAACATGGAAAGCACAGAGATCTGGGACCCCTCTTGGGACCGCGTGCTGAGACTTACAGATTAAGTAAAGGAAGAGGTGAGCTTTGCATACCTAGGAATGACGATATTGCATCATTACAGAGGGAGCCTGGGTAATGCAACAACAGATTATTGCGTGAGTTTGGCAATCGAGAAGTTGGTCACCTGTCAGCGATTGCGAAGGCTCATAGTATTTGATATGTCTCGAACGTATCTATATTTTTTGATTGATCCATGCTATTATATTATCCATTTTGGATGTTTTATATGCATTTATATGCTATTTTATATGATTTGGGACTAACCTACTAACCTAGAGCCCAGTGCCAGTTTCTGTTTTTTCCTTGTTTTTCAGTTTCGCAGAAAGGGAATATCAAACGGAGTCCAGTTGACCTGAAAATTTACAAAGAATATTTTTGGAAAATATAAAAAATACTTGAACGAAAAGATATAGGTGAAGAGTCCCGAGGCCACCATAACGGTGGAGGGCGCACCCACCCCCAAGGGCGTGCCCTCCATCCTTGTGGGCTACTTGTGGGGCCCCGTAACTTGTTCCCAATGCCAACACCTCTTATAAATCCCAAAACCGCAGAATAGAACCTAGATCGGGAGTTCCACCACCGCAAGCCTTTGTAGCCACAAAAAAACAATCGGGACCCTGTTCCAGCACCCTGCAGGAGGGGGAAATCATCACCGGTGGCCATCTTCATCATCCTGGCTCTCTCCATGACGAGGAGGGAGTAGTTCACCCTCGGGGCTGAGGGTATGTACCAGTAGCTATGTGTTTGCTCTCTCTCTCTCTCTCTCGCTCTCTCTCTCTCTCTCTCTCTCTTGTGTTCTTGATATGGCACGATCTTGATGTACCGCGAGCTTTGCTATTATAGTTGAATCATATGGTGTTTATTCCCCTCTACCTTCTTGTAATGGATTGAGTTTTCCCTTTGAAGTTACCTTATCGGATTGAGTCTTTCAGGATTTGAGAACACTTGATGTATGTCTTGCATATGCTTATCGGTGGTGATAATGGGATATTCACGTGATCTACTTGATGTATGTTTTGGTAATCAACTTGCGGGTTCTGTGACCTTGTGAACTTATGCATAGGGGTTGGCACATGTTTTCGTCTTGACTCTCTGGTAGAAACTTTGGGGCACTCTTTGAAGTTCTTTGTGTTGGTTTGACTAGATGAATCTGAGATTGTGTGATGCATATTGTGTAATCAAACCCGCGGACACTTGTGGTGACATTGGAGTATCTAGGTGACATTAGGGTTTTGGTTGATGTGTGTCTTAAGGTGTTATTTTAGTATGAACTCTAGGGCTGTTTGTGACACTTATAGGAATAACCCAATAGATAGATCAGAAAGAATAACTTTGAGGTGGTTTTGTACCCTACAGTAATCTCTTCGTTTGTTCTGCACCATTAGTGACTTTGGAGTGACTCTTTGTTGCATGTTGAGGGATTGTTATATGATCTAATTATTTTATCATTATTTAGAGAACTTGCACTAGTGAAAGTATGAACCCTAGGCCTTGTTTCAAAGCATTGCAATACCGTTTTCGCTCACTTTTGTTACTAGTTACCTTTCTGTTTTTATATTTTCAGATGACAAAAACCTATATGTACCATCCATGTTGCACTTGTATCACCATATCTTCGCCGAACTAGTGCACCTATACAATTTACCATTGTATTGGGCGTGTTGGGGCCACAAGAGACTCTTTGTTATTTGGTTGCAGGGTTGTTTGAGAGAGACCATCTTCATCCTACGCCTCCCACGGATTGATAAACCTTAGGTCATCCACTTGAGGGAAATTTGCTACTTTCCTATAAAACTCTGCGCTTGGAGTACCAACACGAATCTACAAGAAGAAGGTTGCGTAGTAGACATCAAGCTCTTTTCTGGCGCCGTTGCCGGGGAGGCTAGGTAAGCGGCACTCACCCCCGCCAACTAACCTCTTTTCTGGCATCATTGCCGGGGAGGTTAGTGCTTGAAGCTATATCTTTAGATCTTGCAATCAAATCTTTTAGTTTCTTGTTTTATCACTAGTTTATTTTATAAAAGAAAACTACAAAAAAATGGAATTGAGGTTGCCTCATATGCTTCATCTTTTTAATGTCTTTCGTGAAAATGATGGAAAGGAAAATTGTGCCAACGTGTTAGAAGAAGAAGTTAATAAAATGTTTGGCACTAAATCTTTATATGACGAGCATGATTGCAATGTTGTTAGTATGAATTCTTTGAATATCCATGATGCTAATGATATGCAAATCCGTAAGCTTGGGGATGCTATGTTTGATGAAGATGATATTTTACTCCCCCAAGTTTTGATGAGCAAATTTATTATGATGAAAGCATGCCTCCTATTTATGATGATTATATTGATGAAAGTGGGTTTGGAAGAGTGTCAACTTTAGGAAGTAATGATCCCACTATTTTGGAGCGTGTTGAATCTTTTCATAATATTGATAAAAGTGGATTTGGAGAGGTCATGACTTTATTTAGTGATGAATCCACTATTTTGGAAGAGGTTCCAATTGATTATGAGAACAAAGTTGATATCTATGATGATTATTGTAATGACATGTATGCTATAAAGAATAATGATAACAATGAAACTTGTCATCTTTATTTTAATTTTCAATTGGGTTATGCCTCACTTGATAGTTATTTTGTTGAGTTTGCTCCCACTACTATTCATCAAAAGAAATTTACTTATGTGGTGAGTAGTAAAATTTCTATGCTTGTGCATCATGAGAATAATGCTTTATGTGATGGTTATATTTTCATTCATGATGCTACTGAAAATTATTATGAGAAAGGAACATATGCTTCTACATATTGCAATAATATCAGTTTCCTCTCTGTGTGTTGAAAATCTTGAAGTTATGCTTGTTTTACCTTCCTATGCTAGTTGACTCTTGTTCCCATAAATTATTTGCTCACAAAATCCCTATTCATAGGAAGTGGATTAGACTTAAATGTGCTATTCATATGCTTCATGATGCTCTCTTTATATTTCAATTCTTATCTTTTGTGAGCATCATTGAAATTATCATGCCTAGCTAGAAAGGCATTAAAGAAAAGCGCTTGTTGGGACACAACACAACATTTATACCTATTTTTTTGGTGTGTTCACATGATTGTGCTACTATAGTAATCATGTTTTATAGCTTTTGTTTCAATAAAGTGCCAAGTAAGACCTTTGGGATGGCTTACGGTGATAGTTGATTTGATCTTGCTGAAAAACAAAAACTTTTGCACTGAGGAAAACAATTCTTATTTTTAATAGAAGCATGATAAAATACTGATTCTTAAGATTAATAAAAAAAATTGTTTATGTTGTCCTAATTTTTCAGAATTTTTGCAGTTACAGTAGTATGATTTCAATTCAGATCTTTACAGATTGTTCTGCTTTTGACAAATTCTATTTTTGATGCACATTTTGCTTGTTTTCTAGTTTCTATGGCTTATATTGCTTAATATAAATTGTAGAAATGATAGGCTACAGTAGGCATCATGTGAGAAAAATTATGAATTTTTTCTTGACAGTACCAAAGTGAATGATTTGTTTTATTATACTAACGGAGTTCACGAGTTTTCTATTAAGTTTTGTGTTGTGAAATTTTCAAGTTCTGGGTAAAGTTTTGATGGACTACGGAATAAAGAGTGGCAAGAGCCTAAGATTGGGGATTCCCAAGGCAACCCAAGGTAATATTCAAGGACAACCAAGAGCCTAAGCTTGGGGATGCCCCGGATGGCATCCCCTCTTTCGTCTTCGTTCATCGGTAACCTTACTTGGAGCTATATTTTTATTTACCACATGATATGTGTTTTGCTTGGAGCATCATTTTATTTTAGTTTGATTTTCTTTCTTCTATTTAGAATAAGGTTTTTCATCTTTTAGTTCATTAAAAAGGTCAAGTATAGGCTTTACCATGCTTATTTTGCAAGTCCATATATTGCTGTTTTAAAAACAGAAAGTTTGTTGTTATGTTTTGAATATTTGGGAATAGTTAGAACATGATAAAATCTTGAAATTGTTGCACAATGAGTAACAACAAATTATCTATAATGTGGTACTTTTTCAGAATTTTTGGAGTTAAATAGTATGGATCCTCTTGCACTCTTTAGAGACTATCCTCTTTAGACAGATTGCTGTTATGATTGCATTGTTTGCATATGTTTGCTTGTTTAATGATTATATTTGAGGATAGGAGTGTTAAATATGCAGAGGCATTTAGTATGCAATGTCAAATTATAATTTTAGTGATTTTCTACAGTAGGGAATGATAAGGTTTAGCATGGATTTATACTAACTTATCTCACGAGTTCTTGTTGAGCTTTGTGTGGATGAAGTTTTAAGAATTAGGGAAACCGTGATATGAGAGGAATTAAGGAGACACAAAAGCTCAAGCTTGGGGATGCCCAAGGCATCCCTAGTTAATATTTCAAGAAGTCTCAAGCATCTAAGCTTGGGATGCCCCGGTAGCCATCTAACCTTTCTTCTTCAACAACTATCAGTCAGTTTTGGTTGAGCCTAAGTTTTTACTTCTTCACGCGATACGTGATATCCTTGCAATGTCATTTTATTTTGTTTTGCTTGCTTTTTGAATAAAGTACTTCAGATCTGAAATTTTATTTATAAGAAGGAGTCTTCACATAGTTACATAATTATTCGACTATTCATTGTGCTTCACTTATATCTTTTGGAGTAGTTTGTCATTTTCTCTAGTGCTTCACTTATATCTTTCTAGAGCACGATGGTAGTTTTATTTTGAAGAAATTGTTGAACTCTCATGCTTCACTTATATCATTTTGAGAGTCTCTAAACAACATGGTAATTTGCTTTGGTTATGAATTTAGTCCTAATATGATGGGCATCCAAGAGGGATATAATAAAAACTTCCATATAAAGTGAGTTGAATACTATGAGAAGTTTGATTCCTTATGATTGTTTAGAGAAATAGATATGGTGATATTAGAGTAACGCTAGTGAGTAATTGTGAATTTGAGAAATACTTGTGTTAAAGTTTGTGATTCCTGAAGCATGCACGTATGGTAAATCGTTATGTGATGAAGTCAGAGCATGATTTATTTATTGATTGTCTTCCTTATGAGTGGCAGTCTTGGACGAGCGATGGTCTTTTCCTACCAATCTATCCCCCTAGGAGCATGTGCGTAGTACTTCGTTTCAATAACTAATAGATTTTTGCAATAAGTATGTGAGTTCTTTATGACTAAGGTTGAGCCCATGGATTATACATACTCTCACCCTTCTACCACTGCTAGCCTCTCTTGTGCCGCACAACTTTTGCCGGTACCATACACCCACCATATACCTTCCTCAAGAGAGCCACCATACCTCCTATTATGGCATTTCCATAGCCATTTCGAGATATATTGCCATGCAAATTTCCACCATTTCGTCTATTATGACACGCTTCATCATTGCCATATTGCTTTGCATGATCATGTAGTTGACATTGTATTTGTGGCAAAGCCGCTGTTCATAATTCTTTCATACATGTCACTCTTGATTCATTGCACATCTCGGTACACCGCGGGAGGCATTCATATAGAGTCATATATTTGTTCTAGTATCGAGTTGTAATTCTTGAGTTGTAAAGTAATTAAAAGTGTGATGATCATCATTATTAGAGCATTGTCCCATGTGAGTAAAGGATGATGGGGACTATGATTCCCCACAAGTCGGGATGAGACTCCGGATGAAAAATAAAAAAATAAAAAAGAGGCCAAAGAAAGAGAGGGCCCAAAAAAAATAAAAAAAATGAGAGAAAAAGAGAAGGGGTAATGCTACTATCCTTTTACCACACTTGTGCTTCAAAGTAGCACCATGATCTTCATGATAGAGAGTCTCTTATGTTGTCACTTTCATATACTAGTGGGAATTTTCATTATAGAACTTGGATTGTATATTCCAATGATGGGCTTCCTCAAATTTCCCTAGGTCTTCGTGAGCAAGCGAGTTGGATGCACACCCACACTTAGTTTCTTTTCGAGCTTTCATAAAATTATAGCTCTAGTGCATCCGTTGCATGGCAATCCCTACTCACTCACATTGATATCTACTGATGGGCATCTCCATAGCCCGTTGATACGCCTAGTTGATGTGATACTATCTCCTTTTTGTCTTCTCCACAACCACCATCTATTCCACCTATAGTGCTATGTCCATGGATCACGCTCATGTATTGCGTGAAAGTTGAAAAAGTTTGAGAACATCATAAGTATGAAACAACTGCTTGGCTTGTCGTCGGGGTTGTGCATGATTTGAATATTTTGTGTGATGAAGATGGAGCATAGCCAGATTATATGATTTTGTAGGGATAACTTTCTTTGGCCATATTATTTTGAGAAGACATAATTGCCTTATTAGTATGCTTGAAGTATTATAGTTTTTATGTCAATATTAAACTTTCATTTTGAATCTTATGGATCTGAACATTCATGCCACAATAAAGAAAATTACATGGATGAGTATGTTAGGTAGCATTCCACACTCAAAAATTCTATTTTTATCATGTACCTACTTGAGGACGAGTAGGAATTAAGCTTGGGGATGCTTGATACGTCTCCAATGTATCTATAATTTTTGATTGCTCCATGCTATTATATTGTCCATTTTGGATCTTTTATATGCATTTATATGCTGTTTTATATGATTTTTGGGACTAACCTATTAACCAAGAGCCCAACGCCGGTTCTTGTTTTTTCCTTGTTTTTCAGTTTCGCAGAAAGGAATATCAAACGGAGTCCAATTGACCTAAAAATTTACGGAGAATATTTTTGGAAAATAAAAAAAATACTGGAACGAAAAGATATCGGAGAAGAGTCCCGAGGCCACCACAAGGGTGGAGGGCGCCCCCTCCCCCCTAGGGCGCTCCCTCCGTCCTTGTGGGCTCCTCGTGGGCCCCCTTGACTTGTTCCCATCGCCAACACCTCTTGTAAATCCCAAACCCCAGAACAGAACCTAGATCAGGAGTTCCGCTGCCGCAAGCCTCTGTAGCCACCTAAAACCAATCGGGACCCTGTTCTAGCACCTTGCCGGAGGGGGAAATCATCACCGGTGGCCATCTTTATCATCCCGACGCTCTCCATGATGAGGATGGAGTAGTTCACCCTCGGGGCTGAGGGTATGTACCAGTAGCTATGTGTTTGATCTCTCTCTCTCTCTCGTGTTCTTGATATGGCATGATCTTGATGTACCGCGAGCTTTGCTATTATAGTTGAATCATATGATGTTTCTTCCCCTCTACCTTCTTGTACTGGATTGAGTTTTCCCTTTGAACTTATCTTATCGGATTGAGTCTTTAAGGATTTGAGAACACTATGTATGTCTTGTTGCGCTTATCTGTGGTGACAATGGGATATTCACGTGATCTACTTGATGTATGTTTTGGTGATCAACTTGCGGGTTCTGTGACCTTGTGAACTTATGCATAGGGGTTGGCACACGTTTTCGTCTTGAATCTCTGGTAGAAACTTTGGGGCACTCTTTGAAGTTCTTTGTGTTGGTTTGAATAGATGAATCTGAGATTGTGTGATGCATATCGTATAATCAAACCCGCGGATACTTGTGGTGACATTGGAGTATCTAGGTGACATTAGGGTGTTGGTTGATGTGTGTCTTAAGGTGCTATTTTAGTACGAACTCTAGTGCTGTTTGTGACACTTACAGGAATATCCCAACAGATCAATCAGAAAGAATAACTTTGAGGTGCTTTCGTACCCTACAATAATCTCTCCGTTTGTTCTCCGCTATTAGTGACTTCAGAGTGACTCTTTGTTGCACGTTGAGGGATTGTTATATGATCTAATTATGTTATCATTGTTGAGAGAACTTGCACTAGTGAAAGTATGAACCCTATGCCTCGTTTCGAAGCACTGCAATACCGTTTTTGCTCACTTTTGTTACTAGTTACCTTGCTGTTTTTATATTTTCAGATTACAAAAACATATCTACGATCCATATTGCACTTGTATCACCATATCTTCGCCTAACTAGTGCACCTATACATTTTACCATTGTATTGGGTGTGTTGGGGACACAAGATACTCTTTGTTATTTGGTTGCAGGGTTGTTTGAGAGAGACCATCTTCATCCTACGCCTCCCACGGATTGATAAACCTTAGGTCATCCACTTGAGGGAAATTTTCTACTGTCCTACAAAACTATGCGCTTGGAGGCCTGACACGAGTCTACAGGAAGAAGGTTGCGTAGTAGACATTAGTATTTATGGGCGATGTAATGTTAATAAGAGGGGCTGTGTAGAGGCTGAAAACAGTGGTGGCAGTTCTGGCTTGGGGTTTAGATTATTACACTACAGAGAAATTACTTTTTCTCACATAGAGGAGGTTGAATCAGGAGAGATGAAGGAGCAGCTAGAAAGAACGAAGGGTTATGGGGAAAATTAATCTTAGGGTATTGGTGGGTATTTTTTGGGACTCTCCTATCAATAGACCATTTGGGACATCCATCAACTTTAATTTCCTAATAAGTTTTCACTTATTTTTTAAAGCATGAAATGACTGTAGGAGAGATTCCTACAGTCGTTTTTGTAAAAAGAGAATGTGTCACATGTTATAGTATTTACACCAATATGTTTTAAAAGTGAAGTAGGGAGCTTGGGAGGCCTTGTACCAAGGAAGAAATGAAATCACTTAGCCTAGGCCTGGATCTATGCCTAATCAATCCGAAATCTTCCTTAAACCTCTTTAGCTAGTATGTATGGAGTATAGGATCTTCTGGAATATTTTTTTTCTGCTCCTTCCAAATCGACCATGCCATGACAACGAAGGTTTCCATGAACATGGGCTGGGCCTAGTCTCTCTAAGCATTTGATAACCCTTCAAACATGTTGATCCCCGCACTCCAGGATATATTAGGTGTAACCCGATAGTTTTTGGAGAACAAGCAACTCAAGAAGACATTTTTTTGCGAAATAAGTTAAGAATAAGCTTGACATGTTCAAGCATCTCTTCACAGTGCTGCGGGCATAGAATGAACTCGCCAGGACGTTGAGTGTCGGGGGCCACCACATAGTGCCTTTGGCACACCATTTGTGTTCAGCATGTGTGACATAAGTAGCCAAGTGAAGACCATCAACTTCATGGTGAATTTAGACTCCCAAATCCATTTGAAAAAGTTGTCAGTCACCACATCCCCGAGGTGTATTTGTGTCACCAATCATAGGTCTAGACATATCTATTCGACGTGTCAACTTGATAATTCATAGAAATGGCCTGAAACTATGAGGTCTCTTCGTGCGATTGGACTGACAGTGGAAAATGAAAGCCATCGCGCAAAGAATCCAACTAGAGGAAAACTCTAACCGTGACATCTTCGGTTAAAGCAGATGAGAATGCTCGCGGGTGGGTTTCTGCTGGGATTTGACCGCACCAAAGATCTTTATCGAAGAGAGTTGACATCTCATCACCAATGATTACAGGAGAATTCCCTGATAGATAGGAATGGGGTGCAATATCTCTCCATGCTAGAATGACGCGCACGTCCCAGATGCATGAGGGGCGGAGCTAGTGTAGTATGTGGACCAGACAAGCTCTACCCATGGCACATCGTGGTGATTGTAGAACTTGTCAAGAAACTTCATTACGAATGCAATATTCGAAGTATTGGTATCAACAATTCTGAACCACCCTTTTAGTTTAGGTTTGCATACCATTTACCAGGAGGCTAGCGAGTTATAAGTCTCACCTTTCTCAGTTTTCTTCCACCAAAGACAAAGCCTACACAATTTATCTAGGTGTGCAAAGATCTTAGGTGGGATTCTGATCGAGCACATTACATAAACCGCAATTGATGTCAACACATAGTCGACCAACGCTAGTTTAGCTCCATAAGAGGCCATCTAGAGAGTAGAGGAGAGCTTACACTTTGCCAATCAGAGGAATTAGATCATTCATAGTGGATTTGGTGGTGCCCATCAGCAACCCAAGGTATGTGAATGATATGGTCCCTATCACGCACCGAAAGATATCCGCCATTTCTTACAATTCAGGTTGATCAAGGTTGATAGGCACTAGTGTTGATTTCTAGAATTTTATCCTCAACCCAACCGAGTTTGCATAATCCAGCAAAATCTGTGCCATGCACATGGTTAACTTCCTATAGGGTCGCACTTTGATGGTGTCATCCGTGTATTGTATTACTAGGATTTTTTGGCCAACGGGAGGAATAGTTCATTTGATCATATCCCAGTTTATCGCATCATCGGAGTTTAACTAATGGTTGGATGTTTCAGATTTTTGTGGGATTTTCTAGCTTATTTTTAAACTTTTTCGGCCTACCCATTAAGTACTTCTAGCCTACAATAGATTCACACCTTTGGTGAAATGACACTTTGTCATGAAATGGAACTTTTGTATGAAATAGCACTCTATTTGGCACTTTGTGTGAAATGACATTGTGTGGACTTCTGTATGAGATGGAATTTTTTGTTGGTAGCCATCTTAATTGAATAGTATATTTAATTGGTACAAATTACATAGTAATAGAGGCTAATTTGGTAATCAAAACAACAAAGCACTTCCCTTCAAATTTCAAATACATGATGAGTGGGAGACAAGGTTGGTAGTGGAGCATAGATGTTACTCGCGCTAGTAAAGTTAGTAGGGGAGGGAGAGAGATGGGGTACAATTTATTTCTCGAATTCACAAATGGAATGAGAAATCATTATGTAGCGTAGACCCTAAAGCAAATGGACACCAATGATAGCCTCTCCGACAGTTATGGTTGACAATATTATATGTTATACATGATTAAGCTTGTGTATGATATTGTGCTGAATTTTCATAATCCCATTTTCCTTGCCCACTTCCTCTATTTACTATTTGTTTGACCTATCTTTTCATACTAAAATAACACAATAGGGTTTCAATTTTTTTGCATGTATTAAATTTTGTAATTATGAACTATTGATGGAATGTTATTCATGTTTCCTATATATAATGAATTGATAGACTTAATTTTTCAGTACATATTTCATGTTCCGAAAAATGCAAGTACAGTTATTATTTTTTGAACTTTGTACTAGGCTGACTAGTGCAAATGCACAGGTTGAGGACTGGTAAAAAATGTATTAAATCTTACTATATAAAAATCAAATCTTATGGTAATCTTACCATCGTCTCTAGTGGGATAAAGATTAGATGCAAATTAAGTGATCCGATCTAATACCCAACTAAAACCATACCGTACTAGCAAAAGTGCAGTTGAAAATGAAAGTGAGAATTAGATCAATCAAGGTAAAATATACATACAACACTCATTCGCAATGTGTTATAGAGAAATCTAATGCACGCTTTCTAAAAGAAAAGTTCTTAGAAAGAGCCTCCAAGCAAAAGATTACCAGAGTATTCATGGTACCATCTGGTTTTTCAAACCTCGTGAATTATGGTCTTGTCCCCAGTAGAAATAGATCGCCTTGATGCTTGTGGACTAAGATATGACCAAAATTAGTTATAGGGATTTGAATAAATTCATTCTGGAAGACTCACCAAAGTGATATAAAAATTTATGGGTTTATAACTATACAACCACATATGTGTATTAAGGACAAAAGTGTTGATGTATTATTTGGCCTGAATAAGTTTAAACACTTACATTTTTAATTAGAATACGAGTTTTTTGATCTTAAGCAAGGGTTGCAACCCCAATACCTCTAGGCCTCTATCTGCCCCTATTTATGTTCCTTTTCAAGATTCACACAATTTCTTAATGAAGTGCGGGCCAAATAAAACATGATCTTAGTCATAGTAATATTTCTGAATACTTCTAACTCATAATAATTGAATATGTTTGTATATTTGACCATTTTCTTGTTGTTGTTTTTTCATTTGCCTTGTGTTAGATTGCGATGTGGTCCCATGTGATAGCCTATCGCTCATTCGCTGAACTTTTATTAGGAGTATTTTTTTGTAATTACAAGAAACAAGATTGTGTTCCACTTGTTTAAAAAGGTGATTATAAACCATTCCCTCACAAGAAAAGTGATGGATTTTTTCTTAGATTATAGTTTGTCAATGGGTTGTTGTTCTGTATCTAAAAGTACTTTTCGTTCAATATAAGGGACAATACACATAGTGGATGTCTTCTATTTGCACAAAACGAAAATAACCAATGTACGACCTTTAGCGGGAATATGTTTCTTGGTTAGGAAGTAAGAATTTGACATTTTGTATTGGACTACTCAAAGAAAATACAACATGGGGTTTGAGAAAATGTTTTGGCCCAGCTCTCCAATAGACGGAGAAAAAACACGTACGGGAATGTTACAAAGACCATTGCCCTAAAATATAAAAAGCTTCATAGCAAATTTCCTCCAAAATCCTAGCATTATGAAATTTATGCATAAATAATTTTTTTCGATGAAGACCTCAATGTTAGGGATAACAAAAGTTTGAGAATACTTCCCAAGTGTGTAACATAACACTTGCTTATGTTATCTCATTATTACTACATAAATTTAAGATCTAAGGATATTACCCAGGAGTAAAATGCCACAAATTACTGAATATCAAATGAAATAAAACAACGAGGATTGTTTATAATTCATGTTATGTGTACGCAAAAATGGAGGAAATTTCTTATGAGATTTTTTGAACTATTTTCTAAACAGGGGGTTGAAAAAACAGATGTCACGTATTGCACCCAACACCAAAATGGTTCTTTTAAATTATTTAACAAAACACACAATACTGAAAGAAACATAGAACTGTATTCCCTCCATACAAAAAATAGTTAATGTTCTTGAATCTTCCTTTGTCAGAAATTTATTACTTTGACTGTGAATACCACTTAAATTATTTAGATTTACATTTTGAAAAAATGTATTTAGCTTTGTCTCAAAAAGTATTTCAGTAATATAACTAGTTTATTAGTTTTTATACATGCATTAGGATATAAATTAGTTGTAAAAGTTATCTTGAAAACCTTGCCTATATCCGATATGGAAGGCGTAATTGCATGGCTTTCTGTACCTTAGAAAAAACAAGACCACGTGAATTGCCTACAGTACTTATTCAGATTCGTGTGTGTGCGCCCGCGCGCGCAACAAGTAGTATTTCCTTTGGATAGAGATAGATTATGTCATGTAGAACTCATTATTTAACTAATAAGTCTTGGTTGGACAAATCAAGATGAAATAACATCACTTGCCTTGTTGTGTTGAAGGCTTGAAGCTATAACTTGTACAGAAAATACAAGTGACAAAGAAAATGTGGATTGTACTATCCGGTGCACTCAATTTTCTTCGCCAATCCAGAAAGTTGTGCAAAATAATTTAGTTGTTGGCTTGTCCATGGTTTTCATTTTTTGCCTTTTTCGCAGGCTTACAAAGGTGCGTCTATTTGGTGAGTATAATTTGCTGACAATATGAATTTGAATCCGATTCTAGCAAAGATTTTCTGAATCTAGTTCAGATTCTCATATGTCGAAGAATCACTTTACCAAATTGGAAATTAAAATGACCAAGATTTCTAAAATATCAATGATTTTCTTTTTAAAAGGAATATAATAATATCGAGAAGATACCAATTACACCCAATACCAGCACAAACTCCATATCAAAAGCTAGTCAAGATATCATGGATGCGCGCAACCAAATTATTTCCAAAAAAGAACAAGAAAAGCATGACCACAAACACAACTAGGACAAAGCATAAACGAGAGAAACAACACCATGCAAGCCCTCTCTTGGCAGTACATAAAATTGCGTGATATTTTCTTCAATACCGAAGCCTCAAAAGGGAATAACACATTCATGTCGCCGTTGCCAGATCCAACCACTGAAGGCTAGATATTTGGCCTTCACACCAAAGGACAAGTTTGACTGTCTGAGCAAACTTGAAGCAATTCAACGAAGAAGGGAACGAGTTATAAGAACCTCCTTCGCTGGGTACAACCAACTAAGGTTCGTTTCATTCATAGGATATGAATATCTATGAAAGTCGTAGAAAATAAGGTGGCATGTATCTCTATTTCTATAGGAAAAGAAAGGTTCATAGGATATTATTTTGTTCACTACGCAGATCAAGCTACTACGCACTACATGAGCCCGTACAAGGAGAAGCACTCAAGTTTCATCATAGCTTAATCGCCGGCCTGTACATCAAATATCCGGTGAAAATTTCCAATGTGACACTCCCGTGCTGCATCTGTACGATTCACAATATACTGGCCTCAACCTCACCGCCAGGGGCGGACCTGGAGCTAATGCCACCCTGATGCACCATTTTAACATGGCGTAACCCTAGTGCCGCCAAGCCCTCAGCTCTCTCTCCCACCTCTCCTGCCCGCCGCAGCCGGGGTGCGCGACCGGGCAAAGCCCGGTTGGCGTCGGCGGCGGCGGGATCTCTCCTCCCCGCAGCGGCCGGACCTGGTGCGGGTGGTGTTCGGCGGCAGTTGGCGGTGCGTTGGCGACGGGGCACGTTGGCGAGGGCTCAGGGGGCGACGGCAGGAGCTGCTTCCCCCGGTGGTCGTGGGGGGGGGGGGGGGGGGCGTTCGGGGCGCGCCTATGGTGGTCGTGGTCGATCTGTTTCAGATCTGACCGCCGGTGCCTCGGGCGGCGCGGGGATCTCGGGGCGGTGTCCCCGATCGGTGGCGCCCGGTGCGGCCTGCCTGGCGGGCGGCACCCGCGGGTGCAGATGGGGGGCCTTCCATGGTTGCGTGGGCGGCGTGGACGTGGCGGTGCTACGGCGGCTCCTCGATGGCCGCCCGGAGTTCCATGGGAGGCGTCGTCTCCGACTCGATATACTCCGGTTCGTGCTGGCTACGGTAGAGACTACGGTCGACGCCAATACCGTCTGGACGGATCTGGCGGGTGGGCATGGATCCGGGGAAAACTCCAGGCTGGCGTGGCGGCCGCACCAAAGTCAACGCCCTCGGCGCCGATTACCTTCCTGGAGGCTTCGGTGTGGATCATACGCCCCCCACCTCTGCCATGAGCGCAGGCGAAAGCCTCTGTTCCTCTGTTTGGGCGACGATGGCACTTTGGTGTCATGTTCCTTCCTTAAAGCGTTGGCCGAGGACTGCTCAGGGTGGTGGAGTTGCTGGTAGTTCGGAGTCGACGCGAGATGGCATGTAGGTGGAGCGGTGTGGCATCAACAGTATCATCGTCGGTGGGTCTCGGCGGCATGGCGCAGTGGAGTCTCAGCGACCGATGGACTCGCGCAGGAGGAGGAAGCTGTCTGGCATCGTGGTGGCGTCGACGGTAGCTAGACCTTGCAAGGTAGATGCAACAGTACAACTCTGAAAATGGATTTGTAGCAGGTGGCTGCGGCGGCCTCATACCCGACAGGCGTCCTGGTTGAGGAGTGCGCCGGACTGGTAGGTGCCCCATATCTGGGAGGCGTCCTGGTTGGGACCTCAGGTCTTAGATGTTTAGGCTTGGCTGCGATGTCTATTTGGTATTAGGCCTAGACTAACAGCGCCCCTTCATCGATTGGATAGGTGTAGCTACAGTTGTTGCTTAGACGATGGCTTTAGTCTTGCTGTTATATGACTTTGTAAGGTCTTGTGAGAATAATTAATAAAGTGGCCGTATGCATCGCCCAGATACACAGGCCGGGGTAGTCCTCCTTTCCTAAAAAAATAAAAAAATAACTTCTAACACAGATTATCGGACATATATAATAGAAGGCGATGTATAAAAAGAAAATATAGCAGTTCTAAAATTGGTAGAGAGCATAATAGGATAGCACATCTTTTGGCACATTATAGCCGTACTGAGTGTTTACTACGGTGTGGTTGAACTCGAGTCCTCCATGGTCTGAGGAGTAGCTGTTTCGAGATTGTAACCCTATCATTTTGAAAAGAAAACTCCCTTCTACCCCGCAAAAAAAAACATACGATTCACTACAATTCGGGGTTTAATCGGCTAGATACATTTTACAAGATTTTTTTTTCAAAAACAGTTACAACTTACAACTTCATTACATAATAAAGCGGGCTCATAGTTCATACCAAATGATTTTAGCAACTTACAGATATGTTTACAAAAAGCAAACACAGACCGCTGAGGAAAAAATAGGGGATAATTAGATTTATGCCTCTAGTTGTGTTCCACTCGTCTGTTTTACCCCTAATTTTCAAAAGTCACTGGTTCTGTCCAAGTCACTATGCTCCTCTTATGCTTTTGCCCTTTGACCGTTTGACAGTCAGTTTGAAAACTTCATAACTAATTCATACTGAATTAAAAAAATGCAAATAAGATACCAAAATGTTCAGAAAAACATCACCTATATGTCAGTGTCATTTGCATTCATGAAAAAAGTGTTGGAAAGTGCACATCCGAGTTTTAGCTCTTTTGATACCCCATGAATAGTGAACTCTAAAAAAATAAAAAAAATAAAAAAATATGGTGGCGAAGAACAACAAATGTTCTAAGTGCCTGCCAAGTTTCATTAGGGAACGACATTCGTGGAAGTCGTGGCAAAACAATTATCTATTTTGGAGTGCTGATTGTTTTTTTTTTGCCGCGGCACCCATGAATGTTATTCCCCGATGAAACTTGGCAGGCACTTAAAACATTTGTCATTCTTTGCCACCAATTTTTTTTTGATTTTGTTTGAACTTTTTTAGATGTTACTATTCATGGTGGTAGCATAAGAGTTAAAACTTGGATGGGCACTTTCCAACACCTTTTTAATGAATGCAAATAACACTGACATATAGGTGATGTTTTTCTGAAGATTTTGGTATCTTATTTGCATTTTTATGATTTAGTATGAATTAGTTATGAAGTTTTTAAACGGACGATCAAACGGTCAAAGGGCAAAAGTATAATAGCAGCAAAGTGACTTTGACAGAACCAGTGACTTTTGGGAATTAGGGGTAAAACAGACGAGCGGGACACGCGCCCTCTGACAGTCTCTCTTCGCTCCCTCTACCGCTTTCTCGCCTCGCCGCCGACGTGCCACGACCGTGCCACCATGCCGCCGCGCCGCCGGGGAGCTTCGGGCTACTGTGGCGTCCGCGTGCGCCCATCCGGCACCTACTCTGCCGAGATTCGATCCGGCGACGTGCGCCTCGGCCTCGGCACCTTCGACACCGCCCAGGAGGGCGCCCGCGTGTATGACGCTGCGGCGTGGCGCCGGCGCTCCCGTTGGGACGTGAACTTCCCGGACGTGGCGATGCGGGAGCAGGCGCAGGAGTTGGCGCCTCCCCCGCGGCTTATCACCGACACGATCGTCGCGAGAACCGGAGACGGGAGCGCCGTCTCAGCCTGGCCGAGATGGACGAGGAAGCCACAGCGCTGTGGCGTCAACGCTTCCCGCAAGACGTCATCAACGAGCAACAGTTCTTCGCCAAGAGGAGGGCGGAGAGGGAGAAGAGGAGGGTGGAGCGAGCCACCTATCGCGAGGACAGGCGAACACGGAACGCGGTCGCTAAATTCAACATCGCGCTAGGAGATGCGTCGTCCTGGGGCTCTAACGACGAGCGGTTCCTTACCGCCTACATTCAAACGTCAGAGTATGACATCACCGAGGCGGAGTCCGAGTCGGAGGATGACGAGTAGTAGTAGTTTTTCGTTTTATCTATCTATCGTAGGAGAAGGCTATAAACTATCTACGCACTATCTATGTATCGTAGGAGGAGGCTATGAACTATCTACGCATCATCTATGTATCGTAGGAGGAGGCTATGAACTATCTATACTATCTATCGTTTATTTATCTACGTAACTATCGGATCCAAATGTATATTGAATCGTAGTACAAAAAAGAAGAAATATAACGCGTCTGCTGGAGCGGCTCGCGCGCGCTAAACTTTGCAGTGGCCGCTGGAGCGAGCGCTCCGCGCCGTGCAAAAACTCGCGAACAGCGCGCTGCAAACGTTTTTTTAGTGCGCCGCGTGGGAGATGCTCTAATTGGCTGGTGAAAGGTCCGTGCTTGGGTGTGGTCGACTGGGCGTCAGGGCTTGGGTGCTGCCGTGCTGGCCGGCGTCCGGCGTGTCCTTGTCGTCCCCGTCGATGCGGCTGCCGCTGTGCGCGACCCAGTGAGGAGTCGGTTGGGAATGAAAGAAGCTGCGTCGTAGGATTCTATGAAGCGTACGCATCTACAGGAGCTCCGGAGCTGAGATCGATCGATCGATCAAATGGATCGATCAAGGATCGCTAAAACATGGGAAGCGGCCTAAGGGTGACATGTGCGTTCAGCCCGTTCAACTGGCCTGGCTGGGCTTTTCCCCTCGCCCAACCCTGATGCTTATGGGCTTTTTAGATGGCAGGCGATGGTGCATACGCTTGCGACACTGATGAAGTCATCATTATCGAAACTTTGCCTTACGCGTCTGTGTTACTGATGGAAAAAAAATACCCGCACGATTCATAGCGCAGCACCCGAAGTGGTCGCTGCTTGTGACCATTGCGAGCCACACCTATATATACATACTGCCAGGCAGCTAGTTAGCCATCCACATCTTGGCAAGAAAACTAGCTAGCCACAGCGTCTTCGCCCTCGCCAAAAGCCCAAAACCCTCGCACGAGATGACCTCCGGCGGCGCACCAAACCCATGGCGACTGCCTCCTCCTCCTCCTCCGCCGCCGCCGCCGCCGCCGCCGCGGGACGGCCACCCGTGCCCTTTGTGCGGTAAGTGGTGGCCAACAGTCCAAGCCCTTGGCGGCCACATGTCGTCCCGTGGCTGCGACAAAAAGCGCAAGCGCCGCCAGGAGGACGCGCCGGTAAGCCAGCCCCTGCCCGTCTCGACTCCGCCCGTCTCTACTCTGTCTGCTCTAATCGACTTGTCTTTATCTTGCGCAGTACATATGGGTGTTTGCTCCTCCCATCTATGCTCTGCAGGGGCCGTGGCTGTTGGCTCCTAACAGCTTCTTCTGGCCGGAGTACCGACATGGAGGGCGCCCTCCGGTGGAGATAAACTTCCTCGGGCTGCCGGGGGCACCAACGGCACAGCGGGTCATGGAGCACGAGGATGCGGAGCCGCAGGTTAACAACGACGGAGACGGCGAGGAGATCGACCTGACCTTGAGGCTCTGATCGATCCGTGCAAGACACGTGATGCTGGCTAGTCGGATTAGATTCGACGACGGATGGCATTATGTTTAAGATTCATGTCAGCTTATCTTACTCTGTTCTTTGCTATTCGGATGAATATCGTGCATGTTTAAGATTCAATCGCCTTTATTTTCTTTAATACTATAATGTAAAAGAGTGTTCCTTGCTGTGATCTTCTGATCTTTGGTGTTCGATAGATCTCAAAGGGAAGAAATATAAGCCATTATTCGTTGCGTTTGCATCCAAGTTTTTTTAGCACGTCTGTGACATTCAAACTTGGTTCAGATTTTTTCTTCTACAGCAAAACTTGGCGTACATTGTCTGTCGTAGATCATTACTTTCTTAAAATGATAAAGTGGTAAATTTTGGGCTCCATATCTTGTTTTCACAATAAGTTTCTTTGGTCGATGTAAAACGAATCTTTACTCGTGCAAAAAGGCAAGTCGATCGACGCTTGGATCGATTGCATGCAAACACTAACGCGCGTTCACCTGTATCCTTCTTTTTAGCCGTATATATCCCACTCTCAGCCTTTAGCTACTTACCATTCTAGCTACTTATTACCATTCTATAGGAAGAAGGGTGGACATCCCTGGACTCTCTCTACCCTTCATTGAGCTGGCCTACACTAATGTCATGAACAGCATGAGCTGGTTAATTAATATCGTATATACAGTTAATCCAAGGAGATCTCATTTTCTTCTATCAATCGATGGTACAGATTTCATCTACTGTTGAATATTTGTTCATTCTAGATCAAAGTTTTGTCACGAGTTAATACCGCTTTTGGTACGTAAAAACTCAACCGGTTTTTTCACGAGTTGATACCGCACGCGCTTGCTAACCAACCCAAGAGGTAACTACAGTTGTTCAACGTAAGATGAGCCTTTCATATGTCTGGTACTCCACAGTCCACACAGAGTGAGGCGGGTCGCCGTTGTCTTCCCCTCAAGCATGCAACGAGGGGCACATGCCGGCCAGCATGCGCTCGTAGACGTAGCCGAAGCAGTAGTCCAGCGCTCGAGCTTACACCGTGCACCAGTCACTCACCGCCGACGTGGCCGACGTGCTTAAGCTCGCGGTGGGTCTCGCGCGCCGGCGTGGCCATGTACACGTCGTCACGCCGCTGCTGAGCTTCGCATGTGATCACGTCTTGTCGCTCATCCAGCCCACCCCAACGCTCTCTAATATGCTCGTCGCCCTCGTGCGACAGCAGGGCGCGCAGCAGCAGCCGCTCCTTCGCCATCAAAGTGTATCTCGACCAGCTCATCATTTTCATTCTTGACGACCCCAGCCAGCGTAAGCCGCGTGATGCAGGAGGCCGAGTTCTCCAACGCCATAGTCAGGAGCAACCACGAGGAGGATGGCGCGCTCACGTGATGTCCTCTTACTCGGTGCACGACTGTAGAAAAGTTGGTCAGCTGTCGGCGATTGCGAAGGCTGATAGTATTCTTGGGCGATGTAAAGGTAAGAAGAGGGGCTATGTTGAGGCTGGAAATAGTAGTGGCAGCTCTGGCTATGGGTTTAGATATTACCCTACAGAGAAATTACTTTTTTCTCACATAGAGGAGGTTGAATCAGGAGAGATGAAGGAGCAGCTAGAAAGAACAACGGGTTATGGGGAAAATTAATCTTAGGGTATTGGTGGGTATTTTTTTGGGACTCTCATGTCAATAGACCATTTGGGAGATCCATCAACTTTAATTTCCTAGTTAGTTTTAACTAATTTTTTAAAGCATGAAATGTCTGTAGGAGAGATTCCTACAGTCTTTTTTTTGTAAAAAGAGAATGTGTCACATGTTATAGTATTTACACCAAGATGTTTCAAAAGTGAAGTAGGGAGCTATGGGAGGCCTTATACGAAGGAAGAAATGATATAATTCAGCCCAGGCCTGGATCTATGCCTAAGCAGTCTGAAATCCTCCTTAGACCTGTTTAGCTAGGATGTATGGAGTATGGGATCTTCTGGAATAAAAAATTGTTCCGCTCCTTCCAAATCGACCATGCCATGAAAACGAAGGTTCCATGAACATGGGTTGGGCCTAGTCTCTCTTAGCATTCGATAACCATTAGAACATGTTGATCCCCGCACTCCAGGATATATTGAGTGTATCCCGACAGTTTTTGTAGAACGGGCAAGTGAAGAAGACATCTCTTTGCGAAATAAGTTTAGAATTAGCTAGACATGTTCAAGCATCTATTCACATTGCTGCCGACATAGAATGAAATCGCCAGGACGTTGAGTGTCGGGGGCCACCACATAGTGCCTACGTTAAACCATGTTCTTTGTGTTCAACATGTTTGATAGAAGTATCCAAGTGAACACCATCAACTTCATGGTGAAGTTGGACTCCCAAATCCATTTGAAAAAGTTGTCGGTCACCACATTCCTGAGGTAAAACTGATAGAATTTCACTGAGGTGTATTTGTGTCACCAATCATAGGTCTACACATATCTATTCGACGTGTCAATCTGATAATTCATACCAATGGCCTGCAACTGTGAGGCCTCTTCGTGCGCTTGGACTGACAATGGAAAATGAAAGCCATCGTGCAAATAATCCAACTGGAGCAAACTCAACCGCGACGTCTTCGGTTGAAGCATATGAGAATGCTCACGGGTTGGTTTCTGCTAGGATTTTACCGCACCAAAGATCTTTTGCAAAGAGAGTTGACGTCTCATCACCAATGATTATAGAAGAATTCCCCAATAGATAGTAATGAGGTACAGTATCTCTGCACACTAGAATGACCCGCACATCCCAGATGCACGAGGGACAGAGCTAGCGTAGTATGTGGACCAGACAAGCTCTACCCATGGAACATTGTGGTGATTGTAGAACTTGTCAAGAAACTTTATTAGGAATGCAATTTTTGAAGTATTGGTATCAACAATTCTGAACCCCCTCTAGTTTAGCTTTGCATACCATTTGCCTTGAGGCTAGTGAGTTAGAAGTCTCACCTTACTCAGTCTTCTTCCACCAAAGACAAAGCCTACACAGTTTATCTAGGTGTGCAAGATCTTAGGTGGGATTCTCATTGAGTACATAACATAAACCGCAATGGATGTCATCACACGGTCAACCAACGCTAGTTTAGCTCCATAATAGACCTTCTAGAGAGTAGACGAGAGCTTTCGGTCCACTTTGCCAATCAGAGGCATCAGATCATTCACAGTGGATTTGGTGGTGCCCATCAGCAGCCCAAGGTATGTGAATGGCATGGTCTCTATCACGCACCGAAAGATCTCCGCCATTTCTTACAATTCAGGTTGATTAAGGTTGATAGGCACTAGTGTTGATTTTTGGAAGTTTATCCTCAGCCCAACCGAGTCTGCATAATTCAGCAAAATCTGCGTCATGCACATGGTTAACTTCCTATAGGGTCGCACTATGATGGTGTCATCCACGTATTGTATTACCCGGATGTTTTTGCTGGCCCACAGGAGGAATACTTCATTTAATCATATCCCGATTTGTCGCATCATCATAGCTTAACTAAGGGTTGGATGTTTCAGATTTTCGCGGGATTTTCTAGCATATTTTTTTTTCTGGTTACTCATTAAGTACTTCTAGCATATAATAGATTCACACCTTTGGTCAAATGACACTTTGTGATGAAATGACACTTTTGTGTGAAATATCACTCTGTTTGGCACTTTATGTGAAATAACATTGTGTGGCCTTTTGTATGAGATGGCATTTTTGTTTGTAGCCATCTAACTTGAATAGCGTATTTAATTGGTACAAATTACATAGTAACAGAGGCTAATTTGGTGATCAAAACAACAAAGCCCCTCCCTTCAAATTTCAACTAGATGATGAGTGGGAGACAAGGTTGGCAGTGGAACATAGATGTTACTCACGCTAGTAAAGTTAGTAGGGGAGGGAGAGAGACGGGGGTAGAGTTTATTTCTCGAATTCACAAATGGAATGAAACATCATTATGCAGCATAGACCCTAAAGCAAATGGACACCAATGATAGCCTCTCCGACAATTATGGTTAACAATATTGTATGTTATACACGATTAAGGTTGTGTATGATATTATGCTGAATTTTGATAATCCCATTTTCCTTGCCCACTTCCTCTTTTTTAGTGTTTGTTTGACTTATATTTTCATACTTTTATGGCTAATTTTGCAAAACCTCTTATAGAATAAGCACAACATAGTTCAGTCACTGAACCTAATACTAAAAGAACACAACAGGGTTTCAAATTGTTTAAGTGTATTTAATTTCGTAATTATGAACTATTGGTGGAATATTATTCATGTTTGCTATATATGATGAATTTGTAGACTTAAATTTTCAGTACATATTTAATGTTCTGGAAAATGCAAGTACAATTTTTTTTGAACTTTATACCAGGCTGGCCGGTGCAAATGCACAGGTTGATGACTGGTAAAAAATATATGTATTAAATCTTACTATAAAAAAATCAAATCTTAAGATAATCTTACCATCGTCTCTAGCAGGATAAAGATTAGATGCAAAGTGATCCAATCTAATACCCAACACAAACCATACCGCACTAGCAAAAGCGCAGTTGAAAACAAAAGATGAGAATTAGACCAATCCAGGTAAAACATACATACAACACTCATTCGCAATGTGTTATAGAGAATTCTAATGCACGCTTCCTATGGAAAGAGTTCTCCTAAAGAGCCTTCAAGAGAAAGATTTTCAGAATATTCCTGGTACCATCCTGTTTTTCAAACCTCATGAATTGTGGTCTTCTCCCCAGTAGAAAATAGATTGCCTTGATGCTTGTGAACTCAGCTATGACCAACATGTTGGGGAACGTAGTAATTTCAAAAATTTGCTACGCACACGCAAGATCATGGTGATGCATAGCACCGAGAGGGGACAGTGTTGTCCACATACCCTCGTAGACCGAAAGCGGAAGCGTTAGCACAACACGGTTGATGTAGTCGTACGTCTTGACGATCTGACCGATCCAAGTACCGAACGTACGGCACCTCCGAGTTCAGCACACGTTCAGCTCGATGACGTCCCATGAACTCCGATCCAGCAGTGCTTTGCGGGAGAGTTCCGTCAGCACGACGGCGTGATGGCGGTGTCGATGATGCTACCGACGCAGGGCTTCGCCTAAGCATCGCTACGATATTACCGAGGTGGAATATGGTGGAGGGGGGCACCGCACATGGCTGGGAGAGATCAACAGATCAATTTGTGTGTCTAGAGGTGCCCCCTGCCCCCGTAAATAAAGGAGTGGAGGAGGGGAAGGGACGGCCCTCTCTAGGCGCGCCCAAGGGGGGAGTCCTACTCCCGGCGGGAGTAGGATTCCCCTTTCCCAAGTTGGAGTAGGAGAGGGAAGGGAAGGAGGAGTAGGAGAGAAGGAAAGGGGGGCCGCACCCCCCAAACCTATTCCTATTCGGCCTCCTGCCCAAAGGGGGGCGCACCAGCCCCTTGTGGGCTGGTGTTCTTCTTTCTTATGGCCCATAAGGCCCATAACTTCTCCCTGGGGGTTCCGGTAACCTCCCGGTACTCCGGTTTTCTCCGAAACTACCCGGAACACTTTCGGTATCCGAATATAGCCATCCAATATATCAATATTTACGTCTCGACCATTTCAAGACTCCTCGTCATGTCCCCGATCTCATCTGGGACTCCGAACTACCTTCGGTACATCAAAACACATAACTCATAATATAAATCGTCACCGAACTTTAAGCGTGCGGACCCTACGGGTTCGAGAACTATGTAGACATGACCGAGACACGTCTCCGGTCAATAACCAATAGCAGAACCTGGATGCTCATATTGGTTCCCACATATTCTACGAAGATCTTTATCGGTCAAACCGCATAACAACATACGTTGTTCCCTTTGTCATCGGTATGTTACTTGCCCGAGATTCGATCGTCGGTATCTTAATACCTAGTTCAATATCGTTACCGGCAAGTCTCTTTACTCGTTATGTAATGCGTCATCCCGCAACTAACTCATTAGTCACATTGATTGCAAGGCTTATAGTGATGTGCATTACCGAGAGGGCCCAGAGATACCTCTCCGACAATCGGAGTGGCAAATCCTAATCTCGAAATACGCCAACTCAACAAGTACCTTCGGAGACACCTGTAGAGGACCTTTATAATCGCCCAGTTACATTGTGACGTTTGGTAGCACACAAAGTGTTCCTCTGGTAAACGGGAGTTGCATAATCTCATAGTCATACGAACATGTATAAGTCATGAAGAAAGTAATAGCAACATACTAAACGATCAAGTGATAAGCTAACGGAATGGGTCAAGTCAATCACATCATTCTCCTAATGATGTGATCCCGTTAATCAAATGACAACTCATGTCTATGGTTAGGAAACTTAACCATCTTTGATTAACGAGCTAGTCAAGTAGAGGCATACTAGTGACACTATGTTTGTCTATGTATTCACACATGTATTATGTTTCCGGTTAATACAATTCTAGCATGAATAATAAACATTTATCATGAAATAAGGAAATAAATAATAACTTTATTATTGCCTCTAGGGCATATTTTCTTTAGTCTCCCACTTGCACTAGAGTCAATAATCTAGTTCACATCACCATGTGATTTAACACTAATATTCACATCTGCATGTGATTAACACCCATAGTTCACATCGTCATATGATCAACGCCCAAAGGGTTTACTAGAGTCAATAATCTAGTTCACATCGATATGTGATTAACACCCAAAGAGAACTAAGGTGTGATCTTGTTTTGCTCGTGAGAGAAGTTTAACCAACGGGTCTGTCACATTCAGAGCCGTATGCATTTTTCAAATATTCTATGTCTACAATGCTCTGCACGGAGCTACTCTAGCTAATTGCTCCCACTTTCAATATGTATCTAGTTTGAGACTTAAAGTCATCTGGATCGGTGTAAAAGCTTGCACTGATGTAACTCTTTACGACGAACTCTTTTATCACCTCCATAATCGAGAAACATTTCCTTAGTCCTCACTAAGGATATTCTTGACCGCTGTCTAGTTATCTACTCCTAGATCAAAATTGTACTCCCTTGCCAAATACAGAGCAAGGTATACAATAGGTCTGGTACACATCATAGCATGCTATATAGAACCTATGACTGAGGCATAGGGAATGACTTTTCATTCTCTTTCTATTTTCTGCCATGGTCGGGTTTTGAGTCTTACTCAATTTCACACCTTGCAACATAGGCAAGAACTCCTTCTTTGACTGTTCCATTTTGAACTACTTCAAAATCTTATCAAGGTATGTACTCATTGAAAAATCTTATCAAGCGTCTTGATCTTTCTCTATAGATCTTGATGCTCAATGTGTAAGTAGCTTCACCGAAGTCTTTCTTTGAAAAACTCTTTTCAAATACTCCTTTATGCTTTCCAAAAAAATTCTACATTATTTCCGATCAACAATATGTCATTCACATATATTTATCAGAAACGCTGTAGTGCTCCCACTCACTTTCCTGTAAATACAGGCTTCATCGCAAGTCTGTATAAAACTATGTGTTTTGATGAACTCATCAAAGCATATATTCCAACTCCGAGATGCTTGCACCAGTCCATAGATGGATCACTAGAGCTTGCACACTTTGTTAGCAGCTTTAGGATTGCAAAAACCTTCTGGTTGCATCATATACAACTCTTCTTTAATTAATCCATTAAGGAATGCAGTTTTGACATCCATTTGCCAGATTTCATAAAATCTGGCAATTGCTAACATGATTCGGACAGACTTAAGCATCAATACGAGTGAGAAAATTTCATTGTATTCAACACCTTGAACTTGTCAAAAAACATTTGTGACAAGTCGAGCTTTGTAGATATTAACACTACTATCAGCGTCTGTCTTCCTCTTGAAGATCCATTTTGTTGGGGAACATAGTAATTTCAAAATTTTCCTACGCACACACAAGATCATGGTGATGCATAGCAACGAGAGGGGAGAGTGTTGTCCACGTACCCTCGTAGACCGTAAGCGGAAGCGTTATGACAACGCGGTTGATGTAGTCGTACGTCTTTACGATCCAACCGATCCAAGCACCGAACGTACGGCACCTCCGAGTTCAGCACACATTTATCTCGATGACGATTCCCGGACTCCGATCCAGCAGGGTGTCGGGGATGAGTTCCGTCAGCACGACGGCATGGTGACGATGATGATGTTCTACCAAAGCAGGGCTTCGCCTAAGCACCGCAACGATATCACCGAGGTGGAATATGGTGGAGGGGGGCACCGCACACGGCTAAGGAACGATCATGAAGATCAACTTGTGTCTAGAGGTGCCCCCCTCCACCAAGGAGGGCGCGCCAAGGGGGAGTCCTACTCCCACCGGGAGTAGGACTCCCTTCTTTCCTAGTTGGAGAAGGAAAGGAGGGAAGGAGGAGGAGGAGGGGAAGGAAAGGGGGGGCGCCGCCCCCCTCTCCTTGTCCTATTCGGACTAGGGAGGGGAGGGGGCGCAGCCTGTTGGAAATATGCCCTAGAGGCAATAATAAATTAGTTATTATTATTATATTTCCTTGTTCATGATAATCGTTTATTATCCATGCTATAATTGTATTGATAGGAAACTCAGATACATGTGTGGATACATAGACAACACCATGTCCCTAGTAAGCCTCTAGTAGACTAGCTCGTTGATCAATAGATGGTTACGGTTTCCTGACCATGGACATTCGATGTCGTTGATAACGGGATCACATCATTAGGAGAATGATATGATGGACAAGACCCAATCCTAAGCCTAGCACAAAGATCGTGTAGTTCGTACGCTAAAGCTTTTCTAATGTCAAGTATCATTTCCTTAGACCATGAGATTGTGCAACTCCCGGATACCGTAGGAATGCTTTGGGTGTACCAAACGTCACAACGTAACTGGGTGGCTATAAAGGTACACTACGGGTATCTCCGAAAGTGTCTGTTGGGTTGGCACGAATTGAGACTGGGATTTGTCACACTGTGTAACGGAGAGGTATCTCTGGGCCCACTCGGTAGGACATCATCATAATGTGCACAATGTGACCAAGGGGTTGATCACAGGATGATGTGTTACGGAACGAGTAAAGAGACTTGCCGGTAACGAGATTGAACAAGGTATCAGGATACCGACGATCGAATCTCGGGCAAGTACAATACCGCTAGACAAAGGGAATTGAATACGGGATTGATTGAATCCTCAACATCGTGGTTCATCCGTTGAGATCATCGTGGAACATGTGGGAGCCAACATGGATATCCAGATCCCGCTGTTGGTTATTGGCCGGAGACTTGTCTCGGTCATGTCTACGTGTCTCCCGAACCCGTAGGGTCTACACACTTAAGGTTCGATGACGCTAGGGTTATAAAGGAAGTTTGTATGTGGTTACTGAATGTTATTCGGAGTCCCGGATGAGATCCTGGACGTCACGAGGAGTTCCGGAATGGTCCGGAGGTAAAGATTTATATATGGAAAGTTGTTGTTCGGGTTCCGGGAAAAGTTTGGTTTTTTCCGGTATTGTACCGGGAAGCTTCCAGAAGGTTCCGGAGGATTCCGGAGGGGTCCGGAGGTCCGGAAAATGTTCCACCACGTCCAATACAGCAGCGTGGGCTGTAAGGGGGCACCCTAGCCTTAATGGGCCAGGGGCACCAGCCCCCCCAAGGCCCATGCGTATGGGAGAGGGGAAACCCTAAGGGGGAGGGCCTCCACTTGACTTGGGAGGCACTCCTCCCCGTTTGGCCGCCGCCCCCAACCCTAGATGAGATCTAAGGGGGCCGGCCCCTCTCTCCCCACCTATAAATAGTGGAGGGGTGGGAGGGCAGCCGCACCCCAAGTTCTGGCGCAGCCCTCCCCCTCTCCCAAGTACTCCTCCTCTCCCGCGGTGCTTGGTGAAGCCCTGCAGGATTGCCATGCTCCTCCACCACCACCATGCTGTCGTGCTGCTGCTGGACGGAGTCTTCCCCAACCTCTCCCTCTCCCCTTGCTGGATCAAGGCATGGGAGGCGTCACCGGGCTGTACGTGTGTTGAACGCGGAGGTGCCGTCCGTTCGGCACTAGGATCATCGGTGATTTGGATCACGACGAGTACGACTCCATCAACCCCGTTCACTCGAACGCTTCCGCTTAGCGATCTACAAGGGTATGTAGATCACTCTCCTTCCCCTCATTGCTAGATTACTCCATAGATTGATCTTGGTGATGCGTAGAAAATTTTGAATTTCTGCTACGTTCCCCAATAGTGGCATCATGAGCCAGGTTTATGCATAGTTACTATGCACGAGTAGAACACAAAGCAGTTGTGGGTGTAGATGTTGTTAATTTTCTTGCCACTACTTGTCTTATCTTGCTTCGGCGGCATCGTGGGATGAAGCGGCCCGGACCGACCTTACACGTACGCTTACGTGAGACAGGTTCCACCGACTGACATGCACTAGTTGCATAAGGTGTCTAGCGGGTGTCTGTCTCTCCCACTTTAGTTGGAGCGGATTCGATGAAAAGGGTCCTTATGAAGGGTAAATAGAAATTGGCATATCACGTTGTGGTTTTACGTAGGTAAGAAACGTTCTTGCTAGAACACCTATAGAAGCCACGTAAAAACTTGCAACAACAATTAGAGGACGTCTAACTTGTTTTTGCAGCAAGTGTTTTGTGATGTGATATGGCCAAAGGATGTGATGAATGATATATGTGATGTATGAGATGATCATGTTCTTGTAATAGGAATCACGACTTGCATGTCGATGAGTATGACAACCGACAGGAGCCATAGGAGTTGTCTTTATTTTTTGTATGACCTGCATGTCATTGAAGAACGGCATGTAAATTACTTTACTTTATTGCTAAACGCATTAGCCATAGAAGTAGAAGTAGTCATTGGCGTGACAAATTTATGAAGACACGATGATGGAGATCATGATGATGGAGATCATGGTGTCATGCCGGTGACGAAGATGATCCTGGCGCCCCGAAGATGCAGATCAAAGGAGCAATGTGTTATTGGCCATATCATGTCACTATTTGATTGCATGTGATGTTTATCATGTTTTACATCTTATTTGCTTAGAACGACGGTAGCTTAAATAAGATGATCCCTCGAAATAATTTCAAGAAAAGTGTTCCCCCTAACTGTGCACTGTTGCAAAGGTTCGTTGTTTCGAAGCACCAGGTGATGATCGGGTGTGATAGATTCTAACGTTTGAATACAACGGGTGTAAGCCAGATTTACACACGCAATACACTTAGGTTGACTTGACGAGCCTAGCATGTACAGACATGGCCTCGGAACGCGGAAGACCGAAAGGTCGAGCATGAGTCGTATAGAAGATACGATCAACATGAAGATGTTCACCGACGTTGACTAGTCCGTCTCACGTGATGATCGGACACGGCCTAGTTGACTCGGATCATGTAATCACTTAGATGACTAGAGGGATGTCTATCTGAGTGGGAGTTCATAAGATGAACTCAATTATCCTGAACATAGTCCAAAATGTCTTTGCAAATTATGTCGTAATGCTCGCGCTTTAGTTCTACTATTCCGGATATGTTCCTAGAGAAAAAATTTAGTTGAAAGTTGATAGTAGTGATTATGCGGACTAGGTCCGTAAACTGAGGATTGTCCTCGTTGCTTCGTAGAAGGCTTATGTCCTTAATGCACCGCTCAGTGTGCTGAACCTCGAACGTCGTCTGTGGATGTTGCGAACATCTGACATATACATTTTGATAACTACGTGATAGTTCAGTTAAACGGTTTAGAGTTGAGGCACCAAAGACGATTTCTAAATGTCACAGAACATATGAGATGTTTCGAGGGCTGAAATTGGGATTTCAGGCTCGCGTCCACGTCAAGAGGTATAAGACCTCCGACAATTTTCTTAGCCTGCAAACTAAGGGAGAAAAGCTCAATCTTTGAGCTTGTGCTCAGATTGTCTGAGTACAACAATCACTTGAATCAAGTGGGAGTTGATCTTCCAGATGAGATAGTGATGTTTCTCCAAAGTCATTACCACCAAGCTGCTAGAGCTTCGTGATGAACTATAACATATCAGGGATAGATATGATGATCCTTGGATATTCGTGATGTATGACACCGAGAAAGTAGAAATCAAGAAGAAGCATCAATTGTTGATGGTTGGTGAAACCACTAGTTTCAAGAAGGGCAAGGGCAAGAAGGGATACTTCATGAAACGGCAAATCAGCTGCTGCTCTAGTGAAGAAACCCAAGGTTGAAACCAAACCCGAGACTAAGTGCTTCTGTAATAAGGGGAACAACCACTGGAGCAGAATTGCCCTAGATACTTGGTAGATGAGAAGGCTGGCAAGGTCGATAGAAGTATATTAGATATACATTATGTTAGTGTGTACTTTACGAGTACTCCTAGTAGCACCAGGGTATTAGATACCGGTTCGGTTGCTAAGTGTTAGTAACTCGAAATAAAAGGCTGCGGAGTAAGGGGAGACTAGCTAAAGTGAGCTGGCGATATGTGTTGGAAGTTTTTCCAAGCTTGATGTGATCAAGCATCGCACGCTCCCTCTACCATCGAGATTGGTGTTAAACCTAAATAATTGTTATTTGGTGTTTGCGTTGAGTGTAGACATGATTGGATTATGTCTATCGCAATACGGTTATTCATTTAAGGAGAATAATGGTTACTCTGTTTATTTGAATAATACCTTCAATGGTCTTACACCTAAAATGAATGGTTTATTGAATCTCAATCGTAGTGATACACATGTTCATGCCAAAAGATACAAGATAGTAATGATAGTACCACCTACTTGTGGCACTTCCATGTAAGTCATATTGGTATAAAACGCATGAAGAAGCTCCATGTTGATGGATCTTTGGACTCACTCGTTTTTGGAAAAGTTTGAGACATGCGAACCATGTCTATGGGTGTATATGCATGAAGAAACTCCATGAAAATGGACCGTTTGGACTCACTTGATTTTGAATCACATGAGACATGCAAATCATACCACATGGGCAAGATGACTGAAAGCCTCGTTTTTCAGTAAAATGGAACAAGAAAGCAACTTGTTGGAAGTAATACATTTTGATGTGTGCAGTCCAATGAGTGCTGAGGCACGCAGTGGATATCATTATGTTCTTACTTCACGGATGATTTGAGTAGATACTGAGTATATTTACTTGATGAAACACAAGTCTGAATTATTGAATGGTTCAAGTAATTTCAGAGTGAAGTTGAAGATCATCGTGACAAGAGGATAAAATGTCTATGATATGATCATAGAGATGAGTATCAGAGTTACGAGATTTGGCACACAATTAATACATTCTGTAAATTATTTCACAATTAATACCGCCTGGAACACCATAGTGTGATGGTGTGTCCGAACATCATAGTTGCACCCTATTGGATATGGTGCGTATCATGATGTCACTTATCGAATTACCACTATCGTTCATGGGTTAGGCATTAGAGACAACCGCACTCACTTTAATAGGGCACCACGTAATTCCGTTGAGACGACACCGTTTGAACTATGGTTTGGAGAAACCTAAGTTGTCGTTTCTTAGAAGTTTGGGGCTGCGACTCTTATGTGAAAAAGTTTCAGGTTGATAAGCTCGAACCCAAAGAAGATAAAATGCATCTTCATAAGACACCCAAAACAGTTGGGTATACCTCCTAATTCAGATCCGAAAGCAATAGGGATTGTTTCTTGAATCGGGTCCTTTCTCGAGGAAAAGTTTGTCTCGCAAAGTTGAGTGGGAGCATGGTGGAGACTTGATGAGGTTATTGAACCGTCACTTCAACTAGTGTAGCAGGGCACAGGAAGTTGTTCCTGTGGCGCCCACACCAATTGAAGTAGCAGCTTATGATAGTGATCATGAAGTTTCGGATCAAGTCACTACCGTACCTCGTAGGGTGATAAGGATGTGTACTACTTCAGAGTGGTACAATAATCCTGTCTTGAAGGTCATGTTGCTAGACAACAATGAACCTGCGAGCTATGGAGAAGCGATGGTGGGCCCATATTCCGACAAATGGTTAGAAGGCATGAAATCCGAGATAGGATCCATGTATCAGAACAAAGCATAGACTTTGGTGGACTTGCCCGATGATCGGCAAGCCATTGAGAGAAATGGATCTTTAAGAAGAAGACGGACGTGGACGGTAATGTCACCGTCTATGAAGCTCGACTTGTGGCTAAGAGTTTTTCACAAGTTCAAGGAGTTGACTACGATGAGATTTTCTCATTCGTACTGATGCTTAAGTCCGTCGGAATCATGTTAGCATTAGCTGAATTTATGAAATCTGGAGATGGATGTCAAAACGACTTTCCTTACCAGTTTTCGTAAGGAAAGGTTGTATGTGATACAATCAGAAATGTTTTGTCGATCCTAAGGATGCTAAAAGGTATGCTAGCTCCAGCGATCCTTCCATGGACTAGAGCAAGCATCTCAGAGTCAGAATATGCGCTTTGATGGAATGATCAAAGATTTTGGATTTGTACAAAGTTTATGAGAAACTTGTATTTCCAAAGAAGTGAGTGGGAGCACTATAGAATTTCTGATGAGTATATGTTGCTAACATATTGTTGATCAGAAGAAATGTTGTAGAGTTTCTGGAAAGCATAAAGGGTTGTTTGAAAAGTGTTTTTCAATAGAAAACCTAGATTAAGCTGCTTGAACATTGAGCATCAAGATCTATGAGGATAGATCAAAAACTCTTAATGGTACTTCCAAATGAGCACATACCTTGACATGATCTTGAAGGTGTTCAAGATGGATCAGTCAAAGAAGGAGTTCTTGCCTGAGTTGTAAGGTAAGAAGTTAAGACTTAAAGCTCGACCACAGTAGAATAGAGAGAAAGGACGAAGGTCGTCCCCTATACTTAGACGTAGGCTCCATAGTATGCTATGCTGTGTACCGCACCTGATGTGTGCCTTTCCACATGTCTGGCAAGAGGGTACAAAGGTGATCAAGGAGTAGATCACCAGATAGCGGTCAAAATTGTCCTTGGAGTAATAAGGACATGTTTCTCGATTATGGAGGTGATAAAGAGTTCGGCGTAAAGGGTTACGTCGATGCAAGCTTTAACACCTATCCGAATGACTCTGAGTAGCAAACCGGATACGTATAGTGGAGCAACCATTTGGAATAGCTCCAAGTGGAGCGTGGAAGCAGCATTTACAATATGACCTAGAGATTTGCGAAGTACATACGGATCTCAATGTTGCAGACCCGTTGACTAAAACCTCTCTCACAAGCCAAACATGATCAAACCCCAGAACTCATTGAGTCTTAATCACATAATGATGTGGACTAGTTTAGTGACACTAGTAAACTCTTTGGATGTTGGTCACATGGCGATGTGACCTGTGAGTGTTAATCACATGGCGATGTGAACTAGATTATTGACTCTAGTGCAAGTGGGAGAGTGTTGGAAATATGCCTTGGAGGCAATAATAAATTAGTTATTATTATTATATTTCCTTGTTCATGATAATTGTTTATTATCCATGCTATAATTGTATTGATAGGAAACTTAGATACATGTGTGGATACATAGACAACACCATGTCCCTAGTAAGCCTCTAGTAGACTAGCTCGTTGATCAATAGATGGTTACAGTTTCCTGACCATGGACATTGGATGTCGTTGATAACGGGATCACATCATTAGGAGAATGATGTGATGGACAAGACACAATCCTAAGCCTAGCACAAAGATCGTGTAGTTCGTACGCTAAAGCTTTTCTAATGTCAAGTATCATTTCCTTAGACCATGAGATTGTGCAACTCCCGGATACCGTAGGAATGCTTTGGGTGTACCAAACGTCAAAACGTAACTGGGTGGCTATAAAGGTACACTACGGGTATCTCCGAAAGTGTCTGTTGGGTTGCAACGAATTGAGACTGGGATTTGTCACTCCGTGTAACGGAGAGGTATCTCTGGGCCCACTCGGTTGGACATCATCATAATGTGCACAATGTTACCAAGGGGTTGATCACGGGATGATGTGTTACGGAACAAGTAAAGAGACTTGCCGGTAACGAGATTGAACAAGGTATCGGGATACCGACGATCGAATCTCGGGCAAGTACAATACCACTAGACAAAGGGAATTGAATACGAGATTGATTGAATCCTCGACATCGTGGTTCATCCGATGAGATCATCATGGAACATGTGGGAGCCAACATGGATATCCAGATCCCGCTGTTGGTTAGTGGCCAGAGAGTTGTCTCGGTCATGTCTACGTGTCTCCCGAACCCGTTGGGTCTACACACTTAAGGTTCGATGACGCTAGGGTTATAAAGGAAGTTTGTATGTGGTTACCGAATGTTGTTCGGAGTCCCGGATGAGATCCCGGACGTCACGAGGAGTTCCCGAATGGTCCGGAGGTAAAGATCTATATATGGAAAGTTGCTGTTCGGGTTCCGGGAAAAGTTTGGTTTTTTCCGGTATTATACCGGGAAGCTTCCAGAAGGTTCCAGAGGATTCCGGAGGGGTCCGGAGGTCCGGAAAATGTTCCACCACGTCCAATACAGCAGCATGGGCTGTAAGGGGGCGCCCTAGCCTTAATGGGTCAGGGGAACCAGCCCCCCCCCCCCAAGGCCCATGCGCATGGGAGAGGGGAAACCCTAAGGGGGAGGGCCTCCACTTGACTTGGGAGGCACTCCTCCCCCTTTGGCCGCCGCCCCCAACCCTAGATGAGATCTAAGGGGCCGCCCCCCTCTCTCCCCACCTATAAATAGTGGAGGGGTGGGAGGGCAGCCGCACCCCAAGTTCTGGCGCAGCCCTCCCCCTCTCCCAAGTACTCCTCCTCTCCCGCGGTGCTTGGCGAAGCCCTGCAGGATTGCCACGCTCCTCCACCACCACCATGCCGTCGTGCTGCTGCTGGATGGAGTCTTCCCCAACCTCTCCCTCTCCCCTTGCTGGATCAAGGCATGGGAGACGTCACCGGGATGTACATGTGTTGAACGCGGAGGTGCCGTCCGTTCGGCACTAGGATCATCGGTGATTTGGATCACTACGAGTACGACTCCATCAACCCTGTTCACTCGAACGCTTCTGCTTAGCGATCTACAAGGGTATGTAGATGCACTCTCCTTCCCCTCGTTGCTAGATTACTCCATAGATTGATCGTGGTGATGCGTAGAAAACTTTGAATTTCTGCTACATTCCCCAACACAACCCACCTCTTGCCTCCTCTCCTCTTCTCCCTTAGGGCACATGTAGGCCCAATAACCCCCGGGAAGGTTCTGGCAACCCCCCGGTACTCCGGTAAAATCCCGATTTCATCCGAAACGATTCCTATATCCAAATATAGGCTTCCAATATATCAATCTTTATGTCTCGACCATTTCGAGACTCCTCGTCATGTCTGTGATCACATCCGGGACTCCGAACAACCTTTGGTACATCAAAACTTATAAACTCATAATAAAACTGTCATCGTAACGTTAAGTGTGCGGACCGTACGGGTTCGAGAACTATGTAGACATGACCTAGAACTATTCTCGGTCAATAACCAATAGCGGAAACCGGATGCTCATATTGGCTCCTACATATTCTACGAGGAACTTTATCGGTCAAACCGCATAACAACATACGTTGTTCCCTTTGTCATCGGTATGTTACTTGCCCGAGATTCGATCGTCGGTATCCAATACCTAGTTCAATCTCGTTACCGGCAAGTCTCTTTACTCGTTACGTAATGCATCATTCCGTAACTAACTCATTAGCTACATTGCTTGCAAGGCTTATAGTGATGTGCATTACCGAGAAGGCCCAGAGATACCTCTCCGACAATTGGAGTGACAAAACCTAATCTCGAAATACGCCAACTCAACATGTACCTTCGGAGACACCTGTAGAGCTCCTTTATAATCACCCAGTTATGTTGTGACGTTTGGTAGCACACAAAGTGTTCCTCCGGTAAACGGGAGTTGCATAATCTCATAGTTGTAGGAACATGTATAAGTCATGAAGAAAGCAATAGCAACATACTAAACGATCAAGTGCTAGGCTAACGAAATGGGTCATGTCAATCACATCATTCTCCTAATGATGTGATCCCGTTAATCAAATGACAACACATGTCTATGGTTAGGAAACATAACCATCTTTGATTAATGAGCTAGTCAAGTAGAGGCATACTAGTGACGTTATGTTTGTCTATGTATTCACACATGTATCATGTTTCCCGGTAATACAATTCTAGCATGAATAATAAACATTTATCATGATATGAGGAAATAAATAATAACTTTATTATTGCCTCTAGGGCATATTTCCTTCAGTCTCCCATTTGCACTAGAGTCAATAATCTAGATTACACAGTAATGATTCTAACACCCATGGAGTCTTGGTGTTGATCATGTTTTGCTTGTGGAAGAGGCTTAGTCAACGGGTCTGCAACATTCAGGTCCGTATGTATCTTGCAAGTATCTATGTCTCCCACCTGGACTTGGTCCCGGATGGAATTGAAGCATCTCTTGATGTGCTTGGTCCTCTTGTGAAATCTGGATTCCTTTGCCAAGGCAATTGCACCAGTATTGTCACAGAAGATCTTCATTGGTCCAGATGCACTAGGTATGACACCTAGATCGAAAATGAACTCCTTCATCCAGACTCCTTCATTTGCTGCTTCCGAAGTAGCTATGTACTCCGCTTCGCATGTAGATCCCGCCACGACGCTTTGTTTAGAACTGCACCAACTTACAGCACCACCGTTTAATAAAAACATGTATCCGGTTTGCGATTTAGAATCGTCCGGATCAGTGTCAAATCTTGCATCGACGTAACCATTTACGACTAGCTCTTTGTCACCTCCATAAACGAGAAACATATCCTTAGTCCTTTTCAGGTATTTCAGGATGTTCTTGACCGCTGTCCAGTGATCCACTCCTGGATTACTTTGGTACCTTCCTGCCAAGCTTATTGCTAAGCATACGTCAGGTCTGGTACACAGCATTGCATACATGATAGAGCCTATGGCTGAAGCATAGGGAACATCTTTCATTTTCTCTCTATCTTCTGCTGTGGTCGGGCATTGAGTCTGACTCAACTTCACACCTTGTAATACAGGCAAGAACCCTTTCTTTGCCTGATCCATTTTTAACTTTTTCAAAACTTTATCAAGGTATGTGCTTTGTGAAAGTTCAATTAAGCGGCTTGATCTATCTCTATAGATCTTGATGCCCAATATGTAAGTAGCTTCACCGAGGTCTTTCATAGAAAAACTTTTATTCAAGTATCCCTTTATGCTATCCAGAAATTCTATATCATTTCCAATTAATAATATGTCATCTACATATAATATCAGAAATGCTACAGAGCTCCCACTCACTTTCTTGTAAATACAGGCTTCTCCAAAAGTCTGTATAAAACCATATGCTTTGATCACACTATCAAAGCGTTTATTCCAACTCCGAGGTGCTTGCACCAGTCCATAGATGGATCGCTGGAGCTTGCACACTTTGTTAGCACCTTTTAGATCGACAAAACCTTCTGGTTGCATCATATACAACTCTTCTTTCGGAAATCCATTCAGGAATGCAGTTTTGAAATCCATTTGCCAAATTTCATAATCATAAAATGCAGCAATTGCTAACATGATTCGGACAGACTTAAGCATCGCTACGGGTGAGAAAGTCTCATCGTAGTCAACCCCTTGAACTTGTCGAAAACCTTTTGCAACAAGTCGAGCTTTGTAGACAGTTATATTACCATCAGCGTCAGTCTTCTTCTTGAAGATCCATTTATTCTCAATGGCTTGCCGATCATCGGACAAGTCAACCAATGTCCATACTTTGTTCTCATACATGGATCCCATCTCAGATTTCATGGCTTCTAACCATTTTGCGGAATCTGGGCTCATCATCGCTTCCTCATAGTTCGTAGGTTCACCATGGTCAAGTAACATGACTTCCAGAATAGGATTACCGTACCACTCTAGTGCGGATCTTACTCTGGTAGACCTACGAGGTTCAGTAGAAACTTGATCTGAAGTTTCATGATCAATATCATAAGCTTCCTCACTAATTGGTGTAGTTGTCAGAGGAACTGGTTCTTGTGATGGACTACTTTCCAATAAGGGAGCAGGTACAGTTACCTCATCAAGTTCTACTTTCCTCCCACTCACTTCTTTCGAGAGAAACTCCTTCTCTAGAAAGGATCCGAATTTAGCAACGAAAATCTTGCCCTCGGATCTGTGATAGAAGGTGTACCCAATAGTCTCTTTTGGGTATCCTATGAAGACACATTTCTCCGATTTGGGTTCCAGCTTATCTGGTTGAAGTTTCTTCACATAAGCATCGCAGCCCCAAACTTTAAGAAACGACAACTTTGGTTTCTTGCCAAACCACAGTTCATAAGGCGTCGTCTCAATGGATTTTGATGGTGCCCTATTTGACGTGAATGCGGCTGTCTCTAGAGCATAACCCCAAAACGATAGCGGTAAATCAGTAAGAGACATCATAGATCGCACCATATCTAGTAAAGTACGATTACGACGTTCGGACACACCATTTCGTTGTGGTGTTCCGGGTGGCGTGAGTTGCGAAACTATTCCACATTGTTTCAAATGTAAACCAAACTCGTAACTCAAATATTCTCCTCCACAATCAGATCGTAGAAATTTTATTTTCTTATTACGATGATTTTCCACTTCACTCTGAAATTCTTTGAACTTTTCAAATGTTTCATACTTGTGTTTCATCAAGTAGATATACCCATATCTGCTCAAATCATCTGTGAAGGTGAGAAAATAACGATACCCGCCGTGAGCCTCAATATTCATTGGACCACATACATCAATATGTATGATTTCCAACAAATCAGTTGCTCGCTCCATAGTTCTGGAGAACGGCATTTTAGTCATCTTGCCCATGAGGCACGGTTCGCAAGTAGCAAGTGATTCATAATGTACCTAATCTCGAAATACGCCAACTCAACATGTACCTTCGGAGACACCGGTAGAGCTCCTTTATAATCACCCAGTTACGTTGTGATGTTTGGTAGCACACAAAGTGTTCCTCCGGTAAACGGGAGTTGCATAATCTCATAGTTGTAGGAACATGTATAAGTCATGAAGAAAGCAATAGCAACATACTAAACGATCAAGTGCTAGGCTAACGAAATGGGTCATGTCAATCACATCATTCTCCTAATGATGTGATCCCGTTAATCAAATGACAACACATGTCTATGGTTAGGAGACATAACCATCTTTGATTAATGAGCTAGTCAAGTAGAGGCATACTAGTGACGTTATGTTTGTCTATGTATTCACACATGTATCAGGTTTCCGGGTAATACAATTCTAGCATGAATAATAAACATTTATCATGATATGAGGAAATAAATAATAACTTTATTATTGCCTCCAGGGCATATTTCCTTCACATTTATCCTCGATGGCTTGCCGATCATCTGGCAAGTCAACCAAAGTCCACACTTTGTTCTCATACATGGATCCCATCTCAGATTTCATGGCCTCAAGCCATTTTGCGGAATCTGGGCTCATCATCGCTTCCTCATAGTTCGTAGGTTCGTCATGGTCAAGTAACATGACCTCCAGAACAGGATTACCATACCACTCTGGTGTGGATCTTACTCTGGATGACCTACGAGGTTCGGTAGTAACTTGGTCTGAAGTTTTATGATCATCATCATTAACTTCCGCACTAATCGGTGTAGGCATCACTGGAACTGATTTCTGTGATGAACTACTTTCCAAATCGGGAGAAGGTACAATTACCTTATCAAGTTCTACTTTCCTCCCACTCACTCCTTTCGAGAGAAACTCCTTCTCTAGAAAGGATCCATTCTTAGCAACAAAGATCTTGCCTTCGGATCTGTAATAGAAGGTGTACCCAATAGTTTTCTTTGGGTATTCTATGAAGACGCACTTCTCTGATTTGGGTTCGAGCTCATCAGGTTGAAACTTTTTCACATAAGCATCGCAACCCCAAACTTTAAGAAATGACAACTTTGGTTTCTTGCCAAACATTAGTTCATAAGGCGTCGTCTCAACGGATTTTGATGGTGCCCTATTTAAAGTGGATGCAACTGTCTCTAACGCATAACCCCAAAACGATAGTGGTAAATCGGTAAGATACATCATAGATCGCACAATATCCAATAAAGTGCGGTTACAATGTTTGGACATACCATAACGCTGTGGTGTTCCAGGTGGCGTGAACTGTGAAACTATTCCACATTGTTTTGTATGAAGGCCAAACTCGTAACTCAAATATTCTCCTCCACGATCAGATCATAGAAACTTTATTTTCTTGTTACGATGATTCTCCACTTTACTCTGAAATTCTTTGAACCTTGCAAATGTTTCAGACTTTGTGCTTCATTAAGTAGATATATACTCATATCTGCTCAAATCATCTGTGAAGGTCAGAAAATAATGATACCTGCCACGAGCATAAACACTCATTGGACTGCATACATCGGTATGTATTATTTCCAACAAGTCAGTAGCTCATTCCATTGTTCCGGAGAATGGAGTTTTAGTCATCTTGCCCAAAAAGCACGGTTCGCAAGCATCAAATGATTCATAACCAAGTGATTCCAAAAGTCCTTCTTTATGGAGTTTCTTCATGTGCTTTACACCGATATGACCCAACGGCAGTGCCACAAATAAGTTGCACTATCATTATCAACTTTGCATCTTTTGGCATCAATATTATGAATATGTGTAGCACTACGATCGAGATCAAACAAACTATTTTCATTGGGTGTATGACCATCGAAGGTTTTATTCATGTAAACAGAAAAACAATTATTCTCTGACTTTAAATGAATAACCGTATTGCAATAAACATGATCAAATCATATTCATGCTCAACGCAAACGCCCAATAACACTTATTTAGGTTCAACACTAATCCCGAAAGTACAGGGAGTGTGCGATGATGACCATATCAATCTTGGAACCACTTCCAACACACATAGTCACTTCACCCTCAACTAGTCTCTGTTTATTCTGTAACTCCTGTTTCGAGTTACTAATTTTTAGCAACCGAACAAGTATAAAATACCCAGGGGCTACTATAAACACTAGTAAGGTACACATCAATAACATGTATATCAAATATACCCTTGTTCACTTTGCCATCCTACTTATCCAGCAAATATTCAGGATATTTCCGCTTCCAGTGACCATTTCCTTTGCAGTAGAAGCACTTACTTTTAGGCTTTGGTCCAGCTTTGGGCTTCTTCATGGGAGTGACAACTTGCTTGCCATTCTACTTGAAGTTTCCCTTTCTTTCCCTTTGACCTTTTCTTGAAACTAGTGGTCTTGTCAATCATCAACACTTGATTCTCTTTCTTGATTTCTACCTTCGTCGATTTCAACATCACGAATAGCTCGGGAATCGTTTTTGTCATCCCTTGAAAACTATAGTTCATCACGAAGTTCTGGTAACTTGGTGATGGTGACTAGAGAACTCTGTCAATCACTATCTTATTTGGAAGATTAACTCCCACTTGATTCAAGCGATTGTAGTACCCAGACAATCTGAGCACATGCTCACTAGTTGAGCAATTCTCCTCCATCTTTTAGCTATAGAACTTGTTGGAGACTTCATATCTCTCAACTCGGGTATTTGCTTGAAATATTAACTTCAACTCCTGGAACATCTCATATGGTCCATGACGTTCAAAACGTCTTTGAAGTCCCGATTCTAAGCCGTTAAGCATGGCACACTAAACTATCAAGTAGTCATCATATTGAGCTAGCCAAACGTTCATAACGTCTGCATCTGCTCCTGCAATAGGTCTGTCACCTAGCGGTGCATCAAGGACATAATTCTTCTGTGTGGCAATGAGGATAAACCTCAGATCACGGACCCAGTCCGCATCATTGCTACTATCATCTTTCAACTTAGTTTTCTCTAGGAACAAATATAAAACATAGGGAAGCAACAATACAAGCTATTGATCTACAACATAATTTGCAAAATACTATCAGGACTAAGTTCATGATAAATTAAAGTTCAATTAATCATATTACTAAAGAACTCCCACTTAGATAGACATCCCTCTAATCATCTAAGTGATCATGTGATCCAAATCAACTAAACCATGTCCGATTATCACGTGAGATGGAGTAGTTTTCAATGGTGAACATCACTATGTTGATCATATCTACTATATGATTCACCCTCGACCTTTCGGTCTCCAGTGTTCCGAGGCCATATCTACATATGCTAGGCTCATCAAGTTTAACCCGAGTATTCTGCGTGTGCAAAACTGGCTTGAACCTGTTGTAGATGAACGTAGAGCTTATCACACCCGATCATCACGTGGTGTCTCGGCACGACAAACTTTGGCAACGGTGCATACTCAAGGATAACACTTATACCTTGAAATTTAGTGAGAGATCATCTTATAATGCTACCGTCAATCAAAGAAAAATAAGATGTACAAAAGATAAACATCACATGCAATCAAAATATGTGACATGATATGGCCATGATCATCTTGCGCCTTTGATCTCCATCTCCAAAGTACCGTCATGATCTCCATCGTCACCGGCATGACACCATGATCTCCATCATCTTGATCTATATCAATGTGTCGTCACATGGTCGTCTCGCCAACTATTGCTCTTGCAACTATTGCTATTGCATAGCAATAAAGTAAAGCAATTATTTGGCGCTTGCATCTTATGCAATAAAGAGACAACCATAGGGCTTCAGCCAGTTGTCGATAACTTCAACAAAACATGATCATCTCATAAAACAACTTATATCTCATCACGTATTGACCATATCACATCACAACAAGCCCTACAAAAACAAGTTACACGTCATCTACTTTGTTGTTGCAAGTTTTACGTGGCTGCTACGGGCTTAGCGAGAACTGTTCTTACCTACGCATCAAAACCACAACGATATTTCATCAAGTTAGTGTTGTTTTAACCTTCACAAGGACCAGGCGTAGCCACACTCGGTTCAACTAAAGTTGGAGAAACAGACACCCGCCAGCCACCTGTGTGCAAAGCACGTCGGTAGAACCAGTCTCACGTAAGCGTACGCGTAATGTCGGTCCGGGCCGCTTCATCCAACAATACCGCCGAACCAAAGTATGAACTGCTGGTAAGCAGTATGACTTGTATTGCCCACAACTCACTTGTGTTCTACTCGTGCATATAACATCTACGCATAAACCTGGCTCTGGTACCACTGTTGGGGAACGTAGTAATTTCAAAAATTTCCTACGCACATGCAAGATCATGGTGATGCATAGCAACGAGAGGGGAGAGTGTTGTCCACGTACCCTCGTAGACCGAAAGCGGAAGCGTTAGCACAATGCGGTTGATCTAGTCATACATCTTCATGATCCGACAGATCCAAGTACCGAACGTACGACACCTCCGAGTTCAGCACACATTCAGCTCGATGACGTTCCATGAACTCCGATCCAGCAGAGCTTTGTGGGAGAGTTCCGTCAGCATGACGGCGTGATGATGGTGTCGATGATGCTACCAACGCAGGGCTTCGCCTAAGCACCGCTACGATATTACCGAGGTGGAATATTGTGGAGGGGGGCACCGCACATGGCTGGGAGAGATCAACAGATCAACTTGTGTGTCAAGAGGTGCCCCCTGCCCCCTTATATAAAGGAGTGGAGGAGGGGAAGGGCCGGCCCTCTCTAGGCGCGCCCAAGGGGGGAGTCCTACTCCCGGTGGGAGTAGGATTCCCCTTTCCCAAGTTGGAGTAGGAGAGGGAAGGGAAGGAGGAGCAGGAGAGAAGGAAAGGGGGGGGGGGGGGGGCGCATCCCCAAACCTATTCCTATTCGGCCTCCTGCCCAAAGGGGGGTACTCCGGTTTTCTTCGAAACTACCCGGAACACTTCCGGTGTCAAAATATAGCCGTCCAATATATCAATCTTTACGTCTCGACCATTTTGAGACTTCTCGTCATGTCCCCGATCTTATCCGGGACTCCGAACTACCTTCGGTACATCAAAACACATAACTCTTAATATAAATCGTCACCGAACTTTAAGCGTGCGGACCCTACGGGTTTGAGAACTATGTAGACATGACCGAACCAATAGCGGAACCTGGATGCTCATATTGGTTCACACATATTCTACGTTGATATTTATCGGTCAAACCGCATAACAACATACGTTGTTCCCTTTGTCATCGGTATGTTACTTGCCCGAGATTCTACCGGTGGTATCTCAATACCTAGTTCAATCTCGTTATTGGCAAGTCTCTTTACTCGTTATGTAATGCATCATCCCACAACTAACTCATTAGTCACATTGCTTGCAAGGCTTATAGTGATGTGCATTACCGAGAGGGCCCAGAGATATCTCTCCGACAATCGGAGTGACAAATCCTAATCTCGAAATACGCCAACTCAACAAGTACCTTCGGAAACACCTGTAGATCACCTTTATAATCACCGAGTTACGTTGTGATGTTTGGTAGCACATAAAGTGTTCCTCCGTTAAATGGCAGTTGCATAATCTCATAGTCATAGGAACATTTATAAGTCATGAAGAAAGCAATATCAACATGCTAAACGATCAAGTGCTAAGCTAATGGAATGGGTCAAGTCAATCACACCATTCTCCTAATGATGTGATCCCGTTAATCAAATGACAACTCATGTCTATGGTTAGGAAACTTAACCATCTTTGATTAACGAGCTAGCCAAGTAGAGGCATACTAGTGACACTATTTTTGTCTATGTATTCACACATGTATTATGTTTCCGGTTAATACAATTCTAGCATGAATAATAAACATTTATCATGAAATAAGGAAATAAATAATAACTTTATTATTGCTTCTAGGGCATATTTCCTTCACAACATTAGTTATAGGGACTTGAATAAATTTATTCTTGAAGTCTCATCAAAGTGATATGAAAATATATGGGATTATAACTATACGACCACATATGTGTATTAAGGACAGAAGTGTTAGGGTATGATTTGGCCTTAATAAGTTTAAACACTTACATTTTTAATTAGATGAAGAGTTTTTTTATCTTAGGCAAGGGTTGCAACCCCAATACCTCTAGGCCTCTATCTGCCCCCATTTATGTTCCTTCTTAAGATTCACACGATTTCTTAATTAAGTGGGGGTCAAATAAAACATGATCTTAGTCATAGTAATATTTCACGAATACTTCTTACTCAGAATAAGTTAAATATGTTTATATATTGGGCCATTTGCATTTCTGTCCCTAACTCAAACCACCTACTTACATTTGCCCCTAATTTCGAAGCATGCTCAAATTTGCCACCTCTGTCGTCAAGTCATCTTATAGAAATGCCCTTCAATGCCGTTACCGTCTAGTCTAAGGGCTTTGACCTTTCGAAAAATAGCAACAAAATAATAAAAAATATGAAATTTTGTGTGATCGAAGATACTCGAGTGTGCAAGGTGCATGCAAGTTCTCATGGTGTTTGGACATTCCAGGAGCCCGTGAGAAAGGAAAGAATTTAATATATATGCCCGTGAAGTGTAAATTTGGAAAAATAGCAAAATAATCAAAATAATATGAAATTTTGCGAGATCAAAGACGCTCGTGTGTCCAAGGTGCATGCAAATTTTTGTGGTGTTTTAACATTGCAGGAGCTCGTGGAGAAAAAAAAATCAAAATTTGGCTCGAAAAAACTTTCAAATAAATGCACTATTTTGTTTTTTGGTTAGAGCCCCTCGCATGTCATTTGATCACAAAAAATTGCACGCACCTTGCACACCCGAGCATCTTCGATCCCGCAAAATTTCAGTTTTCTTATTTTTGTTGCTATTTGTTTTTTAATTTACTGTTCATGGGCATACATATTAAATTCTTTCCTTTCTCACGGGCTCTTGGAACGTCCAAACACCATGAAATTAGCACGCACCTTGCGCACTCCAGTATCTTCGATCCCACAAAATTTCAGATTTTTTTGATTTTTTTGCTATTTTTTTGGACGGTCAAAGCCCTTTGACCAGACGGTAATGGCACGAAAGGGCATTTCTATAAAGTGACTTCACGGCAGAGGGGCAAATTTGAGCATGCTTCAGAATTGGGGGCAAATATGAGTAGTGCGTTCGAGTTAGGGACAGATGTAAAACACCCTTGTATATTTGACCATTTTCTTGTTGTTGTCTTTTTCATTTGCCTTTTGCTAGATTGCGATGTGGTCCCATGTCATAGCCTATGGCTCATTCGCTGAACTTTATATGGAGTAGTTTTTTTTGTAATTACAAGAAACAAGATTGTGTTCCAATTGTTTAAAAAGGTTATTATAAACCACTTCCGGACAAAAAAGGTGATGAAATTTTCTTACGATATATTTTGTCAATGGGTTGTTGTTCTGTATCGAAAAGTACTTCCCGTTCAATTTATAAGGGACAATACACATAGTGGATGTCCTTTATTCGCACAAAAAAAATTAACCAACGTACGACCTTTAGCGGGAATATGTCTCTTGGTTAGGAAGATAGAAATTGACATTTTGTATTAGACTACTCAAAGAAAATAAAATCTGGGGTTTGAGAAAATGTTTTGGCCTAACACTCCAATAGACGGAAAAATACACGTACCAGAATTATACAAAGACCATTGCCCTAAAATATAAAGAGCTTCATAGAAAATTTCCTCCAAGATTTAGCATTATGAAATTTATGCATAAATAATTTATTTCGATGAATACCTCAATGTTAGGGATAACAGAAGTTTGAGAATACTGCCCAAGTGTGTAACATGGCACTTGCTTATGCTATCTCGTTATTAATACATAAGTTTAAGTTCTAAGGATATTACCCGAGGAGTAAAATGCCTCAAATTACTGAATATCAAATGAACTAAAACAACGAGGATTGCTTATAATTCATGTTTTTATGCACGCAAAAAATGGAGGAAATTTCTGATGAGATTTCTAGACTATTTTTTAAAATGGGGGGTTGAAAAAAGAGATGTTACATGTTGCACCCAACACCAAAAGGGTTCTTTTAAATTATTTAACAAAACACACAATGCAGAAAGAAACATAGAATTGTATTGCATCCATATAAAAAATAGTTAATTTCTCGAATCTCCCTTTGTCAGAAATTTATTACTTTGACTATGAATACCACTTCAATTATTTAGATTGAAACTGTGAAAATATGTATATAGCTTTGTCTCAAAAAGTATTTCATTAATATGACTAGTTTATTAGTTTTTATACATGTATTAGAATACAAATTAGTTGTAAAATTACGTCTTGGAAACCTTGCCTATATTTGATATGGAGGGCGTAATTGCATGGCTTCCTGGACCTTAGAAGAAACAAGACCACATGAATTGCCTACAATATTTATTCTGATTCATGTGTGTGTGCGCGCACACACACACTCACACACGTGTTGTATTCACAAATAAATCTGCCCCATATAAATTGACGGTGCAACCCTATGATCCAGAACACAACAAGTAGTATTTCCTTTGGATAGAGATAGATTATGTCATGTAGAACTCATTTACGATATTTAACTAGCTAATAAATCTTGGTTGGACAAATCAAGATGAGATAACATCACTTGCTTTGTTGTGTTGAAGGCTTGAAGCTATAACTTGTACAGAAAATACAAGTGACATAGAAAATGTGGATTGTACTATCCGGTGCACTCAATTTTCTTCGCCAATCCAGAAAGTTGTGCAAAATAATTTAGTTACTGGCTTGTCCGTGGTTTTCTTTTTTTGCCTTTTTCGCATGCATACAGAGGTGTGTTTATTTGGTGAGTATAATTTACTGACAATATGAATTTGAGTCAGATTCTAGCAAAGATTCTCTGAATCTGGTTCAAATTCTCATATGTTGAGGTATCACTTTACCAAATTGGAAATTAAAATGACCAAGGTTTCTCTAATATCAACTATTTCTTTTTTGAAAGGAATATAGTAATATCGAGAAGATAGCAATTACACGTAATATCAGCACCAACACCATATCAAAAGCTCGTCAAGATATCATGGATGCTCGTAACCAAATTATTACAAGAAAAGAACAAGAAAACCATGACCACAAACACAACTAGGACAACGCATAAACGAGCAACAACACCAACCACTCTCTTGGCATTACATAAGATTGCGTGACATTTTCTTCAATACAGAAGCCTCGAAAGGGAATAACACATTCGTGTCGCCATTGCCAGATCCAACCACTGAAAGCTAGATATTTGGTGTGTTCACACCGAAGGACAAGTCTGAGCAAACTCGAAGCAATTCATGGAAGAAGGGAACGAGTTGTAAGGACCTCCATTGCTAGGTACAACCAACTAAGGTCTCGTTTGATTTATAGGATACGAATATCATATGAAAGTCATATAAAATAAGGTGGCATGTATCTCTGTTTCTTCACTACGCAGATCAAGCTACTACACACTACATGAGCCCGTCCAAGGACAAGCACTCAAGTTTCATCATAGCTTAATAGCCGGCCTCGTCGTTGAGGTACATCAAATATCCGGTGAAAACTTCCGATGGCATCTATACGAGTCACAATATACTGGCCTCAACCTCACCGCCAAGGGCGGACCTGGAGCTAATGCCACCCTGATGCACCATTTTAACATGGCATAATTCAAGCGACGACATATTGAATAAAGATGCATTTCATAACTTCTAACACATATTATCGGACATATATAATACTCCCTCTGTTCTTAAATATAAATCTTTTAAGAGATTCCACCATAGATTACATACGGAGCAAAATGAGAGAACTTATACTCTAAAAGGCGTCCATATACATCCGTATGTAGTTTACAGTGGAATCTCTTAAAAGACTTATATTTAGGAACGGAGGGAGTAGAAGGCAATTGTATACAAATAAAATATAGCAGTCAAAATACATAGGGTTCGCTGCAATTAGGGGTTTAATCGGCTAGTTACAACTTACAAGATCTAACACGGACTGCGGAGGACAAAATAGGATCAACAATAGTCTGTGGAAATTGTTTACTGCGTGTGGCGTGCCTGCCCGGGCCGTTGGCATCTTCGCGCTAATTGGCTGGTGAAAGGTCGGTGTGCTTGGGTGTGGCCGAGTGGGTGTCCTGGCATGGGTGCTGCCGTGCTGGCCGGCGTCCGGCGTGTCCTTGTCGTCGTCGTCGATGTGGCTGCCGGCGCGACCGAGCGAGGAGTCGGTTGGGAATGGCGCGACCGAGCGAGCGTCGTAGGATTGTATGAAGCGTAGGCATCTACAGGAGCTCGGGAGCTGAGATCGATCGATCAAATGGATCGGTCAAAACGATGCTAGGATCGCTAAAACATGGAAGCGGCCTAATAAGGGTCACATGTGCGTTCAGCCCGTTCAAGTGGCCTGGCTGGGGAGCCTGGATAATGGACCCTGACGCACTCCCCTCGCCCAACGCTGATGCCCATGGGCTTTTTAGATGGCAGGCGATTGTGCACCCGCTTGCGACACTGATGAAGTCATCACTATCGAAACTTTGTCTTACGCGTGAGAAAAAAAGGCACGGCCTGGCACCCTTCGCGTATTTGTTACTGATGGAAAAAATACCCGCTCGATTCATAGCGTAGCACTCCAAGTGGTCGTTGCTTCTGACCGTTGCGATCCGCACCTATATATACATACTGCCAGGCAGCTAGCCATCCATATCTTGGCAAGAAAACTAGTTAGCCACAGCGTCCTCGCGCTCGTCAAAAGCGCAAAACCCTCGCACGACATGACCTCCAACGGCGGCGCACCAAACCCATGGCGGCTGCCTCCTCCTCCTCCCCCGCCGCCCCGGGGGGGCTACCGGTGCTTTTGGTGCGGTAAGTGGTGGCCAACAGTCCCGGCCCTTGGAGGCCACATGTCCTCTCGTCGCTGCGCCAACAAGCGCCGCCGTCGCCAGGAGGACGCGCAGGTAAGCCAGCCCCTGCCCGTCTCGACTCCGCCCGTCTCTACTCTGTCTGCTCTAATCGACTTGTCTTTATTTTCCGCAGGACATATGGGTGTTTGCTCCTCCCATCTATGCTCTGCAGGGGCCGTGGCTGTTGGCTCCTAACAGCTTCTTCTTGGAGGAGTACCGCCATGGAGGGCGCCCTCCGGTGCAGATAAACTTCCTCGGGCTGCCGGGGCCACCAGCGGCACAGCGGGTCTTGGAGCACGAGGATGCGGAGCCGCAGGTTAACAACGACGGAGGCGGCGAGGAGATCCACCTGACCTTGAGGCTCTGATCGATCCGTGCAAGGCGCGTGATGCTGGCTAGTCGGATTAGATTCGACGACGTATGGCATTATGTTTAAGATTCATGTCAGCTTATCTTACTCTGTTCTTTGCTATTCGGATGAATATCGTGCATGTTTAAGATTCAATCGCCTTTATTTTCTTTAATACTATAATGTAAAAGAGTGTTCCTTGCTGTGATCTTCTGATCTTTGGTGTTCGATAGATCTCAAAGGGAAGAGATATAAGCCATTATTCGTTGCGTTTGCATCCAAGTTTTTTTAGCACGTCTGTGACATTCAAACTTGGTTCAGATTTTTTTCTTCTACAGCAAAACTTGGCGTACATTGTCTGTCGTAGATCATTACTTTCTTAAAATGATAAAGTGGTAAATTTTGGGCTCCATATCTTGTTTTCACAATAAGTTTCTTTGATCGATGTAAAACGAATCTTTACTCATGCAAAAAGGCAAGTCGATCGACTCGTTGGGATCAATTGCATGCAAATATTAACGCGCGTTCACCTGTATCCTTCTTTTTAACCGTATATATCCCACTCTCGGCCATTAGCTACTTACCATTCTAGCTACTTATACCCAAGCCTCTATTCCAGGGAGCTTTTTCGCTCCCAGGATCGGCCACTTGGGTGAAAGTGATGGATCTTGTGTAATTTTTGTGACACGTGCTATTATTTTGGGATGTGGCGTGGTACAAATGCATTGTGGATCCACTTATTTGGTACAAATTTTTTGAACTAGCGTCACGTTTCTTTTGGTGGGTTTAGTATTTTTGATTGCATGTGGGGTAGGCTGGCGTTGCTAATTCTGTTGAGTCCCTGTTGGTTTGGCCGTTGTTGGTTGGGTTGTGCTGTCGCTATCGATTAGTAAGTACGCGGTTGTCAGGGAGCAGTGCCGCTTTGTATACCTCGGTGATTCTGTCTCTATCGTGCTATCGCTATCGCTGCCGCTGTCGCCATTGTTTCGGGACGTCGCGGTTGCTTCTGATCGTTGCGGCCTCTCTCGTATGCTGTCTAGAAGCGTCCGGTTGAATCTATACAGCTCCACCGCCGCCGCAGATCGCGTATAAAAAGGGGTGAGTTGTTGCCCAGCTTCTTCCTCACCCCACGCCTTGCTTCCTCCCCACCCCGTGCCTTGCCACCACATAAAAGGGCTAGGGCTCCTTTCAATCGCTGGTCTTCTCCCGCCTTTCTAGCTCACCCTTGTGCCGTCGTGTTCCCACTTTGCTACGGCCGTGCCTCGCCTAGGCCGCCGCCAGGCCCCGGCCGGCCCTTCCATCGTGGTCTTCTCTAGCGCGGCCAACCGGCTGATGGCGTTGCGTTGTCCATGCAGAGGTAGTATCAGCGTGGCTGTGTGCGTCTCCATGCAGGGGTAGAGCCGCCGGGGATGCAATCCCGTCGCCGCCGTCATGCTCTTTTCTAATACGCAGCCCAGGCGGCTGCGGCCTCAGAAGAAAGACTCGAGGAAACACGGCGTTAACCATTACCTACACTGCCTGCAAGCAGCTCCGGCGGAGGCCACACGCTTGACCCAGGCAATGATCTCCATCGCTGAACTGGACAACGATGCGTCGGCGCGCGCGGTGGCCGCTTGCGTCCAAGCAGGAGCATGCACTGGAGTCCAGAGCTCCTGCGGACCACGCCTTCGTGAAATACTGCGCGACAGCTGTCCTTCTTCCTCTCTGTGTTGCGTCCGTGCCTCTGGCAGTCTGGCCTGACGCGTCCTGCTACTGCTTCGCATATCTGCGTGGCTTTGGGTGACGTTGTTGCTGCGTGTGTGGTGTATAGGCTTGATATGTGCAGGACTGCGAGCCAACGAACTCGCCGACGACGTGCTCAGCTCTACACGGTGACAACCACGTCATCGTGGTGCAGCTGCACAACTAGGCCGGCCGACGTAGAGCACTCATGGAGTCATGGTCTGCTTGGCGGTGGCTCTCCACTCCAGCGCCCGTTCCTTCTTCACCTGACAACGATGGTAGCGCAGTGATCGCGTAGCCTGCCGCCTCCCACAACGAGCGGCGCCGGTCACGCTTGAGGCCGTCCTACTAACTGTCTTGTCGTCGACGACACCGATGATCGTCGCGAGTTCGCCCACGGAGGGGCACCGAGTGCAGCCCTACACCATTCCACGGTCGTGCAGCCACGGTGGCTGCACCAGACCAACCCAGAATGTTGCTGCTCCTCGAAGTCGCAGTTCGAGCTGAGAAACATGTAATGGGAGTAGGTTTTTTAGTAAACAAGATGAAGAATGGCATGTGCAATTTGGTTCTGGGCTAGATACTACTACACGGAAGATGGGACGCGTGCGATCCTGTATTTTCATGCAGGTTCATTGCACTCTACGCGTGCGGTAGTTGCCACACCTCGCATCTCGATCGATCGGCCGCCCCTATGCTATAGGAGCTATGCATCTGTATCATGATCGCGGCCTCTGTGAGTGGGTCGTAGGAGGATAGACAATGCATGACCAGGTGTATATATCTGTTAGTTCAACTAGCTAGCTACCAAGGAAGAATACAGTACCAAGAAAGAGATCCCATGCAACCCTTTGTTCAGGTGTGTGTGTAGCTCGGTGCATGGCTGTTTTGGCTGTTCTATACGGTGCAGCCGGTTTCGGCTTGCATGTCTCTTCTGAATTTAGAACATATATATTAATGTTTGTCTTCTTGGGAAGTGCTCCTAAAAAATAAAGTTCCCAATTGTTGATGATTAACTTCAGAATTTTTGACTATGAACTCGATTTAGGTGTAGCACAAAGGGAAATTTCTTGAGAAATAGACAATCTTCGACACATATGATCTTTGTTAAAGAAATGGGTATAACACGTTGTTTTTAGACACAGTTTTTCCCCAAATCTGAATCTGATCTCTAATTTGCCGTAAACATTCATGGATCTTTTCGACTAAGTATTAAATTCTCACATAATAAAATGGTATTACTTGGTACACTGATTGTTCAATACCTCCGCATAAGCCAACAAAAGAGAAAGCCGGAGACGAACAAAATCAATCCATCCATCGTCCGACACGCAAATAATCTTCGACAAACATATATGTATACCAATTTTCTAAAGCAAACCAGACAAAGTGAAGCACAGGACTGTTCTATGCAAAGTGAAATCAAAACAAGAAAGAGCGCCACATGCAGAGATAAAGCCAAATAGAGATACCCTGCAAAAAAAAAAAGAGAGAATACTGCCAAAGACGTAGTCAAGTTAGACAGCAACCATGCATCCCGTGTACAAGCAGAAGGAATGTCCCGTATCTAATCAATAATCGCTGCACCCACACATTAGCTGATTTAAGGGTGCTCAAATGGCCCTGTAATACATTTGGGATAACCATAATATCACCATCAACGGCCATAACTACCACGCACTTGAAGTGGCAGAAGAGAAGCTCCTTACAACACAGGAGAAAGCACAAACAAAACATGGCAGTTTAGCATAGCTCGCCAGCAGGTAACCACCTAGCATAATGAATGTGTGAGGCAAGCAAGAATTAGTGCAACAACTTCTTGATGTGGTACCACTCTGCATGTATCCTTAGCGCCCATATAGTAAAGATCCTATCTTTAGACGCCATGCCACCTGTGGACTTGAGGAAACAATTCACAGAAGCTCTTTATTACTACATCATGGACCCTAATCCTAATGGAGCCTACACCATGATGATCTAATCTAGCAATAACTATCTATGTTTTTTCCATTTTACTACAATAGAGCCGTGCCACATTCGGAAATAACAGATGATCCCTATCAGAGATGTATGAACATGTGTTTTCCTCTTTAGCAACATCGAACATGGATGATGCCAATAAATTTGCTTCTTTCTTACTTATATTCCTACCGCCACAATATTACGTAAAATGATCTGCTATCTTAAATTAATAATTTTAACTGTAAATAGTAAACACAATCCATAGGAACACACCGTATCGATGGGCACGGCGTGCCGCCGTGCGGGCCATGCTAGTTACCATTCTATAGGAAGAAGGGTGGACATCCCTGGACTCTCTCTACCCTTCATTGAGCTGGCCTACACTAATGTCATTAACAGCATGAGCTGGTTAATTAATATCGTATATACAGTTAATCCAAGGAGATCTCATTTTCTTCTACCAATCGATGGTACATATCTCATCTACTGATCGGTACCCATGTTGAATATTTGTTCATTCTAGATCAAAGTTTTGTCACGAGTTAATACCGCTTTTAGTACGTAAAAACTCAACCGTTTTTTTCACGAGTTGATACCGCACGCGCTTGCTGACCAACCCAAGCGGTAACTACAGTTGTTCAACGTAAGATGAGCTTTTCATATGTCTGGTACTCCACAGTCCACACAGAGTGAGGCGGGTCGCCGTTGTCTTCCCCTTGAGCATGCAACGAGGGGCACATGCGCTCGTAGACGTAGCCGAAGCAGTAGTCCAGCGCTCGAGCTTACACCGTGCACAAGTCACTCACCGCCGACGTGGCCGACGTGCTTAAGTTCGCGGTGGGTCTCGCGCGCCGGCGTGGCCATGTACACGTCGTCACGCCGCTGCTGTGCTTCGCATGCGATCACGTCTTGTCGCTCATCCAGCCCACCCCAACGCTCTCTAATATGCTCATCGCCCTCGTGCGACAGCAAGGCGCGCAGCAGCAGCCGCTCCTTCGCCATCAAAGGATCTCGACCAGCTCATCATTTTCATTCTTGACGACCCCAGGCAGCGTAAGCCGCGTGATGCAGGAGGCCGAGTTCTCCAACGCCATAGTCAGGAGCAACCTCGAGGAGGAGGGCGCGCTCACGTGATGTCCTCTTACTCGGTGCACGACTGTAGAACCCTATCCCGTATGCCTCGCCAAACTCCATGTCGCCAACGCGTGCAAGCTCTGCTTGGCCATCGACGTTGGGTACCAATGCGCTTAGCTCGCGTCCGTGTATGGACGTGTCTCTCATGGGTCAGAGTTCTTGTTTGTTTCTCGTCAGCACACATATGCATCTCCAAGATGAATCAACATGTCTCCTTCACCTCCTCCTGCGTGAACTTGTGCATCTACTCCGACGGAAAGTAGTACGGAGTAGCCTAATGCAAACAAACAAGTCGGAAATGAGCCACTAGCTGCCAAGCATTAATCATTAACATGTCTCGCCTCGTGCTACCAAGGCAGTGCTAGAGACAGCGTACTACCTCGTTAGGCAGACCGAGCTCGCCGCGTCCCGGTTCGTCGACCTCGGGGTGGTTCAGCTCCCTCCTCGAGTTGTTCGTGGAGATCAACAAGGGAACGAAGGAGAAGGCGCTGGCCTTTCCTGGACGGTCTGCTCCTTGTATGCAAGGCGCGCGACCAAGCATGCGCGCAGCGCAGGCGGTTTTTTACCGGTTATCGTGAACTAGATGCAGCACACGTTGACGTGCAGCCGTGCAGGTGATCAACTGTGGTAGAAATTTCTTTTCCCAGAGATAATTTATAAACTACACTATGCTCTCTAATTTTTAAGCCCTCATAGTTTCTTTTTCCAAGATTTAAGCCCTCATAATCAATTGCAATGAAAAAAAAAGTGCTAGCAAGACTTAGCGTCGGTCTTCTCCAAATGCTATACAAGTTAGTATATCATGCAAATAGCGTGCTATATTCGAAAATAGTGTTTTGAAGCAAAATATCAGATATATCAAATAAAAATTAAGGCTTTCGTAATTTGCAAGGAAAGCAAACACTCTAATTAAACAGACAAGCATACAAGAGAGAGGATCAGGGCATGTACATCTTAATTTGCAAAGAATGGGAGCAGTCCTAATGAAACAAAGAAGCATCAGTGGCTGACTTGTCGGTGCCGGCGGCGTGGTGGACATTGGCGTTGTCTTGCTAGAGTTGGAGGCGTGGCCGGCACCGCTAGGGGATGAAGAGAAGTTGTTGCCACTTTCAAACCGCCGCCGCTGCCTCGGTCACGAGTCATGAATGCCACTGCCCTCGGTCACGAGCTGGCGGGAAATTGGGGATGATTTGGCTAGGTTAGACTATATGGGTTGCCTTCGAGTATGAGACAGAGAGAGTGAGAGAGCGAGTTCGGTCAATGCGATGCAGAGATGCTTGATGGGCTGCTGTAAGAACTAGCGTCGAAATAGCGCATTATAGCGACGTAGCGAGCACATTAGCTAAAATTTAGCATGACCCTTCTAGACACGCTCCAGGAACGCTATAACGTCGAAATATCACGATATTTTCTCATTGCTTAATTGAGGTCTTCAACTTAAAATTGTGTCACTCAATTTTGACAAGGTCAACAATTTCTCAAGGAGTTCTCTCATTCAATTCTTTTAATTCACTATGGTCCCTAATTTTGAAGTTCTCCCATTCAATTGAGGTATTCAATTTTTGAATTTGTTAACACTTTGACCAGGTGAATGATATTTTAATTAGTCGGCAACAACCAGCCTATTAAAACATATCAACCTATTGATTGTGTCCCGGATAAGGGGATGCTAACCACGTCGGCTCCCATACGTGGGCTGGGCTAAGGACCCCCATATAACCAACCACTGGGCTACATTCGTCAAGCCTGATGAAGTAATCAAGATGAAATCTTCCAAAGACTTGGCGCGTACTCAAAGGGATGAATGCACTCTTTGGCATGTTTATCTTCAGATGTAACTGACCTATGTGTAACCCTACGTACCCCAGCATCTATATAAGCCGAGGAGCCTAGTACTTATAGAAGGATAGACTCGGACACATAAGATCTCGAGGTAGATCAACCTATACTCTGTGCCCCATCCACAATCAATATAGACAAAGAAGGATGTAGGGTTTTACCTCTTCGAGAGGGCCTGAACCAGGGTAAACATCGTGTCCCCTCTCTGTCTACAAGAAATATGTCAACTTGTGACCTTTTGTCAGTGACCCTGGAAGAATTGGTCATAAATGTACGACCATTTGAGACCAATTGGTCAAAAGTTGTTCGGGGGGCTCCAAACCCTGAACTACAACGACCATTTTGATCAGAAAGGTCGTAATTTCCTTACATGAAAGGGTCATAAAGCAGATAGCACTGGTCTGTTGCCTTATTTCTAGCTCATCACGACCAATATAGATGGTCATAACCTTGTAAATGGTGGTGGGTTGCTATGACTAGGCGCCACCTCATCAGTTTTGCCTATGTGTCATGTCCATGTGTCAATTTTTGCCCTAGGTTGTGAAGCAACCTATATTTCTGTCATTCCCAAAATTCCCAAAAAAATCTCATAAATTATTTGGGTCATATCTTCATCACATATGTAAAAAACCTTCCTTGCCTAGTTCAAAAATAATTCAACCATATTTATTTTCCTATTTTGTTTAGAACAACACTTTGTGAAGGAAGTGCTATTTATATATTCTTGATTGCCCTCAAAAATTTTGTGCACTATTTCCTATCCAAATCATTGCCTCATGACAAAATTCAGGTCCATTTGCCCAATAAATCTTCCTCGGCAAATTTCCAATGGTTTTGTCCACCTAGAACCTTTGTGAAAGAAGTACTAGCTATGCATATCCTAATGAGTTTAATTTTTGCCACATATTCTTATATGCCTATGTAACTTACCTACATCAAATTTGATCTCAGTTCATTTAGCCAATTTATCTCACCAATTTTCTGAAGTTTTTGTCCAGAGAAGAGCATTGTGAAGGAAGTGCCATTTATATATTCTTGGTTGCCCTCCAAAATTTTAGGCACTCTTTCCTATCCAAATCTTTGCCTCATGACAAAATTCAGCTTCATTTTCATAGTAAATCTTCCTTGGCAAATTTCCAAAGTTTTTGTCCACCTAGAACCTTTGTGAAAGAAGTACTAGCTATGGATATCCTAATAAGTTGAATTTTTGCCACATATTCTATATGCCTATGTAACTTACCTACACCAAATTTGAGCTTATTTCATTTAGCCAATTTCTCTCACTAATTTTCCGAAGTTTCTGTCTAGAGAAGAGAATTGTGAAGGAAGTACCATTTTGGCATATCCAAATGGTATCCATTTTCTACTGTGTTTTCCTATGCCCAAATAATAACCCTCCACTAAATTTCAGCTCAATCCATTCATTATTTTGAGCCCAGCTTCAACATTCGTACTTATGTCCAGTGTGGTACTTTGCAAAGCAGGTACCACCTAGGCTCCTCCTTTTGAGCTGAAAATTTGTGAAGACAGTCTTCTTAGTAACTGATCATCCTCAGCCAAAACTCACGCCCATTAGCCATGTGCATTTCCCATAGCGCTAATCAAACACTTGGCTGCTAATTCATGTTTGAGCATAGATCGGTCTCCTCGTGAGAATCTTATGTTGTAATTTTCTTCCTAGCACCTACCCAGGGAGTGCCCAACCCACTAGACATGACTCGGCCTCCCAGAACGCATGACAACGCCACGGTCACGCGGTGACCACGTGGCGGGCATGCGAGTTTACGCGCTCTAGAGTTGGGGCCCTCGGCCACCGTCCAAACCTCGACGTATTGCCACCAAACCATGTATTTCTGATTAAATAGGTACTTATGTAACTAGAAATAATTTTTGGAAAAAATAAATATAAAACTATAAGGCAGCTGCAGTTCAAATTTGACCCGCTTCCAATTGAATCAGCGGAAATTTGTCTTTTTCACGAGATGTGGATCAAAACTTTTGACACCCAATCATTTTGTCAATTGTGCATTAAATATGTCCTAGTATTTTAGAAAATTGATTTGGTCCAATTTTGCAACAAATATATGGTAGGTCATTCACAAAAAAAAAACATTTTGGGAACTCAGAAAATGGAAAATGAATTTTTCGTCCAATGAAAATGAGAACTTCCTTAGGCAACATTGTTTGCCATTTTGGTCCTTGAAGTTAATTGTTTCCACATATCCTAGGATATTTTGGGCGGAAGTGGATCCTTCCCATGATAAAAGGGTAATTTTAAAGGGTTTTCGTACCCACCAGCTGGCCTTGGCCCCAAGGAGGGCGGTTGGGCTGCTCATCCCACTCGCACTTTGATAGCATGCTGCCGTCAACCTCCTCGTCGAATTGTGGATGGAGACATCTCCATGGGTACGACTGGTGATTCCATGCGAGGCTATACTCGAGTTCTTTTTTGGTCCTGAGGACCTGGACCCATTTGTCATTAAGCTCATCTTGATCGGACCTAAGCTTTTGGCTCTTCTGCTTGATGCTTTTAACCATGCTAATTAGACATCAGCGGAAAGCCCAAAGACGAGGATAATATCCACCTCGGATTCTGGATAATAGTTATTGTGTTCGAGGTCATCATCGTCCCTGTTTGACATGGCACAATTGATGTGCCTAGTGCATGCGTTATCGCTTGCGTTCTGGTCCTCGGCACCGTCCGGGGTAGTGCCATTGTTGGTGGCATCATGACTGTCATCCCCACTGTCGGTGTCAAAATGGGCGGATCTCGGGTAGGTAGTCTGAACTATGCGTCTAAGACTAATGGTAACAGGAGGCGGGGGACACGATGTTTACCCAGGTTCGAGCCCTCTCGATGGAGGTAGTACCCTACTTTCTACTTGATTGATCTTGATGATATGAGTATTACAAGAGTTGATCTACCACAAGATCATAGAGGCTAAACCCTAGAAGCTAGCCAATGATTATGATTGTTGTTGTCCTACGGACTAAACCCTCCGGTTTATATAGACACCAAAGAGGGCTAGGGTTACATAGAGTCGGTTACAGGGAAGGAGATCTACATATCCGAATTGCCAAGCTTGCCTTTCACGCAAAGGAGAGTCCCACCCGGACACGGGACAAAGTCTTGAATTTTGTATCTTCATAGTCCAACAGTCCGGCCAAAGTATATAGTCCGGCTGTCCGAGGACCCCCTAATCTAGGACTCCCTCAGTAGCCCCTGAACCAGGCTTCAATGACGATGAGTCCAGCGCGCAGATTGTCTTCGGCATTGCAAGGAGGGTTCTTCTCCAAATCCAGAGTACCTGTTGTAACGAGTAGTGTCCGGCTTCCCATTAATGTTGCACTCCTCGGCTTCTGTGCTTTAGTAATGGCTATCTCCACGTGTCGAGCGAATGCGAGAAGTCGGGGCATTTTTACATTTGCCACCCTGACCATGTAAGTAAATCGTCTATTTAAAGAGATGGGGATCCTCAGATCCAAATCGCACCATCTGCTCCCAGCGAGTATCCATCAAAGCGCGCCCGGAAAAAAACATCCCATCATGGCCGGCCGTCGCAGCTCCTCCTCTTGCTCCCGTAGCACTAAGCCAGGCGATTGGGGGAAGTGTTCCGTCCCCCATAGCCGATTGGTAGAGTTGCAGACCCAGGGGTTTCTATCGCCTGCATATATGGTCCCCGTCTGAGCCGAAGTAGCCACCTACAACGATGGGGAACAAGCGGAGAGTTTTCCCAACCCATCCAGGGGGGAGCGGGTATGCCTTGTCCCTTACTTGCTGAGGGGACTTGGATTTCCAATCCATCCGTTCCTCCGCGGGCTCCTGGAGTTCTATGGCCTCCAGCTGCATAACTTTACTCCCGCCTCCATATTACACATCGCCGGCTGTTGCCTTTTGCGAGCTGTTCCTAGGCTGCGAAGCTCATTTCGAGCTATGGAAGAGGCTATTCTGCCTCGTACCCCGCACTCAGGAGGGGTCAATATATCAAGTGGGTGGAGCCGAAATATGGCGCATCGCCGGGACCGGATACCTGTTCGGTACTCCGAAGAAGACATCCAAAGACTGGCCTTCAGAGTGGTTTTATATGGAGGACGTCCCCCTTCCGGACCCTATCCGGATGGGCCCTCCTGATTTTGCAATCGCCCCGTTGAAGAAACGCCACAGCTGGCACCCCCGGAGCCCCCAGGAGGAAGATAACAGAGAGGTCCTTTACCTGATGGGCAGGATAAAAACACTGGCCAAATCAGGGCTGACAATAATCGAAGTCATGTCAATATGTATAATGCAGGGAGTGCAACCACTTCAATATCGGAGGAAACCCATGTGGCACTTCAATGGAGAAGACGATACCACCCGCTGCGGCCGTAATCCGGACTCCGCCGCCACTCTGGCAAAAATATTGTCCGATTTGTACAAAGGAGAAGAAGAGGAGTTCATCTGTATTAAGCCACGGGATGGATTCTCCATGTACAACCCCCCCCCCCCCAAGCTGGGTGAGCTGCTATCTTTTATTCTAGTCCTTCCTGCATTCTTTATCACAAATATTTACCTTGCCAATTCATAGCAGGACCTGCGAAAAGCTGTGAGGGAGGTCCACAGCCCGTCTCCACAGCCAGAGGACCCCGATCGGGCCCTTGACCCTGGACTTGAAGAAGATCCGGACATATTTGTGGAGCTCGTCGACAGGACATTTTACCAGTTAAGCTGTGACGGTGCCTTGGTGGCCATCATAGCTGATTATCCTGGCCTACTCCCTACATCACATGTAAGTAAAACCGGAGTCCCAACTTCCAAGAAGGATCCCCTCTTTGCTCCTTACCCACCACACAGGTATTGCGTTTTTACAGGGAAGGCCATCGGGGCACCGTGCCGAACCCGCGGTGACTCGCCAACAAGGGGCACCGAAGCCGGGTAGGCTTAAAAGGAAGGCGGTCAGGACCAAGACGCCGTCGCAGAGGTATGATAAAAAACCTGCTCCGTGATTATCGTCTTCAAAATGTAATAATGTTTGTGGCTCCTAGCAGAAAAAATGCTCGCCGGACTGTGTCTGGAGAGCCTGCCGGCCACGCCTCCACCAGCCGAACTCCAGAGTCAGTCTTAGGGGCAGAGGCTAATGCGGGGGCAACGCCGGATGGTCCTGCTACAAAGGATGCGGATAGACTGACCGCTACGAACTCCGAAATGGAGAGCGCCATGAATCACAGGCGTCGACGGGCCGTACTCCGCGACCCCATTTTCTTCGAAGAGGCGTTTAATGCCTTCAACTCAGGAGACACATACGTCCGAGCTGCTCAATATGGCCTTGACAGAGCTACGGACCAGTATGTAAAGGATGTTTGGGTAAGAGAATCTGATAATCATGTATATCAGTAGCCCCTGAGACTTGAAACAGTTGGCACAACTGATTTAAGGATCATTGTATGCATAGGCTCTTACGAAGAAGAATACCCAGTTGTCTCAAGAGCTAGAGGAGTGCAAAGCCCAGCTATGGGCCGCAATTGCCGGAATGGAGGAGTCCAAGAAGGCCTCATCTGGTAATACTTGTCTTGATCGAAACGAATGTAATGACGTGTATCTGTTAGTATTCGGCATGAATGCAAATCTAACAATAGATTCTGCAGACAATCCCGGAGGTAATCCGGAGATCGTACCAGGGGATGAGCAATATGTTGAACGACAGCTAAAGGCTGGAGAGCGCGTGCTTACAAAGGTTATACGAGAGAAAAATGATCTCCAGGATGCCCATACCCGGCTGGGCGTTGAACTAAAAGATGTTCGAGCCCAACTTGCTGACTCCGTGAAGGAGAATAAGAGGCTTCGACACGGCAGTTTTAGTAAGTGCTCGAACGAACCTTTATAAAGTTCGGCGAAGAAGCGGGCTAACAGAATTATGTCTGTAGGTATGCTGACAGGTCGTCCCGAAGAGGAGATGCCCGGATCTGCAGGCGATCTTTTGCAAGAGCTCTCACAACTGCACGACAAATTCGGCAGGTGATGCAGGGTATTGCCCAGGCCTTGTGTCCGTCCGCCTCCCTGCCAGGAGACATGGGAGAGCTTGTAGAGATGCTCAAGGGAGCACGGCGGCACTTCCTATTATGGAAGATATCAGCCTACCGACAAGGTGCAAGGGAAGCCTGGGCCATGGTTAAGACGTGATACACCAAGGCTGACCCGAACCACATGGACGAGGTCGGACCTGTAGGGTCAGATGGGAAAGAGATCCCTGTTCACTACAAGAAATATGTCAACTTGTGACCTTGACTATTGGTCACTGAAAGGTCATTGTTTTTCATATACGACCTTTTTGTGACCAAAAACAGAAGGTCAAAAGCTGGCGGTCGTAAACTAAAATTAACGACCTTCTCTGTGAGAAGGTTGTAGACGTTTACGACCAAAACAGAAGGTCGTTGAACCCATGACCTTTTGTTTTGGTCACTGGCTGTCTGCCCAGGCCACGTCGGATCCGATGTGGCAATCTGACGTGGCAAAATTATGACCAATTGAAAAGGTCAAACATTAAAATCAGCCCGGTCCAATTGGGTGTTTATATGGGCCGAGCCCATTAATTCAGCCAATTTAGTGTATTTTTTCTGTCAATTTTTGTTAGGTTCATGGGCCAAGCCAATATTGTAGCCTTTTTTATTGTTGGATCGTGGCCTTCTTACCATCAATTGATTTTCTATGTTTCAATCATTTATTTTAGAACTTGTCCCACTAGTCAGATGGGTCCCACATGTCAAAAATTTCAAAATTTCTCAGATTTTATTCACAAGTGGGACAAAAATTGGTCCCGCTGGTCATGTTTCCATTTCACATCTTTTTAACATACGCAATCACTATTTCAAATAGGATGGGACAAATATAATTCATCAAATAACACTACATTAGTCTTTTACAATCTGTTACAATATTACAATTTACAGTCAGACAGATCAAAAAATCTTTGTTGAATAGGGCTTAGGCATGGAGCTCTTATAAGAGAGTGAACATAAAGGCTACCAGCATTAGATTGTACTGCTAGTGAGACTAATGTAAGCAGTAGAGAAGATCTAAGAAGATGTGATAAATGTTTAGCAAAATTGTTCATGGGAGTAACCTTAGTCGTTCAAAATTAGAGTTGAAAATGCAAGAAATTAAGTTACATAAGACAATTAGGTATTCTATGTACACAGGATTGTCAACAACAAATACAATTCTCTACGAGCGACAAAATTTGTTTTCTTTACATTGTTAATCCAACCAAACCATAAGCTTTCTGGTTATTAAATACTTCGAGTTTCCTTGATGGTAATAGCTAGTAAATGTCATGGTCAGGTAACAGCCATGATCATGATAAAAAGAAGTGATCATTGGTAGTTAAGACAACACATTCAGAAATGATCATGGTAGAAGTCAGAGAAGACAAGTGAAACAAGATTGCAAAACAGAAGGCAAAGGAAAATTTTGGATAGAGAAATCAAACAGAAAACTAGTACCAAACATGGTCCTGTCATATTGCTGCAATTTATTCAAGAACACCTGACTTAGAAATTGCATCAAGCAATTCATAAGAAAACAAGAACGTGAGCAGAATTGCATTTCAAAAGACAACGGTTATTTGAAGATAAGAAATCATCAAACTTTAAACTACGAATCACAGGAAGGTAACTCCTATCATGTTGTTGCTGTTTCTCATCAGCACTTGAACCACAAATGAAATCAGGCAACACTTTAGATTGGAACTACAAATGGTAAGTATCTTTGTTGTGGAGATAGTTCAATTTATAAACTCGTTCAAGAAAAATTATATTTGTTGTGAAGATAACAGGACTTCCTTCAGTATGTGGACAACATAGAAAGCCACAAACATATCAGGGTGTTGAGGTATCATCAGAGACTTAAATACTAAGAATCAGAGCAGCATAGCTCCATGATATTGTTGATGGTTCACTACTAGGAAAAGGCCTACTAATGACGCACCAGTTTTGCCTACTAATGGCGCACTACTGTTGCGCCATTAGTATCACGCCACTAGTATTTTCTACTAATGACGCACCACTGGTGGTATACTAATGGCGCATCGGTGGTGCGCCATTAGAATAGCCCACGGTGCGTCATTAGCATCTGGTATACTAATGGCGCACCACATAGAAGTGCGCCATTAGTAACAATTTTTTTTCAAAAAAAAATTTCAGAATTTTTTTTTATTTTTTTTTCAAATTATTTCAATTTTTTTTGTTTTTTTCTTAATCTCAGGTCACTATGGCTTAATCTCGGGTCAATATGCTTAATCTCAAGTCAAATGGCACTCCGTGGTCAAACTTCCCGAAAGGTCACCCATCCTCACAAGACTCCAGCCCAAGCACACTTAACTTCAGAGTTCTATCCAACCCCAGCAACAGCTCACTTCACAGGCACTTGTTGATATATCGAGCATATGAATCCTATTATACCTTGTTGATGTCTAGGACTTTGTTCATGTTCATGACTATGATGAAAATTTGAAAAATATTCAAACTACCCGGTCATATTACATATCATTTTTTTTTAAAAAATTCAAAACCCATTTTTTTTTCTGTTACTAGTGGCGCACCACATCCATAGTGCGCCACTAGTAATTTGAATTTTTTTGAATTTTTTTGCCTCTAGATCTTGAAAGCCCCGTAACTTTTTTTCTGTTAGGTTTTTGGGGATTTTGAAAATGTTTAACGGGGTTCCCCCAGTTAAATTTGGATGTAACTTCTTGAGTAGATGATTTTTCGTATAAAAAACTTTTTAATCCGAGTTCGTATGCAAAAGTTATGCCCATTTTACAAATTTTCGGAGAGATTTTGCAAATAAAGTCGAAATTCATATTTGTAAATTTTCCCAACAACTAGACCACATATCACATGGAAAACTTATTTTCTTTTATTTTTTTGACATTTCCATCATTTTCTTTTAGTTTTTTCAAAACTGAAAAGGCGGTCCACGAGGGGGGGTGGGTGCATTCGGTGTTGGGCCAAGTTAGTAATGGCGCACCGTGGTGTGGTGCGCCATTACTAGTTAAACTAGTAATGGTGCACCACCCCACGGTGCGCCATTACTAGTTTTGAAAAAAATGAATGTTTTTTTGAATTTATTTTTTTTGAACAAAACTTAGTAATGGCGCACCAGTGGACAGTGCGCCATTACTAGTCAAAACTAGTAATGGCGCACTGTCCACAGGTGCGCCATTACTAACAATTTTTTTTTACTTTGTTTTCAAAACTACTAATGGCGCACGGTGGGTGTGGTGCGCCATTACTATGTCAACTAGTAATGGCGCACTATCCCACGGTGCGCCATTAGTAACAATTTTTTTTTATTTTTTTTCAAAACTTCTAATGGCGCACCACACATCCGGTGCGCCATTAGTAATATATTACTAATGGCACACCTGTATGTGGTGCGCCATTGCTATATACTAATGGCGCACCACACATGTGGTGCGCCATTAGTGTCCATTTCATCTATAGACGTTTTCCTAGTAGTGGTTTATTCCTCATCACTTGACCCTCAAACATATAAGCATGCATGGATAGAAGGAAAAAAGGCTATAACAATTTATAGTTTGGCAACTATCGGTATGAAATGCAAACATTATTGCTCAGAATATGAAATATCTTCTCATCAATGCCAAATGGCATCTCTGAAGTCTGACATACGTTGTAGATTTCGTGATTCATCACAGCATTTTTTCAAACCAAGCAAGTAGGCATATAGCAGGAACAGAGGGAATATCTGCTACTATCCTAACATGTAGGTATATGCATGTGTGCTTGCTTGACCGGCGCATGCATCAATGTAGCAGCCAAGCAAGTAGGCATCATTGACATCTACTCACAGCTTTCCTCGCACCAGAGAAAGAGTCAAAACAAAGAATATTAGACCATAATGACACCAGACCACAGATTAGTAACTTTAAATCAGAAAGCATATCCACATCACCATAAAATAGTCCCAGACCATCACAAAGAAGCCAAATGCTATTAACTGATGATTAGTAGACACAGACATGATTCAGCCACATAATGGCTACCACAAGCAAAAGTGACAACGGTGTAAGCAAGCTGCTAGTGTACACAAGGTGATTGAAATCCTGCTGTTTAGTACGTATACATGGTACGCTACTGGAGCTAGTGTTCTAATCCAACAGTGCATGACATAGGAGCAGAAAATAGGGTGCTAGGGCTAGAAGATGGAGCCGACTCACCGGAGAGCTTGTGGTCGCCGCCGTACACAGCCGGCGTCACGCCGGTCACCTCCGGCTTCTACCCCCCGCTGTCGTTCTTCTTTAGATTCTTGTAGATGTCCTCTGCACATGGGTTAAGCATAAACCAATCAGTGGCAGACACGAGTGAAGCTACCAAGACAATATAAAATTTATATAATTAGTACCACTCCTCGATTTTTGCAATAGTTTAGAAAAGAGCAATGAGTTTTCAGTAAAGAGGAATATGTTTAAATTTAGGGGCACTTCTATTTTTCTTGTCATAAGAAGTGGCTAGAGCCTTTTCTTTTTGGTGAAGGTGCCGATGGTATGCACGCTTGTATTTACAAGAACAACTGTTGGGCGTTTTGTATGAGTAATGAAAGCATAGATGATTTTTTTAAGATCCACAAACCCAGGCACAACAAGTTTGTTTTTACCAGACTGTCAACATATATACAGTATTGCAGTTATGTTTACAATCAGATAGACACACTTGGCATATGCACAACAAATAGAATCTATCATTTTCTGGGTACTCAAACAATAGCCATGGTGATATGGGATGCATGAATGATTAGGGGATTAGATCATCATATTATTAGCTAGGGAACCAACACGAATAGTACGGCAACCACCGGAGCTTCGAGCAGGATCACCATCATCAACTTGTGCTCCAATCCATCTGCCACTACTCCCCCGGCGGGCTCCCACATGAAGGTGATTAATCACCTATGGTCACCAAGCCCCTGCAAAACGGTTTTCTTTGGGTTACTACAACATAGCAATCATCAATGAAGGAGTGTTATATCAACTCAAGCAAGCGTTTGGTTTGTTAACATAGTCCTAGCAAGTACTTGATACATCTAATTAAACTAGGAGAAGGGAAATAATCCCAGAAGAGGTTACATGCACAACCAATAGCAGAGTTGCACGGTAAGTTAGTTGCAACCATGAACAAGTGAGAATGGTACAAGTGTGTGGTGTGCCGATGTGCAGCAGCGTGTTGCAACTGAAGCCAACTTGCACGAGTGACAGAATGTGTCTCTCGTGGCAAGCTGAACCAGCAGGTGCGTCAGTTCTATTGGAACCTGAATCGTGTATAAATAAATGTCCAGTTATCCGGTTTTACTGATGAACAAGCTGACTGAGAAAGAGAGAGATTGGTTCTCTGAACCAAAATGTTCAGGTGCTCAGAACAAAAATCCTACTCTGTCTCTTTCCTCTGTTTTAGCTGCTCTGTTCCTTCTCTGAAACTCTGAAGCGGTGGTTGTTTAAAATGCATGCTGCGTGCGTGTGCCAACTGAAAGGAAGATTTCAGAGAGCGAGAGAGATTGTGAGGGCCAGAGCCAACTGAAAGATGAATGCATGAGGGCTTATGTTGGGCCAGTGCGTGGCGATGGCGGTCCAGAGGCCCTTGACGATGCCTGCGTTGATCTTGAACTGCAGCTCCACCATGAACTGGGAGACCATGAGCGGCTCCTCCCCCTCCCTGAGCTAGGCGATCTTGGGGTGGCGGCGATGGTGATGTATGGCCCCAGCATGAGCCCGCACGGCAGCTCCACGGTCCGCCCCTGGGCCCGGAACTCGTCGCCAGCGAGCATGATGGAGTGCGGCCGAGGTCGAGCCCGGAGACGATCCCCGACAGCGGCTCCTCGAGGGCCTCCCGGTGCGTGCGAACGGAGGGCCGCGCCGGCGCGTCCCGCCCGCCTGCCGCCTCGTCGACGTGCAGCGGCAGTTGGATCTGGATGGGGATGGCCGTGTGGCTGTGGTGTAGCGAGCAGAGGTGGCGCCAGCGATGGGGAAAAGGGAGCGGGGGCGGCAGTGGAGAAGGGGGATCCGACGGGTTGCGGCGCAGGTTGAGGTACGGGTGTAGGGTTAGGAAAGGGAGGTGGCTTGGGGTGGCGATGCGGTGGGGAAGGGAGGGGGTCGGGGTGGCGATGCGGCGAGGAAGGGCGCGGGGAGGTCGCCGCGGCAGGTGGGATCGGGGAAGGTTGGATTATGGGAGCCAGCCCCCGCAACGACAACCCGCAGGAACAACACGCGATGAGAACTCAGCCCCTGCCCGGCGGCGAGGTTGGTCGAGGACGAGGGAGACGAGGGGAGAGTGAGGGTGGCGGCGAGGTTCAGAGGGGTGGGTGCCGGCGACGAGGGGGACTAGGGGGATCTGCATTGGGGGAGAGGGGAGAGGATCTGAGGGGGGAGGGAGAGAAAGAAAGAAAGAATGGAGGCGGGAGGGTAGGTGGAAAATGTCCATGAGGACAGACCTAGGGTTTCGGCTCGGGTGGGTTTGGGTCGTTCGATCCGGAAGCATCCGACGGTGGTTGATGCGTGATCCGCGTGATATGCTCATGGTCCAATCAGAATGCAGCAAATCATTTGATGACCTTATGACCATATAAATTGGTCATTATCGACTCAAGACAAAAAATTTCATTTCATTTTTCAGTGCTCAAAACGAGTTTTTTGTGAAAGTCCTATCAAATATTTGTTCAAATGATATCATATTTTGCACAAGTTTACATCGTGGATTTGCAAACAATATTGACAAAGGGAGTTTTTATTTCCTTTGGACGAAAAATCAATTTTCCATTTTTTTGAGTGCCCAAAATGAGTTTTTTTGTGAAGAACCTATAGTATATTGCTTGCAACATTGTACCAAATCAATTTTCTAAAATATTAGGACATATTTAATGCACAATTGACCAAATGGTTAGGTGTCAAAAGTTTTTTTCCACCTCTGGTGAAATAGACAAATTTCGGCCGATTCAGCTGGAAACGGGTCAAATTTTGCTCTTTATTTTTTACAAAAATAATTTCTAGGTACATAAGTATCTATTTAATCAGAGAAACACCAAAAAAATTACAAGATTCAACCACTATCTAGGAACGGTCGTTCCCGCTGTTTTGACCGTATTTTGAAACGGGCATAAAAAAAGGAAAACCTTTGCATTGTGTCATTATATGTGACCAAGTTTCCAGAAAAAATAATAAACTTGTAATACAGTAATTATTTTAAAAAATTGTTCTCAAAAATGAGCTATCATGCATGACGATGCATGGATTTCAAGCCAAATGATCAATCTCATGTCCACATTCATGGCATAGTTTGTTCAAATGATCTCATATCGTGCACAAGGGTGCATCTTACAATTCAAAACAATGTTGCCTAAGGGATTTTTCATTTTCTTTTCACGGAAAATTCATTTTCCATTTTCCGAGTGCCCGAAATGAGGTTTTTTTGGGAAGGGCCTACCATATATTTGTTGCAAAATTGTACCAAATCAACTTTATAAAATACTAGGACATATTTAATGCACAATTGACCAAATGGTTGTGTGTAAAAAGTTTTGATCCACCTCTGATGAAAAAGACAAATTCCTGCCGATTCAGCAGGAAGCGGGTCAAATTTGAACTGTAGCTACCTCGTAGTTTGCTCTTCATTTTTTCCAAAAACCATTACTAGGTACATAAGTATCTATTTAACCAGAGAAACACCAAAAAAATTCCAAGATTCAACCACTAGCTAGGAACGGTCATTCCCGCCGTTTTGACCGTATTTTGAAACGGGCATAAAAATTTAAAAAAAATCAAAAAATTGGGAAACCTTCGCATTGTGTCATTATATGTGGCCAAGTTCCCAGGAAAAATAACAAACTTGTAATACGACAATTATTTTAAAAAAGTGTTCTCAGAAACGAGCTATCACGTGTGGAGATCAATGGCTTTCAAGCCAAATGATCAATCTTATGGCCACATTCATGGCATAGTTTGTTCAAATGATCTCATATTGTGCACAAGGGTGCATATTAGAATGGCAAACAATATTGCCTAAGGACTTTTTCATTTTCTTTGGACGAAAAAACCATTTTCCATTTTTCAAGTGCCTAAAAGGAGGGTTTTTTTGTGAAGGACCTCCCAAATAATTGTTGCAAAATTGGACCGAATAATTTTTATAAAATACTAGGACATATTTAATGCACAATTGACCAAATTGTTGGGTGTAAAAAGTATTGATCCACCTCTCGTAAAGAAGACAAATTTCCGTCGATTTAGTTGGAAGCGGGTCAAATTTGAACTGTAGTTGCCTTGTAGTTTGCTATTTATTTTTTCTAAAAATGATTTCTAGGTACATAAGTATCTATTTAATCAGAGAAACACGAAAAAATTCCAAGATTCAACCACTAGCTAGGAACGGCCATTCCCGCCATTTTGACCGTATTTTGAAACTGGCATAAAAATTTAAAAAAAATCAAAAAATTGGGAAACCTTCGCATTGTGTCATTATATGTGGCCAACTTCCCAGCAAAAATAATAAACTTGTAATAAGACAATTCTTTTAAAAAATTGTTCTCAGAAATGAGCTATCATGCGTGAAGATTCATGGATTTCAAGCCAAATGATCACTCTTATGGCCACATTCATGGCATAGTTTGTTCAAATGATCTGATATCGTGTACAAGGGTGCATCTTGGAATTCCAAACAATGTTGCCTAAGGGATTTTTCATTTTCTTTGCACGGAAAATTCATTTTCCATTTTTCGAGTGCCTGAAATGAGGTTTTTTTGTAAAGGGCCTACCATATATTTGTTGCAAAATTGTACCAAATCAATTTTCTAAAATACTAGGACATATTTAATGCACAATTTACTAAATGGTTGGGTGTAAAAAGTTTTGATCCACCTCTGGTGAAAAAGACAAATTCCCGTCGATTTAGTAGGAAGCGGGTCAAATTTAAACTGTAGCTTCCTTATAGTTTGCTCTTTATTTTTTCCAAAAATCATTTCTATGTACATAAGTATCTATTTAATCAGAGAAACACCAAAAAAATACAAGATTTAACCACTAGCTAGGAACGGTCATTCCCGTCGTTTTGACCGCATTTTGAAACGGGCATAAAAAATTCAAAAAAAATCAAAAAATTGGAAAACCTTTGCATTGTGTCATTATATGTGGCCAAGTTCCTAGCAAAAATAATAAACTTGTAATACGGCAATTCTTTTTAAAAAGTGTTCTCAGAAATGAGCTATCATGCGTGAAGATTCATGGTTATCAAGCCAAATGATCAATCTTATGGCCACATTCATGGAATACTTTATTCAAATGACCTCATATCATGCACAAGGATGCATCTTGGAATGACAAACAATGTTGCCTAAGAAAGTTTTCATTTTCTTTGCACGAAAAATTCATTTTCCATTTTTCCGAGTGCCCAAAATGAGTTTTTTTTGTGAAGGACCTACCATATATTTGTTGCAAAATTGGACCTAATCAATTTTATAAAATACTATGCCATGTATAATGCACAATTGACAAAATGGTTGGGTGTCAAAAGTTTTGATCAACCTCTGGTTTAAAAGACAAATTCCCGCCGATTCACTAGGAAGCGGGTCAAATTTGAACTGCAGTTGCCTCATAGTTTGCAATTTATTTTTTCCAAAAATCATTTCTAGTTACATAAGTACCTATTTAATCATAAATACATGGTTTGGTGGCGATACATCGAGGTTTGGACGGTGGCCGAGGGCTCCAACTCTAGAGCGCGTAAACTAGCATGCCCGTCGCGTGGTCACCACGTGACCGTGGCGGTGCCATGTGTTCTGGGCGGCCTAGGCATGTCTAGTGGGTTGTGCACTCCCCAGGTAGGTGCTAGGAAGAAAATCACAACATAAGATTCTCACGAGGAGACCGATCGATGCTCAAACATGAATAAGCAGCCAAGTGTTTGATTAGCGGTACGGGAAATGCACATGGCTAATGTGCGTGAGCTTTGGCTGAGGATGATTAGTTACTAAGAGGACCGTCTTCACAAATATTCAGCTCAAAAGGAGGACCCTAGGTGGTACTTGCTTTGCAAAGTACCACACTGGACATAAATACAAATGTTGAAGCTGGGCTCAAAATAATGAATGGATTGAGCTGGCATTTGGTGGAGGATGGTTATTTGGGCATAGGAAAGCACTGTAGAAAATGGATACCATTTGGACACGCCAAAGTGGTACTTCCTTCAGAAAGTGTTTTTCTGAACAGAATAGGAAAATGAATATTTTTGAATTATTTTTGAACTAGGCAAGGAAGGTTTTTTACATATTTGATGAAGATATGACCCAAAGAATTTATGAGATTTTTTTGGGAATTTTGGGAATGACAGAAATATAGGTTGCTTCACAACCTAGGGCAAAAATTGACACATGGACATGACACATAGGCAAAACTGATGAGGTGGCGCCTAGTCATAGCAACCCACCACAATTTACAAGGTTATGACCATCTATATTGGTCATGATCAACTAGAAATAAGGCAGCGAACCAGTGCTATCTGCTTTATGACCATTTCGTGTAAGGAAATTACGACCTTTCTGACCAAAATGGTCGTTATAGTTTAGGGTTTGGAGCCCCCCGAATAGCTTTTGACCAATTGGTCTAAAATGGTCATAGATCTATGACCAATTCTTCCAGGGTCACTGACAGAAGGTCACTAGTTGACATATTTCTTGTGGTGGTTAGTCTGGTATATGACTAGGTAGCATTAGCCACAAAGTACTCCCAATAGGATTGTAGGCTAGACAGCCTGTTGGATGGTATAGAAGAAGAATTTAGTCGGTCTAAGTGACTGTGTACTTCCAATGACATATTTTGTCCCTAGCCGGATTGTAAATCATTTGTCATGGCAGACCTTTTCACTTCAACCTCCGGACCTCACAGTCCGGCGTGTATCTGAATACCCGCTCAGTTATGTAAAAACCGGGGTACGTGTGGAAACCAGGCGTAGGGGTCATAAGTGCTTGAACAGACAAGTACCCAACTAGCTATGTTATATTACATGGATAGTAAGAAACATCTTCCAGGGAGAATAGTTCTGTTAAGTGTTCCTTTCCCTGGGTACGCATGCATTAATGTGCATGTCCGAACTGCGAAAAAGCGACACATGATAGAAACATCTGGGGGCATGTATTGCAATAAGTAAGAAACATCTTTTGTTCACCGACCGAATATTCCCTTAAGAACGCTAGATTTCGGCTTCACCCAGTCTGAGGTACACATCCGGCTGACCCGGCAGTAACAATTGCAGAGGTACTCCCCTTATGCCCTAGCCGAACTAACGGTAACGTAGGGCATAAATACAGGAGCCAGGTAACCCAGCTTGGCCAAAATTTAAGTCATATCGATGCATATAATGGCGAAAAAAGGTACATATGGAGAAGCGACACATATGTAGTGGGCATAAAGCCCGGTAGGTAATTATATTAAGCTTCTGTATAAGAAGCCCCCAGGTATAGTGAGCGCGCGTAGCGCGTCAAGATTGTGTAGTCAAGACACACTTCAAGCTTTTAAGGCCATAAAAAGGAAGAAAGAAAAAGAGGATATAACTTAAAAATTAAAGGCGGGGGTAAGGAGACAAACACAGAGTTCAGCACTAGGCGTAGAATCTTCGGAGTCTGGCCGCGTTCCATGGGTTTGGCTCGAGTTGATTATTAGATGCATCACGCAGACGGTACGCCCCTCCGGTGAGAAATTTGTCAATGATGAAGGGACCCTCCCACTTGGGCTTAAGCTTGTCCTTTTTCTTCTCCGGTAGGCGTAGAATGAGTAAGCCAATGTTATAAGTTTTGGCCCGTACTTCTCTGCTTTGATACCTGCGAGCCTGTTGCTGATAGAATGCAGAACGGCCTTTCGCAACGTCGTGCTCCTCCTCCAGGGCATCTAAACTGTCCTGCCGATCAAGCTCGGCTTCTTTCCCTTCGTACATGCGCACTTAAGGTGAGTCATGAATGATATCGCAGGGTAATACCGCCTCTGCGTCGTACACCATAAAAATGGTGTGTATCCGGTAGTGCGATTCGGCGTGGTCCACAGCCCCCATAGTACGGAGTCGAGCTCCTCGACCCAGTGCGTATCTGATTCCTTCATGGATCCCACTAGTCTGGGTTTGATGCCGCTCATAATAAGATCGTTTGCTCGTTCGACTTGACCGTTCATTTGGGCGTGATAGACGGAGGCGCAATCGAGCTTCATGCCCATGTTGCTGCACCAAGTTTTCACCTTGTCGGTTGTGAAGTTCAAGCCGTTATCAGTGATGATGTTGTGGGGGACACCGTAACGGTGTACAACCCCTGATATGAAGTCTATCACTGGTCCGGATTCAGACGTTTTAACTGGTTTGGCTTCTATCCATTTGGTGAATTTATCCATCATGACCAACAAGTATTTTTTTCTTATGGCTTCCTCCTTTAAGGGGTCCAACCATATCGAGCCCCCAGACCGCAAAGGGCCAAGTTATGGGTATTGTTTGGGGAGCGGTAGGTGGCATATGGCTTTGATTTGCAAAAAGCTGGCAATCGATGCAACGTTGGACAAGGTCCTATGCGTCTTCTCGGGCTGTCGGCCAGTAGAAACCTGTACGGAAGGCCTTGCTTACAAGTGCTCGAGCTGCGGCGTGGTGGCCGCCGAGTCCGGCATGAATTTCAGCCAAGAGCTGTCGCCATTCCTCTTTGAAGATGCACCTTTGGAGCACTCCAGTCGCGCTTTTCTTATAAAGTTCTCCCTCGTGGACCTTGTAGGCTTTAGAACGCCGCACAATGCAACGTGCCTCATTTTGTTCCTTAGGGAGTTCTTGCCTATTTAAGTAGGCTAAGAAGGGTTCAGTCCACGGGGCGATGACAACCATAATCACGTGGGCCGAAGGTGTTACTTCGGTGGTGGAGCCTCCGATTACGTCAGAATGTTCGGGATCTGGGGTTGTGTTCGGATCCGGACTGGTATTGCCAGTCTGCCCTTCCCATACCACGGGTGGCTTGAACAACCTTTCCAAGAAGATATTAGGTGGGACGGGGTCGCGCTTGGCGCCGATGCGGGCGAGGATATCCGCCTCTTGATTGTTTTCTCGGACCACATGGTGGAATTCGAGCCCCTCGAATTGAGCTGACATTTTGAGGACGGCATTCCGGCAAGCCGCCATTTTTGGGTCCTTGGCGTCAAAGTCTCCATTTATTTGAGATATTGCGAGGTTCGAATCCCCACGCACATCTAGGCATTGAATGCCCATGGAGACTGCCATCCGAAGACCATGCAACAGAGCCTCATATTCGGCTGCATTGTTGGAGTCTGTGTATAGTATTTGGAGTATGTATTGGACTGTATCTTCAGTGGGGGATGTCAGGACAACGCGTGCCCCCAGACCGGCCAGCATCTTAAAGCCGTCAAAGTGCATGATCCAATTGGAGTACGCGCCGTACTCTTTAGGGAGTTCAGCTTCTGTCCATTCGGCGACGAAGTCGGCCAGTACTTGCGACTTAATGGCTCGCCATGGTTTATATGTTATGTCGAACGGGAGGAGCTAGATAGCCCATTTAGCAATCCATCCCATGGCATCGCGGTTATTTATTATATCATTGAGTGGTACTTCAGAGGCCACCGTGATTGAACACTCTTGAAAGTCGTGTTGTAGTTTCTGGGATGCCAGGAAGACCACGTATGCTATCTTTTGATAATGTGGGTACCGTGACTTGCATGTACTGAGGACAATGGATACGTAGTATACCGGCTTTTGAAGCGGGAACTTATGTCCGTCCGTCTCTCGTTCGATTACGAGCACTGCGCTTACAACCTGATGTGTTGCATCTATATATAACACCATAGGTTCGTCAATATTTGGCGCGGGCAGGATTGGATTGCTGGCCAAGATGGCCTTTATTTCTTCTAGTCCGGTCGTAGCCGCATCCGTCCACTCGAAGTGTTCGGTGCGTCGAAGAAGGCGATAGAGAGGTAGTGCCTTTTCTCCTAATCGGGCGATAAAGCGGCTTAGGGCAGCCACGCATCCAGTTAATTTCTAGATTTGCTTGAGGTCTGTTGGGGTAGCCAACTGTGACAGAGCTCGGATTTTAGCCAAATTTGCTTCAATTCCTCTATTGGAAACGATTAAGCCCAAGAACTTTCCGGCAGGTATGCCAAAAACGCATTTTTCCGGATTAAGCTTGATGTCGTATGTTCGTAGATTGTCGAACGTAAGCCTCAAGTCATCTATTAAAGATTTGACGTGTCTGGTTTTGATGACCACATCGTCTATGTATGCCTCCACTGTTTTGCTGATTTGCATTTCCAGGCATTTCTGAATCATGCGTTGATAGGTTGCACCGGCGTTTTTGAGCCCGAAAGGCATGGTGTTAAAACAGAAGGGGCCGTATAGAGTGATGAATGCCGTTGCGGCTTGATCGGACTCCGCCATCTTGATTTGATGGTATCCGGAGTATGCGTCCAGGAAGCACAATAAGTCGTGTCCTGCGGGTAGCATCGATGATTTGGTCGATGTGGAGGAGGGGGAAGGGATCCTTAGGGCAGGCCTTATTGAGGTCCTTGAAATCGACACATAGGCACCAGGATTTGTCCTTCTTTGGTACCATCACCAGGTTTGCTAGCCAGTCCGGATGTTTTATTTCTCTGATAAATCCGGCCTCGTGTAACTTGGCTAGTTCTTCTCCCATGGCTTGTCGATTGGGTTCTGCAAAGCGCTGAAGAGTCTGCTTGAACGGCTTATATCCCTTCAGTATGTTTAGGCTATGCTCGGCCAGCCTACGTGGGATACCTGGCATGTCTGAAGGATGCCAGGTGAAGATCTCCCAATTCTCACGCAAGAACTCTCGCAGTGCAATGTCTATTGTGGGGTTCAGCTGTGCCCCGATGGATGCTGTTTTTGTAGGGTCCATTGGGTGGACCTGGAATTTGACTATTTCGTCCGCTGGTTTGAAAGAGGTGGACTTGGGTCATTTGTCGAGTATCACATCGTCCCTATCCACCCTGGAGCACAGCGTAGTTAGTTCTTCGGTTGTGAGGGCTTAAGATAATGCCTCAAGGGCCATTGCGACGGTTTTATTTTCGGCGCGGAGTGTTATGTCCAGATCGCTAGCTAGAGTGATGATTCCACTAGGCCCGGGCATCTTGATCTTCATGTACCCGTAATGGGGTATAGCTTGAAAGCTCGTGAATGCATCCCACCCTAAAAGGGCGTGGTATCCGCTACTTAACGGGGCTACTTGGAATGTGATTTCTTCAGACCTATAATTCTCCCACGTGCCGAATACCACATCTAGTGTGATTTTTCCCGCGCATCGTGCCTCCCGACTGGGGATGATTCCTCTGAAGGTCATGCTGCTTTGCTCAATGCGGCTCTTATCTATTTCCATTTTGTTAAGAGTTTCCTTGTAGATGAGGTTTAATCCGTTGCTGCCATCCACAAGCACTTTAGTAAGCCGGAAGCCGTCCACAATTGGACTAAGGACCAAGGCGGCTGGTGCTCGGACTGTTCGGAATTGAGGTTCGTCACTGGCATTGAAGGTTATGGCCGTGTCGTTCCATGGATTTATTTCTGCAACGTGGCAGACTTCGGCGAGGCTGCGGAGTGCTCGCTTACGCCTATTATTTGAGGCGAAAGTCTCGAAAACTGTCACTACTGTATTGTTATTTTTTGCGGGATGGCGCTCTATGGTATTGCTGATGAGGAGATCCTCACCGCTCTTGGCCACCTGTCCGAGTATCCAACATGCTCTAAGGCTGTGTGTTGGTATGGTATTCGGTGTACTGTGAATTTTGCATGGCCCATTGAGCCATCCCTCCAATACGGTTCCACGCCCTGTAGCGGGCTTTGGTTTCTTTGTTATTAGATCGGGTGACTTGCGAGAGTGCATCCTTTTAGTTCGGACGAGGGGTTTGGTGAGAGCCAGAGGATCCCAGAATCTTGTTTGGGTTTTCCAGGCGCTTTCCATCGCACAGTATTTCTATACTATGGCCGCCAAGTTAGCGAAGTGTGCTATGTCACGGCGACTTATGGTGTTGAGGATTCTCCTGTCCGTGCAATTTTTGCAACAGAATGAGATTGCGTCTTCCTCGCGACAGTCCTTAACTTTGCTCATTACAAGGAGGAATCTGGCCCAGAAGTGATGTACTGTCTCTTGGGGCTGTTGTCTAATGTGGGAAAGATCACTTGTATCTGGGTCGGTGGGTAGATTTAAGTCCAAACCCTGACCTGATCTGAGACCCATGGGTAGAGGAGCTTCCGAGCTTGGTAGCTCGGGCTCCGGGATGTTGCCCAATTTTTCTGGCCCGCTGTCCGATTCTAGGTTCGGAGCTACGGCCATGTCCTCCCGTAAACGGGTATCTAGCTTAGAGAGATCGGAAATCCGTACATAGTTCATCGTCAAAATAGAGGAAGAATCGCTGCATTGCCTCTCCACCACCGCTATCTGATGGGTGACTGGTGGAGAGTTAATCTCCCTTTGGTCGGGTTTCATCTCGATCCGATCATAGTCCGTAGCGACTCCCAAGGCGGCGATGCGATCCGAGAGCTCGTTCACGAAGGAGAGCTCCATTGGATCCATCTGCTCGGTGAATTCTGAGATGACGTGGAGACTGTTTTTGATGACCCGAGAAGTCATCGTCGGCGCGACGGCCGAACGGGCGGTCATGACGAAGCCGCTTAGTTGGAGAGTTTGGCCTACAGCCAGGGCTCCCCCATAGGTGATGTTGTCCTTGACAACAAGGCGAGCCATCAAGCCTTATCGTTACGGCATAGTGGAACTCTCAATGAAAGCACCAATGTCTGTGTCAAAACTGGCAGATCTCGGGTAGGGGGTCCCGAACTGTGCGTCTAAGGCTAATGGTAACAGGAGGCGGGGGACACGATGTTTACCCAAGTTCGGGCCCTCTTGATGGAGATAATACCCTACTTCATGCTTGATTGATCTTGATGATATGACTATTACAAGAGTTGATCTACCACGAGATCGTAGAGGCTAAACCCTAGAAGCTAGCCTATGATTATGATTGTTGTTGTCCTACGGACTAAACCCTCCGGTTTATATAGACACCGGAGGGGGCTAGGGTTACACAGAGTCGGTTACAGTGAAGGGGATCTACATATCCGAATTGCCAAGCTTTCATTCCGCGCAAAGGCGAGTCCCACCCGGACACAGGACGAAGTCTTCAATCTTGTATCTTCATAGTCCAACAGTCCGGCCAAAGTATATAGTCCGGCTGTCCGAGGACCCTCTAATCCAGGACTCCCTCACCCACTGCCCATGTTTTTACAGCGGCACCTTCTATTCTATATTGTCATTTGGGGGGATCTTTATCTCCTTCATCATCCTTGAGAGTATCTACCATGTAGACATCATAGGTGGAGGTAGCCGCCCACTTCGAGTTATTAGAGGTGGCAAGGGGGGTTCAATTTATGACATATTGCCGGCATCTTCATCCATGTCAACTGCCTCTTCGGAGGCGTAGTTGAGTACATCAGTTAAATCCTCAACTGTATCGACTAGGTGGGTGGAGGGTGGGATGCAAATTTCCGCTCCTCCAGGTTTGTCCCAGATCCGATCTTGAACCAAAGTTTAAAGGTCCAAGATTGAAAGGCTCCAAATCCGATCTAATATCTTGTTTAGGAGCACTATCTTGGCCTCGCCCATATCTTGATAGTAGGCGGGGCTTACCTAGAGTTTTCCTGAGGTGGCACCTGATGTGGCCTTGGATGTTTCGCTAGTCGGACCTGACGCCTGATCCAGCAAGATGCAATGTTCGGATCCAAGATAGATCCATTATGCGTATTGTTCCATGGTCCAGCGCTGACGTCGAATATGGGGCTGGGACGGAGACATTGGATGTGTCTTCGGGCTTGTATGACACCCAATTCTAGAAAGCTAGTTCGGCATGGGAATCTGCGACATATTCTAGAATTTCAAAACTGATGGTCCAGCTAGGAGAGAAGTTCTTGATCTGGCTGAGGTAGCCAGTCGAGTCGGCGTGCAGCACAATGCTGCTAAAGGTGAGAAGCTATCGACAAAGGTACTCCCATAGTAGATGATGCCGCTGATCCAAAGACAATCCATCATACCTTCACGACCATACATCCGGACCTGCATGGGCCACCAATATCGGTGCTAAAACCGGTGGATCTTGGATAGGGAGTTCCGAGTTGGTGATCTTGTCACGATGCTAACTGGAAGTAAAGGGACACACTATAGTAGGATGGTGCTAACGTGACACTACAATTAGAGAAACTTCGATGAAACTGTGTGCGATGCATTAATCAAAATGGTGGTGTAAAAACCTGTCCAAAAAGATGCAAAACGTTTGCAAGGGCGGATACATCAAACACAGTTCATATTTTAGTTACGTGTGCAGTGCGGGGCATACGGTTGATCCATATATATGAACTGTTTGCGATGAGATGGAACAACAGAAATGGGCAGCCATATCAAGGTTTCTGTGATATACGACATACAGTTCGCTTCAATGAACCATTTGCGATCATTGAGGTGCACACAAATGATTTGGCATAACAAGATGTGTGTGATAGCCGGCAAATAGGTCAGTAATCAGAATTGTGTTCGGTCATTATAGACAGTCCATACGGTATTTTTGTGAATTGTGTGCTCGACAGGGCACTCAATTCAAGAAACCAACCTGTGGGCGATAATGTAAAAGATCTCTGTCGAATACGTATTACTAACCATCTGCGATGAGATTGATAGGGGGAACAGAGATAACGAATTAATATGAGTGAACGGAAATAGAGATATATGCAGTCTGCTTAATTTAGTCCTTCTTCCTCTTGTTGTTGTTGTTGGAAGGCCCTGAGAGATCGTCTTGGCGAGGACGCTTCTTGCCGCTGACTGTTGGCTTTTCATTGCAGCCGGCATCATCATCATCGTTGTTGTCGACATCCTTCTCCTCCTCTTTCGACCATTCCTCCTCCTCATCATCGTCGTCGTCTTCTTCTTCCTCCGATGGCTCCTCGTCCGTCTGGTTGTTGTCTCACTACTCCCGAGGCAGCGTTCCTTCCATGATCCGAATATAATTGAGGTCTGGGCTCGATGCCGGATTCATGGAAGACGAGCGGGATGATTTCGATGTTGACCTATCATCAGGCGCGACACTGCTGGCGGAACTGTCGTCCTCGCTGTCGCTCAACATGGCTACGGTCGTATAAAAACCGCGAGAAAGCGAGATTGCAGAGTGTGTGCAAGTGTGTAGCGCGGCCGGTGTGGATGATGAAGATGGTGGACACTTAAGCGGTGTTTGCAAAGAAGAGGAATGCCAATTGAAGTGGGGGCTTGACGTATTCTCAAACCGCTGATATAATCAACCGCAATTATTTGTACCAAGTCACTCCAAATCACCGAGGTTGCGCAGTTCTCATGGTGATAATTAATTATGCACACTCGTTGGAGCGTCCAAATATGAAACAAGCATTTTTCATAGTACTACTCCCTCCGTACGACGACTTAGGTGGGGAAAAACGAGAGAACTTGATGATTATTTGGTAATCAATATCATTGCGTGCAGACAATTGACCATTGCATGTTATGCTACGTAGTCTGAAGTCATTGAATGCATACTAGCCAGATGACTCCTATTAGCTGATTTCTTTTTTCAGGATAAAAACAAGGAACACGTTTTGGGATTTTTTTTGTTTCCGTAATGTGACTTATGCGCCGGTACGAACGGAGTAGGATAGTTGGTAGGAAATACATTGAGCTCTTATTATCGATGAAGCCAATAATAATCAAACTACAAAGGAAAAGGAAAAAGACAAAGGAAAATATCTGGACGAATCTTCGCGTCACATCAATGGCATAGGACCTAGATGTGCATTACTTAGAGCATATCTAGATGTGCATTAGCATTACTGTGATAGAAAACCTCTAATCATCATTGCAAAAGGCGCATAGAACATGGCTAATGTGGCAACCACAACTACACATGCTAGTTCCTTCTTGTCTCTTGCTTTCATCTGTTCCCTGTGATTAATTCTTTCTTGCTTCATCGTACTGATTGTACATTTCAGATCAGCTAGTTTCTTCTTCAGCTTTACGTTATCTCATGCGAGCTTGATGATAACAGTCCGAGCCTGCCATGCCATTCTTCATCCAGCCAGTTAACAAAAGGACAAGCCTCATATCCCTGCCAATGTTAAATAGTATTCAGGATGAGCGGTGGCATTAACTCAAGTAAAATGATGAACTTAGCACTAACCTCTAAGGGGCAACTAAGAAACCGCCTGCCAACGTCGAATCCCTCCATGCATACAGTTGGGGAACGTAGCATGCAATTTCAAAAAAATTCCTACGCTCACGCAAGATCTATCTAGGAGATGCATAGCAACGAGAGGGGAAGAGTGTATCCACATACCCTCATAGACCGAAAGCGGACGCGTTTGACAACACAGTTGATGTAGTCGAACTTCTTCTCGTTTTGACCGATCAAGCACCAAACGTATGGCACCTCCGAGTTTTGCACACGTTCAGCTTGATGACATCCCTCGAACTCTTGATCCAGCAAAGTGTTGAGGGAGATTTTCGTCAGCACGACGGCGTGGTGACGGTGATGGTGAAGTGATCCGCACAGGGCTTTGCCTAAGCACTACGACAATATGATCGGAGGCGTAAACTGTGGAGGGGGGCGCCGCACACGGCTACAAATCAATGTTGTGTGTTCTAGCAGTGCCCTGCCCTCATATATATAGGTGGGAGGGATAGGGAGCAGCCAAGGGGGCGCCCAAGTAGGAGGAATCTTACTTGGGGCCCTAATCCTATTCGGCTCCCCCTTTCCATATCTAGGGATGGCAATGGGTTGGGTTTGGGGCGGGTGGAGCTGGTCCAAATCCAACCCATGACCCATCTTCCTACCATCTGCCCATCCACCAAATTATCCATGGGCACACTTGTGCCCATGCCCAAACCCGTTGGATACCCACATGCCCATGGAGCTCCATGGGAATACAAAAGTCAGCATGAAGCCTTCCCAAAGATCAAATTAACTCATCAGCATTCACTCAAAAATGTCAACATAAGGTACATGCATGAGTAGGCAACAAGTAATACGATGAGTCCTTAAGTGTGACATACCAGAGGTTGATTCTGCAGCATGTAGATTATGGCACCAGTTGCATATTGCATGCCATTTCCCATTGATTCGTTCTTTCTGTTGTCACTGGCATATGGCCCCACATGTCATACGGGTATCCATTGGATATCCATGGAGCACAAACTACAACCGTGCCCAACCCGGCTGTTCGTGGGTATCCATATCCATGGACCCATGGGCAGAAATGTGCTCCATACCCTTGCCAAACCGGGTCGGGTATCCATGGGTATTCAGATCCAGGGATAAAATTGCCATCCCTATCCATATCTTTCAGAGGAGGAAGGAAAGAGGAGGGAGGAGGGAAGGAAGGGGAGGCCGAATCCCTCCCCTTCCTTCTCTCTTCCCTTCTTTCCTTCTCCTCTCCTAATTTGGCCTACATGGGGCGCACTATCCCCTTAGGGGCTGGTCTGTCCCCCTCTTGCCCCATTAGGCCCATGTAGTTTGCCGGGGGTTGCCCGGAACCCCTTCCGGTGACCCGATGCGTACCCGATACCCCCGGAACACTTCTGGTGTCCGAATACTATCATCCTATATATGAATCTTTACCTCTTGACCATTTCGATACTCCTCGTCATGTCCGTGACCTCATCCGGGACTCTGAAAACATTCGGTCACCAAATCACATAACTCATATAATACAAATCATCATCAACTGTTAAGCACGCGGACCCTGTGGGTTCGAGAACTATGTAGACATGACCGAGACACCTCTCCAGTCAATAACCAATAGCGGAACCTGGATGCTCATATTCGCTCCCATATATTCTATGAAGATCTTTATCGGTCGAACCGTTATGCCAATATACGCTATTCCCTTTGTCATCGGTATGTTACCTGCCTAAAATTCAATCGTCGGTATCTTCATACCTAGTTAAATCTCATTACTGGCAAGTCTCTTTACTCGTTTGGTAATGCATAATCCCACAACTAACTCCTTAGTCACATTGCTTGCAAGGCTTATTACGATGTGCATTACCGAGAGGGCCCAGAGGTACCTCTTCGATACTCAGAGTGACAAATCCTAATCTCGATCTATGCCGACCCAACAAACGCCTTCGAAGATACCTGTAGAGCATCTTTATAATCACCCAATTACGTTGTGACATTTGATAGCACACAAGGTATTCCTCCGGTATCCGGGAGTTGCATAGTCTCATAGTCGAAGGAATATGTATTTGACATGAAGAAAGCAATAGCAATAAAACTGAACATTTAACATGCTAGGCTAACAGATGAGTCTTGTCCATCAGATTATTCTCCTAATGATGTGATCCCGTTCATCAAATAACAACACATGTCTATAGCTAGGAAACTTAACCATCTTTGATTAACGAGCTAGTCTAGTAGAGGCTTACTAGGGACGCTGTGTTTTGTCTATGTATCCACACATGTATCAAGTTTCCAGTTAATACAATTCTAGCATGAATAATAAACATTTATCATGATATAAGGAAATATAAATAACAACTTTATTATTGCCTCTAGGGCATATTTCCTTCAGTCTCCCACTTGCACTAGAGTCAATAATCTATTTCACATCGCCATGTGATTTAACACCAGTAGTTCACATCTTTATGTGATTAACACTCACAGTTCACATCGCCATGTGACCAACACCCAAAGGGTTTACTAGAGTCAATAATCTAGTTCACATTGCTATGTGATTAACATCCAAAGAGTACTAAGGTGTGATCATGTTTTTGTTGTGAGAGAAGTTTAGTCAATGGATCTGCCACATTCAGATCCATATGTATTTTGCAAATTTCTATGTCTACAATGCTCTGCATGGAGCTACTCTAGCTAATTGCTCCGACTTTCAATTTGTATCTAGATCAAGACTCATAGTCATCCAGATTGGTGTCAAAGCTTGCATCGACGTAACTCTTTACTACGAACTCTTTATCACCTCCATAACCGAGAAATATTTCCTTAGTACACTAAGGATAATTTAGACCGCTGTCTAGTGACTCACTCCTGGATCACTCTTGTACCTCCTTGCCAAACCCATGGAAAGGCACACAATAGGTCTGGTACACTGCATGGCATACTTTATAGAACCTATGACCGAGGCATAGGGAAAGACCTTCATTCTCTCTCTATATTCTGCCATAGTCGGGTTTTGAGTCTAACTCAACTTCACACCTTGTTACATAGGCAAGAACACTTTCTTTGACTGATCCATTTTAAACTTCTTCAAACTTAGTCAAGGTATGTGCTTTGTGAAAGTCCTATTAAGCGTCTCGATCTATCCCTATAGATCTTGATGCCCAATATATAAGTAGCTTCATCGAGGTCTTTCATTGAAAAACTTTTATTCAAGTATCCTTTAAGCTATCCAGAAATTCTATATCATTTCCAATCAACAATATGTCATCTACATATAATATCAGAAATGCTACAGAGCTCCCTCTCACTTTCTTGTAAATACAGGCTTTACCAGAAGTCTGTATAAAACCATATGATTTGATCACCTCATCAAAGCATATATTCCAACATTGAGATGCTTGCACCAGTCCATAGATGGATTGCTAGAGCTTGCTCACTTTGTTAGCACCTTTAGGATCGACAAAACCTTCTGGTTGCATCATATACAACTCTTCTTTAAGAAATCCATTAATGAATCCAGTTTTGACATCCATTTGCCAGATTTCAAAAAATGTGGCAATTGCTAGAATGACTCGGACAGACTTAAGCATCGCTACGAGTGAGAAAATCTCATCATAGTCAACACCTTGAACTTGTCGGAAACCTCTTGCGACAAGTCGAGCTTTGTAGATAGTAACACTACCATCAGTTCCGTATTCCTCTTGAAGATGCATTTATTCTCAATGGCTTGCCGATCATCGGGCAAGTCCACCAAAGTCTACACTTTGTTCTCATACATGGATCCTATCTCAGATTTCATGGCCTCAAGCCATTTATTAGAATCTGGGCTCATCATCGCTTCCTCATAGTTCGTAGGTTCGTCATGGTCTAGTAACATGATTTCCAGAATAGGATTACCATATCACTCTGGTGCAAAACATGCTCTAGTTGACCTATGAGGTTTGGTAGTAACTTGATCTGATGTTTCATGATCATTATCATTAGCTTCCTCTCTAGTAGGTGTAGGCATCACTGGAACTGATTTCTATGATGAGCTACTTTCAAAATCGAGAGAAGGTACAATTACCTCATCAAGTTCTACTTTCCTCCCACTCACTTCTTTTAGAATTTCGTTGAGGTATATTTGTGTCACCAATCATAGGTGTTCGACATGTGAATCTGATAATTCATACCAATGGCCTGCAACTGTGAGGCCTCTTCGTGCGCTTGGACTGACAATGGAAAATGAAAGCCATCATGCAAATAATCCAAATGGAGCAAATCTCAACCGCGATGTCTTCGGTTGAAGCATATGAGAATGCTCACGGGTGGGTTACTGCTAGGATTTTACAGCACCAAAGATCTTTAGCAAAGTGAGTTGACGTCCCATCACCAATGATTATAGAAGAATTCCCTGATAGATAGTAATGAGGTGTAGTATCTCTACACGCTAGAATGACCCGCACATCCCAGATGCGAGGGACGGAGCTAACGTAGTACTTGGACCTGACAAGCTCTACCCATGGAACATCGTGGTGGTTGTAGAACTAGTCAAGAATCTTCATTAGGAAGGCAATATTTGAAGTATTGGTATCAACAATTCTGAACCCCCTCTAGTTTAGCTTTGCATACCATTTTCCTTGAGGCTAGTGAGTTAAAAGTCTCACCTTACTCAGTCTTCATCCACCAAAGACAAAGCCTACATAGTTTAATTATCTAGGTGTGCAAGATCTTAGGTGGGATTCTGATCGAGTACATAACATAAACCGCAATGGATGTCATCACACAGTACACCAACGCTAGTTTAGCTCCATAAGAGGCCTTGTAGAGAGTAGAGGATAGCTTTCGGTCCGCTTTGCCAATCAGAGGCATCAGATCATTCACAATGGATTTGGTGGTGCCCATGGCAACCCAAGGTATGTGAATGACATGGTCCCTATCACGCACCAAAATATCTCCGCCATTTCTTACAATTCAGGTTGATTAAGGTTGATAGGCACTAGTGTTGATTTTTGGAAGTTTATCCTCAGCCCAACCGAGTCTGCATAATCCAGCAAAATCTGTGTCATGCACATGGTTAACTTCCTATAGGGCCGCACTATGATGGTGTCATCCACGTATTGTATTACCCGGATTTTTTGCTAGCCCACAGGAGGAATACTTCATTTAATCATATCCCGATTTGTAGCATCATCATAGTTTAACTAATGGTTGGATGTTCAGATTTTTGCGGGATTTTCTAGCACATTTTCTTGGTTACCCATTAAGTACTTCTAGCATATAATAGATTCACACCTTTGGTGAAATGACACTTTGTGATGAAATGACACTTTTGTGTGAAATATCGCTCCCTTCGGCACTTTATGTGAAATAAAATTGTGTGGCTTTTTGTATGAGATGGCATTTTTGTTTGTATCCATCTAACTTGAATAGCGTATTTAATTGGTACAAATTACATAGTAACAGAGGCTAATTTGGTGATCAAACAAAAAAGCTCCTCCCTTCAAATTTAAACTAGATGATGAGTGGGAGACAAGGTTGGGAGTGGAGCATAGATGTTACTCACTCTAGTAAATTTAGTAGGGGAGGGAGAGATACGGGGGTAGAATTTATTTCTCGAGTTCACAAATGGAATGAAACATCATTATGCAGCATAGACCCTAAAGCAAATGGACACCAATGACAGCCTCTCCGACAATCATGGTTAACAATATTATATGTTATACACGATTAAGGTTATGTATGATATTATGCTGAATTTTCATAATCTCATTTTCCTTGCCCACTTCCTCTATTTTAGTGTTTGTTTGACCTATATTTTCATACTTTTATGGCTAATTTTGCAAAACCTCTTATAGAATAAGCACAACATAGTTCAGTCACTGAACCTAATACTGAAAGAACACAATAGGGTTTCAAATTGTTTGCGTATTAAATTTTGTAATTATGAACTACTGATGGAATATTATTCATGTTTGCTATATATGATGAATTGGTAGACTTAATTTTTCAGTACATATTTCATGTTCTGGAAAATGCAAGTACAATTTTTTTTGAAATTTATACTAGGCTAGCCAGTGCAAAGATTAGATGCAAAGTGATCCGATCTAATACCCAACATAAACCACACCGCACTAGCAAAAGTGCAGTTGAAAACAAAATATGAGAATTAGACCAATCCAGGTAAAACATACATAGAACACTCATTCGTAATGTGTTCTAGAGAATTCTAATGCACGCTTCCTATGGGAAGAGTTCTCCTAAAGAGCCTCCAAGCGAAAGATTTTCAGAGTATTCATGGTACCATCCTGTTTTTCAAACCTCATGAATTGTGGTCTTCTCCCCAGTAGAAAATAGATTACCTTGGGGCGTGTTTGGTTACATTGCCGATTCAGCCTGGCCCGGCGAGCCTGGCTCTATTGAGCTGGTTTGAGGGGATGCATGCCAAAAAACCCGAGACGCACATAGTTTGGTTGTCTGCATGCCCCTAGTTGCATTAGAAAACCATTTTTGACCCAGCGTTTGGTTGCCCGCATTGCATTAGGTACACATATGACATGGTGTTTGGTTACAACCTGCATAAGGTGTTGTCACCACTTCCAACTAGTGGTGACCTTACCACACACAATCTGAACATAGTGCCAGCTAGTTAAACAAATGACAGTTCATCCTAGCTACAATCAAATGCCAGTTCAAATTATTAAGAGCCATTGGCTAAATAGGGGATAGTTCATCGGTGTTGCTACTTCATCTTCCTCTTCTGCTTCTGCTTCTGCTGCTGCTTCTTCTTCCTCTTCTTCCGTGCTTCTGCTGCTGCTTCTTCTTCTTCCTCTTCTTCGAATCCTGCACTAACCTCTGTTAAGCCACATTGCCTCTGCCCACTCCAACATTTTGTTCTTCCAAGCGTCATTGTCAAATGCCTCCACACCATGGCCAGAGCTAACAACATCGTCAGGCTCGAACTCTTCCTCCTCAGGCACGTGTTCATCAAAGCCCCACTGAAGGATCCAGTTATGAAGAATGCAACAAGCAAGAACTAGCTTAACCTGAGTGGAGTATGGGTAGAATGGCTTCTGATCCAGGATTTTAAACCTATTCTTCAGAGCTCCAAATGCCCTCTCAACAGTTACTCTAAGGCTGGAGTGTCTGAGATTAAACAGTTCCTGTGCAGTCCTAGGAAAGTTCCTACCAGAGAACTCGTTGAGATGGTACGTTGTTTTCCTGAAGGGTGGAAGAATAACCGGCCGACATGCATAGCTAGCATCTCCAAGGTAGTACTTGCCGTCGGGGATGTTGATCTCATCAGGTCGACTCATGCTGTCAGTGAGAATGTTTGCATCATGCGCTAACCACTCCCAGCCAGCTAGCACAAATATGAACTTCAGATCAAAGTCAACAGCAGCAAGCACATTCTAGCTTGTGTAGTGCTTCCTCCCCCTGTATGCTGCAGACTGTGACCTAGGAACTCTGGCAGTGACATGAGTACCATCTATTGCCCCAATGCAGTCCTGAAAATGGCATCACTAGCATGTGTTAGTGCTGAACTTGAGCAATACAAGCATATAAAGCCATGAAAAGTGTATATTGTCAATGCTCACCTTGAAGTATGGATACCATCTTGGGCTTCCGCGAATCTTGGCTGGAGTCTGGCCAGATGGTCTCCTGATCATCTCTCCTCTAAGCTCACCAACAGCAAAAAGCACCTGCTTGAAGTACCAAGAGATGGTCTCCATTGATCTCCTGAATGTGTTGTGAATGACCCTGAACCTCTGGTTATGGCCAACAACATGGAGGAACATGACCACTTGCTCTTCGACACTGGTGTTGATGCTATCTTGTAATAGGCCCCTTCTCCCGAAGGTCTCGACAAGCCTGACAAATGGTGCTATTTTCATTCTAAGCATCCATAGAGCCTCGACGTCATTGCAGTTGTAGATATAGTTCATATTTTGGATCCTCTCCTGTTCCCGGGGAAACAATGGACCATAGCGGATCAACGGTCTCCCAGCACGATGAACAGCTCTCTGGTGCATGAACATGACCCATGCCTGAATCACACTAATCAGTGCTGCTGCCTCGATTATCAGCCTCATCTGTGCGTCCATAACCTAGTTGACATCAACGGTTCGTTCAGTGGGAATCGATCCTACACCTAGCTTAAAGGCCTAACCACTGAGCTAACAAAGGGGGGAGGGGGTGCTGCTTACTGGCATCGGAGACGAGGACGGCGTAGGGGGAGCCATGGCACAGACTAGGTCGACCAGATGGTGGCCAACAGCAAGGGGAGCACCAGATCCGCCGCAAACACCGCCGCCGCCTATAGCGCAGATCTGAAATCGCAGCCGCCGCCGGTGGTGAGGCAGTAGCGAAGAAAGGGGGGCAGTGACTATGGGTGAGCGAGTGAAAGGGGGTGAGGCTAATTTGGCGCCGGGATGCCGCGCCAGATTTCCATCTCCCGCCATCCCCCCTCGCCCGCACCTCGCTCCCGCCCGTGCGACCTTGCGCCGCACTCAGCCTGGCTCCCGAGAAACTACCGATCCCAGGGTTTCCAGCGAGCCAGGCTCTAGGCTGCTTTGAGAGGCGTGCGATGCAGGCCCAACAAGGAACCCAGGCAAACAAACAAGCCTCTCCCTTCCCGCGCGGGCCTTGTTGGGCTCGGTGTGGGAAACCAAACACGCCCTTGATGCTTGTGAACTAAGCTATGACCAACATTAGTTATTGGGATTTGAATAAATTTATTCTTGAAGGCTCATCAAAGTGATATGAAAATATGTGGGATTATAACTATACGACCACATATGTGTATTAAGGACAGAAGTGTTAGGGTATGATTTGGCCTGAATAAGTTTATGAAGGAAATATGCCCTAGATGCAATAATAAAGTTATTATTTATTTCCTCATATCATGATAAATGTTTATTATTCATGCTATAATTGTATTAACCGGAAGAATGATACATGCGTGAATACATAGACAAACTTAATGTCACTAGTATGCCTCTACTTGACTAGCTCATTAATCAAAGATGGTTATGTTTCCTAACCATAGACATGTGTTGTCATTTGATTAACGGGATCACATCATTAGGAGAATGATGTGATTGACTTGACCCATTCCGTTAGCTTAGCACTTGATCGTTTAGTATGTTGCTATTGCTTTCTTCATGACTTATACAAGTTCGTATAACTATGAGATTATGCAACTCCCGTTTACCGGAGGAACACTTTGTGTGCTACCAAACGTCACAATGTAACTGGGTCATTATAAAGGAGCTCTACAGGTGTCTCCAAAGGTACATGTTGAGTTGGCGTATTTCCAGATTAGGTTTTGTCACTCCGATTGTCGGAGAGGTATCACTGGTCCCACTCGGTAATGCACATCACTATAAGCCTTGCAAGCAATGTAGCTAATGAGTTAGTTACGGAATTATGCATTACGTAACGAGTAAAGAGACTTGCCGGTAATGAGATTGAACTAGGTATTGAGATACCGACGATCGAATCTCGGGCAAGTAACATACCGATGACAAAGGGAACAACATATGTTGTTATGCGGTTTGACCAATAAAGATATTCATAGAATATGTAGGAGCCAATATGAGCATCCAGGTTCCGCTATTGGTTATTGACCGAAAACAGTTCTAGGTCATGTCTACCTAGTTCTCGAACCCGTAGGGTCCACACACTTAAGGTTTCGATGACAGTTATATTATGAGTTTATGAGTTTTGATATACCGAAGTTTGTTCGGAGTCCTGAATGAGATTACAGACATGACGAGGAGTCTCAAAATGGTCGAGACATGAAGATTGATATATTGGAAGCCTATATTTGGATATCGGAAGTGTTCCGGGTGAAATCGGGATTTTACCGGAGTACCGGAGGTTACCGGAACCCCCCGGGGGCTTAATGGGCCTACATGGGCCCGAGTGGAGAGGAAGAGAGGAGGCAAGGGGTTGGCCGCGCCCCCTCCCCTCCCTAGTCCGAATAGGACAAGGAGAGGGGGGGCGCCCCCCTTTCCTTCCTCTCTCCCTCCCCTTCCCCCCTTCTCCTACTCCAACTTGGAAAGAAGGGAGTCCTACTCCCGGTGGGAGTAGGACTTCCCCTTGGCGCGCCCTTCTTAGCCGGCCGCCTCCTCCCCCTCGGCTCCTTTATATACGGGGGCAGGGGGCACCTCTAGACACAACAATTGATCTCTTAATCTATTAGCCGTGTGCGGTGCCCCCCTCCACCATAGTCCTTGATAATATTGTAGCGGTGCTTAGGCGAAGCCCTGCGACCGTAGAACATCAAGATCGTCACCACGCCGTCGTGCTGATGAAACTCTTCCCCGACACCCTGCTGGATCAGAGTCCGGGGATCGTCATCGAGCTGAACTGTGCTAGAACTCGGAGGTGCCGTAGTTTCCGTGCTTGATCGGTCGGGTCGTGAAGACGTACGACTACATCAACCGCGTTGTTCTAACGCTTCCGCTTTCGGTCTACGAGGGTACATGGACAACACTCTCCCCTCTCGTTGCTATGCATCACCATGATCTTGCGCGTGCGTAGGAATTTTTTTGAAATTACTACGTTCCCCAACAGTGGCATCTGAGCCTGGTTTTATGCGTAGATGTCATATGCACGAGTAGAACACAAGTGAGTTGTGGGCGATGCAAGTCATACTGCTTACTAGCATGTCATACTTTGGTTCAGCGATATTGTGAGATGAAGCGGCCCGGACCGACATTACGCGTACGCTTACGCGAGACTGGTTTCACCGTTACAAGCACTCGTTGCTTAAAGGAGACTGGCGGGTGTTTGTCTCTCTCACTTTACTTGAACCGAGTGTGGCTACGCCCGGTCCTTGTGAAGGTTAAAACATCACTAACTTGGCGAACTATCGTTGCGGTTTTGATGCGTAGGTAAGAATGGTTCTTGCTCAGCCCGTAGCAGCCACGTAAAATTTGCAACAACAAAGTAGAGCACGTCTAACTTGTTTTTGCAGGGAATATTGTGATGTGATATGGTCAAGACGTGATGCTATATTTTATTGTATGAGATGATCATGTTTTGTAACCAAGTTATCGGCAACTGGCAGGAGCCATATGGTCGTCGCTTTATTGTATGAAATGCAAACGCCCTGTAATTGCTTTACTTTATCACTAAGCGGTAGCGATAGTCGTAGAAGCAATAGATGGCGTAACGACAATGATGCTACGATGGAGATCAAGGTGTCGCGCCGGTGACGATGGTGATCACGACGGTGCTTCGGAGATGGAGATCACAAGCACAAGATGATGATGGCCATATCATATCACTTACATTGATTGCATGTGATGTTTATCCTTTATGCATCTTATCTTGCTTTGATTGACGGTAGCATTTTAAGATGATCTCTCACTAAATTATCAAGAAGTGTTCTCCCTAAGCATGCACCGTTGCGAAAGTTCTTCGCGCTGAGACACCACGTGATGATCGGGTGTGATAGGCTCTACGTTCAAATACAACGGGTGCAAAACAGTTGCACACGCGGAGTACTCAGGTTAAACTTGACGAGCCTAGCATATACACTTATTGCCTCGGAACACGGAGACCGAAAGGTCAAACGTGAATCATATAGTAGATATGATCAACATAGTGATGTTCACCATTGAAACTACTCCATCTCACATGATGATTGAACATGGTTTAGTTGATTTGGATCACGTGATCACTTAGATGACTAGAGAGATCTCTGTCTAAGTGGGAGTTCTTTAGTAATATGATTAATTGAACTTAAATTTATCATGAACTTAGTACCTGATAGTATTTTGCTTGTCTATGTTTGTTGCAGATAGATGGCTCATGCTGTTGTTTCGTTGAATTTTAATGCGTTCCTTGAGAAAGCTAAGTTGAAAGATGATGCTAGCAATTACACGGACGGGGTCCGTAACTTGAGGATTATCCTCATTGCTGCACAGAAGAATTACGTCCTGGAAGCACCGCTGGGTGCCAGGCCTGCTGCAGATGCAACTGACGATGTTAAGAACGTCTGGCAGAGCAAAGCTGATGACTACTCGGTAGTTCAGTGTGCCATGCTTTACGGCTTGGAGCCGGGTCTTCAACGACGTTTTGAACGTCATGGAGCATATGAGATGTTCCAGGAGTTGAAGTTAATATTTCAAGCAAATGCCCGGATTGAGAGATATGAAGTCTCCAATAAGTTCTATAGTTGTAAGATGGAGGAGAATAATTCTGTCAGTGAACACATACTCAAAATGTCTGGGTATAATAATCACTTGATTCAACTGGGAGTTAATCTTCCTGATGATAGTGTCATTGACAGAATTCTTCAATCACTGCCACCAAGCTACAAGAGCTTCGTGATGAACTATAATATGCAAGGGATGGACGAGACTATTCCCGAGCTCTTCGCAATGCTAAAAGCTGCAGAGGTAGAAATCAAGAAGGAGCATCAAGTGTTGATGGTCAATAAGACCACCGGTTTCAAGAAAAAGGGCAAAGGGAAGAAGAAGGGGAATTTAAAGAAGAACAGCAAACAAGTTGCTGCTCAAGAGAAGAAACCCAAGTCTGGACCTAAGCCTGAGACTGAGTGCTTCTACTACAAGCAGACTGGACACTGGAAGCGGAACTGCCCCAAGTATTTGGCGGATAAGAAGGATGGCAAAGTGAACAAAGGTATATGTGATATACATGTTATTGATGTGTACCTTACTAATGCTCGCAGTAGCACCTGGGTATTTGATACTGGTTCCGTTGCTAATATTTGCAACTCGAAATAGGGACTACGGATTAAGCAAAGATTGGCTAAGGACGAGGTGACGATGCGCGTGGGAAATGGTTCCAAAGTCGATGTGATCGCGGTCGGCACGCTACCTCTACATCTACCATCGGGATTAGTTTTAGACCTAAATAATTGTTATTTGGTGCCAGCGTTAAGCATGAACATTATATCTGGATCTTGTTTGATGTGAGACGGTTATTCATTTAAATCAGAGAATAATGGTTGTTCTATTTATATGAGTAATATCTTTTATGGTCATGCACCCTCGAAGAGTGGTCTATTTTTATTAAATCTCGATAGTAGTGATACACATATCCATAATGTTGAAGCCAAAAGATGCAGAGTTGATAATGATAGTGCAACTTATTTGTGGCACTGCCATTTGGGTCATATCGGTGTAAAGCGCATGAAGAAACTCCACACTGATGGACTTCTGGAATCACTTGATTATGAATAACTTGGTACTTACGAACCATGCCTCATGGGCAAGATGACTAAAACGCCGTTCTCCGGAACTATGGAGCGAGCAACTGATTTGTGGGAAATCATACATACTGATGTATGTGGTCCAATGAATATTGAGGCTCGCGGCGGGTATCGTTATTTTCTCACCTTCACAGATGATTTGAGCAGATATGGGTATATCTACTTGATGAAACACAAGTCTGAAACATTTGAAAATTTCAAAGAATTTCAGAGTGAAGTGGAAAATCATCGTAACAAGAAAATAAAATTTCTACGATCTGATCATGGAGAAGAATATTTGAGTTACGAGTTTGGTTTACATTTGAAGCAATGCGGAATAGTTTCGCAACTCACGCCACCCGGAACACCACAACGAAATAGTGTGTCCGAACATCGTAACCGTACTTTACTAGATATGGTGCGATCTATGATGTCTCTTACTGATTTACCGCTATTGTTTTGGGGTTATGCTTTAGAGACGGCCGCATTCACGTTAAATAGGGCACCATCAAAATCCGTTGAGACGACACCTTATGAACTATGGTTTGGCAAGAAACCAAAGTTGTCGTTTCTTAAAGTTTGGGGCTGCGATGCTTATGTGAAGAAACTTCAGCCAGATAAGCTCGAACCCAAATCGGAGAAATGTGTCTTCATAGGATACCCAAAAGAAACTATTGGGTACACCTTCTATCACAAATCTGAGGGCAAGATTTTTGTTGCTAAATTCGGATCCTTTCTAGAGAAGGAGTTTCTCTCGAAAGAAGTGAGTGGGAGGAAGGTAGAACTTGATGAGGTAGCTGTACCTGCTCCCTTATTGGAAAGTAGTTCATCACAAGAACCGGTTCCTATGACAAATACACCAATCAGTGAGGAAGCTAATGATATTGATCATGAAACTTCAGATCAAGTTACTACCGAACCTCGTAGGTCTACTAGAGTAAGATCCGCACCAGAGTGGCACAGTAATCCTATTCTGGAAGTCATGTTACTTGACCATGGCAAACCTACGAACTATGAGGAAGCGATGATGAGCCCAGATTCCGAAAAATGGCTTGAGGCCATGAAATATGAGATGGGATCCATGTATGAGAACAAAGTATGGACTTTGGTTGACTTGCCCGATGATCGGCAAGCCATCGACGATAAATTGATCTTCAAGAAGAAGACTGACGCTGATGGTAATATAACTGTCTACAAAGCTCGACTTGTTGCGAAAGGTTTTCGACAAGTTCAAGGGGTTGACTACGATGAGACTTTCTCACCCGTAGCAATGCTTAAGTCTGTCCGAATCATGTTAGCAATTGCCGCATTTTATGATTATGAAATTTGGCAAATGGATGTCAAAACCGCATTCCTGAATGGATTTCTGGAAGAAGAGTTGTATATGATGCAACCGGAAGGTTTTGTCGATCCAAAAGGTGCTAACAAAGTGTGGAAGCTCCAGCTATCCATTTATGGATTGGTGCAAGCATCTTGGAGTTGGAATAAACACTTTGATAGTGTGATCAAAGCATATGGTTTAATACAGACTTTTGGAGAAGCCTGTATTTACAAGAAAGTGAGTGGGAGCTCTGTAGCATTTCTGATATTATATGTGGATGACATATTGTTAATTGGAAATGATATAGAGTTTCTGGATAGCATAAAGGGATATTTGAATAAAAGTTTTTCGATGAAAGACCTCGGTGAAGCTGCTTACATATTGGGCATCAAGATCTATAGAGATAGATCAAGATGCTTAATTGGACTTTCACAAAGCACATACCTTGATAAAGTTTTGGAAAAGTTCAAAATGGATCAGGCAAAGAAAGGGTTCTTACCTGTAGTACAAGGTGTGAAGTTGAGTCAGACTCAATGCCCGACCACAGCAGAGGATAGAGAGAAAATGAAAGATGTTCCCTATGTTTCAGCCATAGGCTCTATCATGTATGCAATGCTGTGTACCAGACCTGGCGTATGCTTAGCAATAAGCTTGGCAGGTAGGTACCAAAGCAATCCAGGAGTGGATCACTAGACAGCGGTCAAGAATATCCTGAAATACCTGAAAAGGACTAAGGATATGTTTCTCGTTTATGGAGGTGACAAAGAGCTAGTCGTAAATGGTTACGTCGATGCAAGCTTTGACACTGATCCGGACGATTCTAAATCACAAACTGGATACGTGTTTATATTGAACGGTGGAGCTGTCAGTTGGTGCAGTTCTAAACAAAGCGTCGTGGCGGGATCTACATGTGAAGCGGAGTACATAGCTGCTTCGGAAGCAGCAAATGAAGGAGCCTGGATGAAAGAGTTCATTTCCGATCTAGGTGTCATACCTAGTGCATCGGGACCAATGAAGATCTTCTGTCACAATACTAGTGCAATTGCCTTGGCAAAGGAATCCAGATTTCACAAGAGGACCAATCACATCAAGAGACGCTTCAATTCCATCCGGGATCAAGTCCAGGTGGGAGACATAGAGATTTGCAAGATACATACGAATCTGAATGTTGCAGACCCGTTGACTAAGCCTCTTCCACGAGAAAAACATGATCAACACCAAGACTCCATGTGTGTTAGAATCATTACTGTGTAATCTAGATTATTGACTCTAGTGCAAGAGGGAGACTGAAGGAAAGATTCCCTAGAGGCAATAATAAAGTTATTATTTATTTCCTCATATCATGATAAATGTTTATTATTCATGCTATAATTGTATTAACCGGAAGCATGATACAAGATGGTTATGCCTCTACTTGACTAGATCATTAATCAAAGATGGTTATGTTTCCTAACCATAGACATGTGTTGTCATTTGATTAACGGGATCACATCATTAGGAGAATGATGTGATTGACTTGACCCATTCCGTTAGCTTAGCACTTGATCGTTTAGTATGTTGCTATTGCTTTCTTCATGACTTATACAAGTTCGTATAACTATGAGATTATGCAACTCCCGTTTACCGGAGGAACACTTTGTGTGCTACCAAACGTCACAATGTAACTGGGTGATTATAAAGGAGCTCTACAGGTGTCTCCAAAGGTACATGTTGAGTTGGCATATTTCGAGATTAGGTTTTGTCACTCCGATTGTCGGAGAGGTATCTCTGGGCCCTCTCGGTAATGCACATCACTATAAGCCTTGCAAGCAATGTAGCTAATGAGTTAGTTACGGAATGATGCATTACATAACGAGTAAAGAGACTTGCCGGTAACGAGATTGAACTAGATATTGAGATACCGATGATCGAATCTCGGGCAAGTAACATACCGATGACAAAGGGAACAACGTATGTTGTTATGCGGTTTGATCGGTAAAGATCTTCGTAGAATATGTAGGAGCCAATATGAGCATCCAGGTTCCGCTATTGGTTATTGACCGGAAACAGTTCTAGGTCATGTCTCTGTTCTCGAACCCGTAGGGTCCGCACGCTTAAGGTTTCAATGATAGTTATATTATGAGTTTATGAGTTTTGATGTACAGAAGTTTGTTCGGAGTCCCGAATGAGATTACGGACATGACGAGGAGTCTCAAAATGGTCGAGACATGAAGATTGATATATTGGAAGCCTATATTTGGATATCGGAAGTGTTCCGGGTGAAATCGGGATTTTACCGGAGTACCGGGAGGTTACCGGAATCCCCCGGGGGCTTAATGGGCCTACACGGGCCCTAGTGGAGAGGAAGAGAGGAGGCAAGGGGTCGGCCGCTCCCCCTCCGCTCCCTAGTCTGAATAGGACAAGGACAGGGGGGCGGCACCCCCCTTTCCTTCCTCTCTCCCTCCCCTTCCCCCCTTCTCCTACTCCAACTAGGAAAGAAGGGAGTCCTACTCCCGATGGGAGTAGGACTCCCCCTTGGCGCGCCCTCCTTGGCCGGCCGCCCCCTCCCCCTTGGCTCCTTTATATACGGGGGCAGGGGGGCACCTCTAGACACAATAATTGATCTCTTGATCTCTTAGCCGTGTGCGGTGCCCCCCTCCACCATAGTCCTCGATAATATTGTAGCGGTGCTTAGGCGAAGCCCTGCGACGGTAGAACATCAAGATCGTCACCACGCCGTCGTGCTGACGAAACTCTTCCCCGACACCCTGCTGGATCAGAGTCCGGGGATCGTCATCGAGATGAACGTGTGCTAGAACTCGGAGGTGCCGTAGTTTCGGTGCTTGATCCGTCGGTCCGTGACGACGTACGACGACATCAACCGCGTTATTCTAACGCTTCCGCTTTCGGTCTACGAGGGTACGTGGACAACACTCTCCCCTCTCGTTGCTATGCATCACCATGATCTTGCGTGTGCGTAGGAATTTTTTTGAAATTACTACGTTCCCCAACAGTTTAAACACTTACATTTTTAATTAGATGAAGAGTTTTTTATCTTAGGCAAGGGTTGCAACCCCGATACCTCTACACCTCTATCCACCCCCATTTATGTTCCTTCTTAAGATTGACACGATTTCTTAATTAAGTGGCGGCCAAATAAAACATGATCTTAGTCATAGTAATATTTCGCGAATACTTCTAACTCAGAATAAGTTAAATATGTTTGTATATTGGGCCATTTGCATTTCTGTCCCTAACTCGAACCACCTACTCAGAGTTGCCCCTAATTTCGAAGCATGCTCAAATTTGCCCCCTCTGTCGTCAAGTCGGCTTATAGAAATGCCCTTCCATGTCGTTACCATCCCGTCAAAGGGCTTTGACCTTCCGAACAAACAGCAAAAAAAAATCTGAAATTTTGTGGGACCGAAGATACTCGTGGTGTTTGGACATTCCAGGAGCCCGTGCGAAAGGAAAGAATTTAATATATATGCCTGTGAAGAGTAAATTCGAAAAAATAGCAAAATAATAAAAATAATATGAAATTTTGCGAGATCAAAGACGCTCATGTGTCCAAGGTGCGTGCAAATTTTTGTGGTGTTTGAACATTGCAGGAGCTCGTGGAGAAAAAAAATCAAAATTTGGCTCGAAAAAACTTTCAAAAAATGCACTATTTTGTTTTGTTGGCTAGAGCTCCTCGCATGTCATTTGATCACAAAAAATTGCACGCACCTTGCACACCCGAGCATCTTCGATCCCGCAAAATTTCAGTTTTTTTTTATTTTTGTTGCTATTTCTGTTTTAATTTACTGTTCATGGGCATACAAATTAAATTCTTTCCTTTCTCACGGGCTCTTGGAACGTCCAAACACCATGAAATTTGCACGCACCTTGCGCACTCCAGTATCGTCGATCCCATAAAATTTCAGTTTTTTTTTATTTTTTTGCTATTCTTTTGGACGGTCAAAGCCCTTTGACCGGACGGTAACGGCTCGGAAGGGCATTTCTATAAGGTGACTTCACGGAAAAGGGGTAATTTTGAGCATGCTTCAAAATTGGGGCCAAATATGAGTAGTGGGTTCGAGTTAGGGACAAATGTAAAAGACCCTTGTATATTTGACCATTTTCTTATTGTTGTCTTTTCATTTGCCTTTTGCTAGATTGCGATGTGGTCCCATGTGATAGCCTATCGCTCATTCGCTGAACTTTTATAAGGAGTATTTTTTTTGTAATTACAAGAAACAAGATTGTGTTCCAATTGTTTAAAAAGGTGATTATAAACCACTTCCTGACAAGAACGGTGATGAAATTTTCTTACGTTATAGTTTGTCAATAGGTTGTTGTTCTGTATCTAAAAGTACTTCTCGTTCAATTTATAAGGGACAATACACATAGTGGATGTCCTTTATTTGCACAGAAACCAAAATAACCAACGTACGACCTTTAGCGGGAATATGTTTCTTGGTTAGGAAGATAGAAATTGACATTCTGTATTAGACTGCTCAAAGAAAATACAATATGGGGTTTGAGAAAATGTTTTGGCCTAACTCTCCAATAGACGAAAAAAAACACGTACAAGAATTTTACAAAGACCATTGCCCTAAAATATAAAGAGCTTCATAGCAAATTTCCTCCAAGATCCTAGCATTATGAAATTTATGCATAAATAATTTATTTCGATGAAGACCTCAATGTTAGGGATAACAGAAGTTTGATAATATTTGCCCAAGTGTGTAACATGGCACTTGCTTATGTTATCTCGTTATTACTACATAAATTTAAGTTCTAAGGATATTACCCGAGGAGTAAAATGCCTCAAATTACTGAATATCAAATGAAATAAAACAATGAGGATTGCTTATAATTCATGTTTTTATGAACGTAAAAAATGGAGGAAATTTCTGATGAGATTTCTGGACTATTTTTCAAAAAGGGGGTTGAAAAAAGAGATGTTAAATTGCACCCAACACCAAAAGGGTTCTTTTAAATTATTTAACAGAACACACAATGCTGAAAGAAACATAGAATTGTATTCCGCCCATATAAAAAATAGTTAATTTTCTTGAATCTCCCTTTGTCAGAAATTAATTACTTTGACTTTGAATACCACTTCAATTATTTAGATTGAAACGGTAAAAAAATGTATATAGCTTTGTCTCAAAAAGTATTTCATCAATATGACTAGTTTATTAGTTTTTATACATGTATTAGAATATAAATTAGTTGTAAAATTACGTCATGGAAACCTTGCCTATATTTGATATGGAGGGTGTAATTGCATGGCTTCCTGGACCTTAGAAGAAACAAGACCACATGAATTGCCTACAATACTTATTCTGATTCATCTGTGTGTGTGCCCCCACACACACACACACTCAGACACGTGTTGTATTCACAAATAAATCTGCCCCATATAAATTGACGGTGCAGCCCTATGATCCAAAACACAAGAAGTAGTATTTCCTTTGGATAGAGATCGATAGATTATGTCATGTATAACTCATTTACAATATTTAACTAGCTAATAAGTCTTGGTTGGACAAATCAAGATGAGATAACATCACTTGCTTTGTTGTGTTGAAGGCTTGAAGCTATAACTTGTACAGAAAATACAAGTGACATGGAAAATGTGGATTGTACTATCCGGTGCACTCAATTTTCTTCGCCAATCCAGAAAGTTGTGCAAAATAATTTAGTTACTGGCTTGTCCATGGTTTTCATTTTTTGCCTTTTTCGCAGGCATACAGAGGTGTGTTTATTTGGTGAGTATAATTTGCTGACAATATGAATTTGAGTCAGACTCTAGCAAAGATTCTCTGAATCTGGTTCAGATTCTCATATGTTGAGGTATCACTTTACCAAATTGGAAATTAAAATGACCAAGATTTCTGAAATATCAATGATTTCTTTTTTTGAAAGGAATATAGTAATATCGAGAAGATACCAATCACGTAATATCAGCACCAACACCATATCAAAAGCTCGTCAAGATATCATGGATGCGCGCAACCAAATTATTACAAGAAAAGCATGACCACAAACACAACTAGGACAACGCATAAATGAGCAACAACACCAACCACTCTCTTGGCATTACATAAAATTGCGTGATATGTTCTTCAATACAGAAGCCTCGAAAGGGAATAACACATTCGTGGTGCCATTGCCAGATCCAACCACTGAAAGCTAGATATTTGGTTTTCACACCGAAGGACAAGTCTGAGCAAACTCGAAGCAATTCATGGAAGAAGGGAACCAGCTGTAAGGACCTCAATTGCTAGGTACAACCAACTAAGGTCTCGTTTGATTCATAGCATATGAATATATCATATGAAAGTCATAGAAAATAAGGTGGCATGTATCTCTGTTTCTATATAGGAAAAGAAATGCCATTTGGTTCATAGGATATTATTTTCTTCACTGCGCAGATCAAGCTACTACACACTACATGAGCCGGTCCAAGGACAAGCACTCAAGTTTCATCATAGCTTAATAGCCGGCCTCGTCGTTGTGGTGCATCAAATATCCGGTGAAAACTTCCGATGTGACACTCCCGTGCTGCATCTGTACGAGTCACAATATACTGGCCTCAACCTCACCGCCAGGGGCGGACCTGGAGGCTGGAGCTAATGCCACCCTGATGCACCATTTTAACATGGCGTAATTCTAGCAACGTCATATTGAATAAAGATGTGTTTCATAACTTCTAACACATATTATCGGACATATATAATAGAAGGCAATGTATACAAATAAAATATAGCAGTTAAAATACATAGGGTTCGCTACAATTAGGGGTTTAATCGGCTAGTTACAACTTACAAGATCTTTTTTTCACAAACAGTTACAACTTACAACTTCATTACATAATAAAGCGGGTTCATTGTTCATACCAAATCATTTTAGCAACTTACAGGTATGTTTACAAAAAACAAACACGAACTGCGGAGGACAAAATAGGACCAACAATAGTCTGTGGAAATTGTTTACTGCGTGTGGCGTGCCTGCCCGGGCCGTTGGCATCTTCGCGCTAATTGGCTGGTGAAAGGTCGGTGTGCTTGGGTGTGGCCGAGTGGGTGTCCTTGCATGGGTGCTGCCGTGCTGGCCGGCGTCCGGCGTGTCCTTGTCGTCGCCGTTGATGTGGCTGCCGGCGCGACCGAGCGAGGAGTCAGTTGGGAATGGAAGAACCTGCGTCGTAGGATTCTATGAAGCGTAGGCATCTACAGGAGCTCGGGAGCTGAGATCGATCGATCAAATGGATCGATCAAAACGATGCTAGGATCGCTAAAACATGGAAGCGGCCTAATAAGGGTCACATGTGCGTTCAGCCCGTTCAAGTAGCCTGGCTGGGGAGCCTGGATAATGGACCCTGACGCACTCCCCTCGCCCAACGCTGATGCCCATGGGCTTTTTAATGGCAGGCGATTGTGCACCCGCTTGCGACACTGATGAAGTCATCACTATCGAAACTTTGTCTTACGCGTGAGAAAAAAAGGCACGGCCTCGCACCCTTCGCGTATTTGTTACTGATTGAAAAAATACCCGCTCGATTCATAGCGCAGCACTCGAAATGGTCGTTGCTTCTGACCGTTGCGATCCGCACCTATATATACATACTGCCAGGCAGCTAGCCATCCATATCTTGGCAAGAAAACTAGTTAGCCACAGCGTCGTCGCGCTCATCAAAAGCGCAAAACCCTCGCACGACATGACCTCCAACGGCGCACCAAACCCATGGCGGCTGCCTCCTCCTCTGCCACCGCCGCTGCCACAGGGGGGCTACCGGTGCTATTGGTGCGGTAAGTGGTGGCCAACAGTCCCGGCCCTTGGAGGCCACATGTCCTCTCGTCGCTGCGCCAACAAGCGCCGCCGCCGCCAGGAGGATGCGCCGGTAAGCCAGCCCCTGCCCATCTCGACTGCCCCCGACTCGACTCTGTCTGCTCTAATCGACCATGCCTGTATTTTGCGCAGGTGGGGTCATGGCTATTGGCTCCGAACCGCGTGTTCTGGGAGGAGTACCGCCATGGAGGGCGCCCTCCGGTGGAGATAAACTTCCTTGGGCTTTTGGCGAGCCGGTCATGGAGGGCGCCAGCGCCACAGCCGGTCATGGACCACGAGGATGCAGAGCCGCAGGTTCTCGACCTGACCTTGAGGCTCTGATCGGTCCGTGCAAGGCGCGTATTGCTGGTTGCTGCCTAGTCTGATTAGACAGCAAGGAATATTCAAACTTGGTTCGTGTCAGCGTTTGCTGTGTTTAAGCTATATCTTACTGTGTTCTTCGCTACTCGGATGAATATCGTCCATGTTTATGATTCAATCGCCTTTAGTTTGTTTAATACTATAATGTACTATTCCGCAAAAAAAAAAAACTATATTGTACTAAAAGAGTGTTCTTTGCTGTGATCTTCTGATCTTTGGTGTTGGAATAGATCTCAAAGGAAAGAAATATAAGCCATTATTTGTTGCGTTTGCATCCAAGTTTTTTTAGCACGTGTGTAATATTCAAACTTGGTTCAGATTTTTTGTTCTACAGCAAAACTTGGTTTACATTGTTTGTCGTAGATCATTACTTTCTTAAAATGATGAAGCGATAAAATTTTGGCTCCATATCCCGTTTTCACAATAAGTTTCTTTCATCGATGTAAAAACGAATCTTTACTCACGCAAAAAGGCAAGTCGATCGACGTTGGGATCGATTGCATGCAGACGTTAACGCGCGTTCACCTGTTTCCTTCTTTTTATCCGTATGCATCTCACTCTCAGCCATTAGCTTCTTACCATTCTAGCTACTTATTACCATTCTATAGGAAGAAGGGTGGACATCCCTGGACTCTCTCTACCCTTCATTGAGCTGGCCTATACTAATGTCATTAATACTATGAGCTGGTTAATTAATATCGTATATACAATTAATCCAAGGAGATCTCATTTTCTTCTCTCAATAGATGGTATAGATTTCATCAACTTATTGGTATTATACCCATGTTGAATATTTGTTAATTCTATATCAAATTTTTGTCACGAGTTAATACCACTTTTAGTACATAAAACCCAACCGGTTATTTTCACGAGTTAATACCGCACGCCTTGCTAACCAACCCAACCGATAACAACAGTTCTTCAACACGTAAGACGAGCCTTTCATATCTTTGGTACTCCACAGTCCACACACAGAGTGAGGCGGGTCGCCGTTGTCTTCACCTTAAGCATGCAACAAGAGGCACATGCCGGCCAGCCTGCGCTCTTAGACGTAGCCGAAGCAGTAGTCCAGCGCTGGAGCTTACACCATGCCCCAATCACTCACCGCCGACGTGGCCGACGTGCTCAAGTTCGCGGTGGGTCTCGCGCGCCGGCGTGGCCATGTACACGTCACGCCGCCGCTGAGCTTCGCATGCGGTCACGTCTTGTCGCTCATCCAGCCCACCCCAGCGCTCTCTAATATGCTCGTCGCCCTGGTGCAACAGCAAGAGGCGCGCAGCAGCCGCCACAGCCGCTCCTTCGCCATCAAAGTGGATCTCGACCAGCTCATCATTTTCATTCTTGACGACCCCGGCCAGCGTAAGCCGCGTGATGCGGGAGGCCAGGTTCTCCAACGCTACCGTCAGGAGCTACCTCGAGGAGGAGGGCGCGCTCACATGATGTCCTCTTACTCGGTGCACGACTGTAGAACCCTATCCCGCATGCCTCGCAAAACTCCATGTCGCCAACGCATGCAAGCTCTGCTTGGCCATCGACGTTGGGCACCAATGCGCCTAGGTCGCGTCCGTATATGGACGTGTCTGTCATGGGTCAGAGTTATTGTGTGTTTCTCGCCAGCACACATCAGAAGCAACGTGCGTACATATATGCATCTCCAAGATGAATCAACATGCCTCCTTCACCTCCTCTCGTGTGTTTGCTGCGTGAACTTGTGCATCTACTCCGACAGAAAGTAGTAACGGCGTACTACCTCGTTAGGCAGACCGAGCTCCCGTGCATGTCTCGCCTCGGGCTACCAAGGAAACACTAGTAAGAGCAACTCCAACGCGCCGATCCATTTCATCCGCGCATATCCGTTTGGGTCGCCGTGGACAGAAAAGTCGGTCAAACGCGTTGATTTAAGCAGACACGCGTCCACTTTTCATCGGTCTGGTGACCCATTTTTGGCCCAAATTTGGGCCTCATTTATGTCGGCACGACACGAAGCGGATGCGCGCGACGCACGCCTATTCCTCCCTCTGGCCCGCCTGTCGGTGGGACATTGAGCATTCTCTTCCACCCCATCGACAGCAAGCCCTCGCCCGCCCCATCCTGTCGCCGTTGCTGCCCAGTTTCGGTGCCAGCAATTCATGCCCACACACCTCCCCCGCACGCCGCCGCCTCCCACGTCGCCGCCACCACCGCCTCGCCGCCGGGCCACCGCAGCCCCCCCTCCCACCCCAACGTTGCCGCGAGCACGAAGTAACCCCCGCGCCTTCGGCGAGCTCCTTCGTCTGACGAAGCCACGCTTGCATGACGCCGCCAGGCCAGCTACCTGGTCCAAGGGAGGAGCGCGTCTCTTCGCCGACGCCGGTAAGCTGTTCGATAATTTGTCCCCAAGGTACAAATGGACTCTACCAACGAGTTCTTTTTTCACAATTTCCTCTGCGACTCCGTGATTCCTCATCCGACTATTGGGAAGACAATCCCCACCCCTGTAGGAGAGAAGAGGAAGAGATTTTCCCAGGAGCAAGAAAGTGCTAGGAAGGATGTCGAGCGTGCCTTTGGGTTCTGCAATCTCGATGGGGCATCGCTCGGTATCCCGCTAGAACTTGGATCGCCAAGACGTTGTCGGAGGGTGATGGTTGCTTGTGTGATCATGCACAATATGATCGTAGAGGATGAGCGCCCGGAACATATCTACGATCAAGAGTTTCATTTCTAGGGTGACAATGTTGTGCCTGAGCATGGAGGAGGAGCGGCAATGTTTGCACATTTCATCCAATTTCAACATCAAAAGCGTGATTGGGAAACTCACATTCAGCTGCAAGATGATTTGGTTGAGCATATGTGGGCTCATGTTGGCAGCCAATAGATGTATCTTTCTTTTAAATATATTTAAGACAATTTATTTTTTATTCGGTTTGTAAACTACGATAAATTTATTTGGGTTGTGGAACTATACTATATTTCTTTGTTTGTGAAACTAGGCAAAATGTGTGTATATTTGCTGAAACAGGACGACAAGCCAACAACGCAAGCAAATATGGGTATGCGCATTGGACGCACTGCCGACCCAAATAAAAAAGAAAGCGGACGCTGAGCAGGCGACCGACCCAAACAAACGAAAAGCGGACAAATTAAGTGTCTGTTTGGACCGGCGCGTTGGAGGTGCTCTAACGGCGTACTACCTCGTTATGCAGACCGAGCTCCCGTGCATGTCCCGGCTCGTCGACCTCGGCGTGGTGCAGCTCCCTCCTAGAGCTGCTGCTGGACATCGACATGGGTAGGAAGGAGAAGGCGCTGGCCTTTCTTGGACTGTCTGATCCTTACAATGCAAGGTGCGCGACCAAGCGTCTGCGTAGCGCAGGCGCTTTCTGACGGAAGTAGCTAGATGCAGCACACGTTGACGTGCAGCCATGCACGTGATCAACTGTGGTAGAAATTTCTTTTCCCAAAGATAATTTATTAAGTACACTATGCCCTCTAATTTTTAAGCCCTCGCACGTAATTGCAATGAAGGAAATACCGTGTTGCAAGATTTATCTTCGGTCTTCTTCAAATACTATAGAAGTTATATCATGCTAATAGCGTGCCATATTTGAAAATAGCATTTTGTAGAAAAATGTCAAAAATACACACACACACACACACACACACACATATATATATATATATATATATATATATATATATATATATATATATATATATATATATATATATCAAACAAAAATTAAGGCTTTTATAATTTATAAGGAAAGGGAACACTTCTAGTTAAACAGACAACCATACGAAAGATAGGATAAGGCATGTACACACCTAATTTGCTAGGAAAGGGAATACCCCTAATGAAACAGTGAAGCATCAGTGGCTGACTTGTCGGCGTGGGCGGCATGGTGGACATTCGCGTTGTCTTGCTAGAGTTGGACGCGTGGCTGGTGCCGCCAATTGTAAAGGGGATTAAGAGAAGCTGTGGCCACATACAAACTGCCACTACTGCCTCGCTCATGAGCTGGTGGGAAATTGGCGACTATTTGGCTGGGTTAGGTTGTACGAGTTGCGTTCGAGTATGAGAGAGAGAGAGTTGAACCGATGCCTTCGTTTAGCGTTGAAATAGCGCACTATAGCACCGTAGCGAGCACATTAACTAAAATGTAACGTGGCCCTTCTAGATACATTGCAGCAACACGCGCTATACATCGAAATATCACGCTATTTTATCGGTGCTTAATTGAGGTCTTCAATTTAGAATTTGGTCATCCAATTTTGACCGGATCAATAGTTTTTCAAGAAGTTCTCTCATTCAATTCTTTTAGTTCAGTATAGTCTCTAATTTTGGAGTTGTCATATTCAATTGAGGTATTCAATTTTGAAATTGGTTCACAGTTTGACCAGGTCAATGATTTTTTAATTAGTCAGCAACAACCGGCCTATAATTAGCCAGTGCACGCGAGAGGGACGCTCGCCCCGCCTTTCTCGAGTACACCAGCTTAGCGTTGGGCAAAGAGGCCGATAGGCAGATCCGTCCTGCCCATTGCATGCGTAGCCACGCACGCGACCTCGCACGTTGGCGCGGCAATAACCGCCGCATGACGATGGCCCTATCCGTACCCACGGTCCACTCGTCATGGACCCTCAAAGCTAGCCGCCAGGGTGCGCGCCATTTAGGCAGATCGGACATCGCTGAGAGCCCAAAGAGCCAGCCGCAACACGCGACCACGCAGCAGACCCTGCAGGGGGCACTCTCGCCCGCGGAGGCTCCAAGGAGGCGGGTACTCCTATATCCTTTATAGGTGCGGCGTTGGCTATGAACTGTGTGTGTTCGTTGTGAATGCGTAAATGTTCGTTGTGAATGCATAAATGAACTGTGTGCGTTCGTTGTGAATGCGTAAATGTTGGCGATAATTGTGTTATTTCTGTTTGCATTGCTGGTAAACAAATGTAAATATAGCGTAGACGTGCAAAAGAGAACGGAATTGATATCACTGACTTGCAAGTGGTTAGTACCGTACCAAAAGTGTGTCAGTGTTGATACAATTTGGCGGTTCAATGCTACTCGGATCTGTAGTAGTGAGAGGAGTCCATGCATGTCATGGATGGCGGCGAGCTCAACGTCAGATATGGACTATTGTGCGCCAACATGGTTGATTTCTTTCAGGTTTTGTTTAGGGAGTGTTCGAGTTTGCTTTTGGACGGCGTTGTTCCCATCTAGGAATAATGTTCTCTCTACTCTTTCATATTTTTCTTGGTGTGCTTATCATCGACCAAGTGTGTGTGTAGCCATGCCTTCGACGGGTCTTGTGGGATGTGATCGGTCTAGGTTTATGGTGAATCCGTCTGGATTCCGCCGTCGTTTGTGGTATTTGAGTTTCAACATGCCCTTATCCGTGTTTTGTTCTTCGGGGCGGCGATTTGCTTCATAGGTCACGGCCGCCGGCATCTCCTGTGTGCACTGACGACTTCCCGGCCACTGCTTCTACAAACTCCTGGATTTTAAAAAGTTTGCTCCAACAAGGCGAAGACCCAAAGGTGGAAGAAATCTTCGGCACCTCCAAGAATTTGAACGTAATTATTATTTTTGAATGAGTTTATTTGCCAGGACACGTGAAACTTAATGTATGGGCTTAGTCCTTTTTCGCCACAACAACAACAATAACATAGCTCACACTGCAAGCACGTTCTTCTGCTTGCAGGCCGATGAACAGTTGTGTTTAGAGGACTCATTATATATTGTCTTACTTGCTTCAGAACGCATGATTTATATATATAGACCTTTTTTCTATTGTACCTCCTCAGTAAAGAAATATAAGAGCATTTAGATCACTACTTTAATGATCTAAACGCTCTTATATTTGTTTACGGAGGGAGTACTTATGAAAACGCACAAGTATTCGCAAAATTTTCTCAGCCTACGGTACCTGGACTTCCGAAGGAAGCAGCATCCGAACTCCCGGAGTGGGTGGTTTTTTTTTTTTTAGAAAACTGAGTCGCTGGTTGACTTGACCGTATGTCGCTCGCCTATATAAAGTAAACCCCTCGCCACTTCACAGGCCGGCCCTAGCCCTAGGGCTTCTCTCCTGTCGCCTTAGACAATCGTTCGTCATGTCCTCGACCAGCAGCTCACCAAACCCAGGGCCACGCCCGCCGCCGCCCCAGCCCGCTAATCCCGAGGTTTTCCCGTGCCCCCGCTGCGGCGTGGTGTGGAGAACGCACCAGGCCCTCGGAGGCCACATGTCGAGGAACTCCTGTGCCCCCGGCCGCCCGAACCCGTGGGGGCCGCTCGTCTCCTCTGCGCCTGCAATCGCACCTCCAGCGCCAGCGATTGCACTTGCGCCTCCAGCGCCAGCGGTTGCACCTCCCGCCGTGCCGACTGGACACGGCGCGAGCTCCATTCCGCTGTGGCTGCTGGCCCCCAACCCTTCCTTTTGGGCGGCGTACCGCAGCGAAGGGCGCCGCCCGGTGGAGATAGACTTCCTCGGGCTGCTGGAGGCGCCTATGGTGAACGGGGACGCGCAGCCCGTCGTTGACGGCGCCGCCGGGAAAGAGGTCAGCCCGGAGATGTCGCCTTGAGCAACTACGTGCTCATCTCTACCTCGACTGCGCATCCTAGTTAGCTAGTCCGATCGATTAGCTACATACTCTGCAAGGGAGAAACTATGCTTTGTTTGTTTTCATCTACTTTCGTACTTGCGTTAGTTTGTTTCATCTATTTTCGTACTGTGATCCTTCGTTGTATCATCGGATAGATCTCGATTCTCGATGGGGGAAACATATGTGATTGCCTATTGAATATTGATCGTGTTTTACAATCTAGTAGGCTGTTTATAATTACCTGCTACTTTCCTCAAATGAATGAATGCTGCAGAAAATCTTTAAAATATTCCAGGCATACAGTAATCTTCGATGTAAATTGTGAGAAACATTCCCGGGCGAGGTTATATGTGGGACGTTGGGTGGGAGCGCATGCAGACACATAGCATGATGTTCCCGTGTTTCTTCCCTTTTACGTATCTTTCATTCTTCCAACGTAATTAATAAATACTAACCATTCTCGTCCATATATACGTGCATTAATGGGTTCTTGGGGTGTAATCTCCACATCATCTACCTGGATCCTTTCTATAAAGAAAAGATTGGAAATGAGCCGCGGGCATTAAATTACGAGTTAATTTCATTTTCACCCTTAAGTTTTAGGTTTGTGACATGTTTTATCAAATGTTCTTTCTTTTGCCCAGTTTATGCAAACTGCTCCACTTTTTACCCCTAAAAAAATGTTTTTTTGTGCGTTCTGATTAGCCGGCTGCTCGGCTCGACGCAAGTTCATCCAACGTGAGTCAGCCATACTTGACCCGCTAGCCAGCTTTCTTCCACGCTAGCAGTTAGCTCCTTCCTGGTCACTCGCTCGTCTCAGCTCGCATGCGGTATTGGAGAGAAAGAAAACGGGCACAAGGCATGCTCAAGGCCTCTCGCTCACGATCTCATTTGGACCATCCTATGGAGTCTTGATCGAGAGCACGACAGCCATGCATGGAAGCCATCGAGGATGCGCACGGCAAGGTGGACGACGCTGTTGCAGGGGCCGCTGTGCAGTGGTGGCAGCGTAGCAACTAGCTGAGCTTTGGCAGAGGTTGTCGAAGACGTGCCGCCGACGAGCCGCACGGAGCCCGACTCCGGCCGAGAGCAGCGCCACACGCACGTCGCCACGGCGCCCTCCAGGTACCTCGCGCCCATGGGCACTACGAGGCGCGTACGCCGTCCACCCACGACCACAACTGCGCAAGTTATCGCCCGCGTTGGGCGACGACGGTGCTGCATCAGCTGGACAATGACGACACCGCCACTCAGGATGCAACCGATGCGGCAACATGGACGGCAGAACTACTGCTCCAAGTCTACCGACAAGTTGATCGAAAAAAAACATTCTACCGACAACGTCGCCCAGCTCTGCCTCTCGCCGTTCCTATCGGGCACCTGTCGTTCCTCTTCCGCCTGATGCTGCTCCAGTCGCTGCAGCAGGGCGGCTTGCCCTCATCGCCAGCTCCACACTATCGATCGCTTCACACTCATGTTAGAGTTCGATCCAGCCACAGACCTACAGTAGCTTGTCGGTCCGCATATCCCGCTCGCCCGGAATAGATGGTGCGCGTGGGCCGACGCGGCGTGCGAGGTGCGTGTAGTCGCGGGCAGTCTGGGCGTTGGCTACGGCCTCGCCGTCGGCGTGCTGTGCAGTGGCGGAGGATGAAAAACATTTAAGATGGGACGAACTGTAAAGTAATTTTTTTTAATACAAAACAATTGTAGTCAATACACGCTAAACGCTAACGATAAACATAATGTATCCGTGTGATCCTCGAAATAATTAAAATACTATGAAAATGTAAAACATATTTAAATAGAAGCAATCTAAAACATATGGATAATGAAGCTTCAATGACATCTAGAAGACCCAAGCAATGGCAGTGCCCTACCCTCCTTCTGAAAATCTCCCTTAATTTTATCAAGATCAAGACTTTTGAATATCCCTCTCTCAACGTAGCACATCATCAAATCACTAAGCCATGCACCAGATATCTTTGCTGCACAACTCGGTCTTGATGATTTTCATTGCTGAGAAGGTCTTCTCAATGGTTGCCGTCACTACCTCTAGTAGCAATGCCACAATGAGGCAATAAACTGTAGGAAACATGATGTGCTTTTCAGGTTCAACCATGTTTTTAGTTAGGCTTGCAATATCATGACAAAATCTAAAGTCAGCAATTCTTCTCATATGAATAATGAATAGATCAAGGTTATCTTCTATACGTTAGGTTCATAATTATAGAAAGCCTCATGATAAATCTATGTGAGTCCGAGCAAGCTTTTTCACATTGAAGCTAGAAAACAAGTCTCTAGGGTCAAGACAAGAGAAGTCTTGGGGTAACTCTGAAAATACCTCATTAAAACGATGATCAAACTATGTGGTGATTGAATCTATGGCAGCATAGAAGGTGTCCAGACGAAAAAAATATGATCATCGGTGACATTGTTTCGTCTAGATTTTCTTGATTTTACCCATTTTGTAAAGATTTCAACCATATTGGATATTAAAATATCTTTTTAGTGCAAAAGGCTTTTTCATTTTCCAAGAGTGGCTCCCAACCATCATTTCTCCAGTTGATCAAATGTGTTCTCACATCCATAACCAATGACATTGCCTGGAGTGATACAATTATAATTTTGGATACATGTATGTTTAAATGGAAAAAGTATCATGCAAATTAAATATATGTAACTTACTCCATCAAATACCTGAGAACATTTTGATACTTATTTTCTAATAGAAGAGATAAATCATTTGTCAGACAAAGGATTATTAATATCATCTTCATGATGAAAATAAAGCCAAAAGTCACCATTTGATGAACCTTACTGCCCTACATGGAATACGCACATCATCCTAAAAAAGCCAAAAACATCTATCACAATTCAGAAGCAAAAAAACACAATAACTTACTTCAACACATACCTATCAATCACGACCATTTGTTCTTTCACTGGCATACTAGGAGAGTCATCAATAAGAATAGAGAAAAGACAAGCACCCATATCTCCTTTGATTTCTTTGGTGACAGCATTTGCACAATGAGAAGCAACGATATTTCTTTGAATTTCTCCGGAAGTCATTTTGTCATTCTTCGGACATAGCTCACCAAATGCAAGCTTCACATTTGCATTTCTGTCTTTGAACCAATCAAGCATATCTAAAAAAAATCATTCATTCAAAGTAGAACTACCAGTGTATCCATAGAATGGTTCACCTTGCACTGCTAGATAATTTACAATGCACAAAGATGTATCCACACGTGTTTGATAAGTGAATCTTTGTTGTAAGTTGTAAGTTTTACTTTTTGCAATTTCCCCTTGATTTCTAAAATCACCACGTAATGTTTTTGAAATACTGTCGATGCTACATGCACCACAAACATGCTTACAAAATATTGAGACCGTGTTTTTCCAACAGTCAAAACCCAATTTGAAGAAGACATCATGAACAAGATTTATCATCCACTCGACAATGCTTGGGTACTGTTCTTATTTGAACAAGCCTCCCACTTATGATTAACCCCTTTTGCAAGCGTAACAACTACGGAAAGAAGAATTAAGAAAAATCTAACCATAACATGAAACATATGGATCCAAATCAGCCCCTTACGGAATAGTGCATAAACTAGGGTTTAAGCTTCTGTCACTCTAGCAACCCATCATCTAATTACTACTCCACAATGTCTTTCATTATGCCCAAGTATGGTGAAGTGTCATGTAGTCGACATTCACATGACACCACTAAGGGAAACAACAACATACATACATACCATCAAAATATCGAACGAGTACGAAATTCACATGATTACTTATGATAAGACTTCTCCCATGTCCTCAAGAACAAAAGTAATTACTCACAAATCATATTCAAGTCCAAGATCACAGGGGTATTGAATAGCATCAAGGATCTAAACATATAATTTTTCACCAAATAAACCAACTAGCATCAACTATAAGATGTAGTCAACACTACTAGCAACCCAAAGGTACCAATATGAGGTTTTGAGACAAAGATTGAATACAAGAGATGAACTAGAGTTTGAGATGAGATGGTGCCGGTGAAGATGTTGATGAAGATTGGTCCTCCGAGGATGAGAGGGTTGTTCGTGATGATGATTGCTTCGATTTCTCATTCCCGGAGGGAGGTATCCCTAGCGGAATCGCACCGCCGGAGAGCAAAAGTGCTCCTGCCCAGGTTCTGCCTCGAGAAGGCGGCCTTCGTCCCGAAATTCCTCTGCTGATTTTTTTCTAGGGGAAATGGATTCATATAATAGAAGATGGGCCACGGAGGCAGGCCAGGCCCCACAAGCCACTATGGCGTGCCCAGGGGGTGGGCCCGCCCTAGTGCCTCCTGGGCACCTGGTGGGCCCCCTCTGGTATTTCTTTCTTCCAGTATTTTTTATATATTCCAAAATAATTATTCGTGAAATTTTAGCTCATTTGGAGTTTTGTAGGATTGGTATCTCTAATGTAGCTTTTTCAGGGCCAGAATTCTAGCTGCCGGCAATCTTCCTCTTCATGTAAATCTTGCAAATTAAGAGAGAAAAGACATTAGAATTGCACCACAAAGTATTACATTGATAAAAAACATCATAAATAACAGTAGGAAATCATGATGCAAAATGGACATATCAACTACCCCAAGCTTAGACCTCGCTTGTCCTCAAGCGAAAGCCGATATCAATAATAATGTCCACATGTTTAGAGAGAGAGGTGTCGATAAAAACAAAATATGGACATACTAGCATCATGATCAATATCATAGCAGCAATATATAATATCATAAAACTTCTCGTGGGAAAGTAACAATTCATCACAATAACGAAGTATAAGGCATAAACTTTCTTGAAAACTAACAAATTATGTTCTCAGTAAACAAGAGAATTGCAATTCATCATATTTTCAGGAAGGGTCTCATGTAAATGTAAGAGATTTTGTTTAGCAAGTCCACATACTCAACTATCATTTATACTTCTATGACTGCTGACACTCATGACATATATATGGAGCAAAAGTTTCAGTCAGACACATAGAAAGATAGGGGCTTATAGTTTGGCCTGCCAACTCATTTACCTCAAGGGTAATGTCAACAATAAAAACTCACACTAGTAGAAAAAACGACCTAATGTGAGACACATTAGTGCCGGTTCGATTTTGGCCCGATACTAATGGTACCATTAGTGCCGGTTCGAACGGCTATGCATTAATGCCGAACCTTTAGTACCGGTTCGTGCCACGAACCGGTACTAAAGGGGTGGTGGCAGGCTGGCGTCAGGCCGGGCCCCCGCGATCACCTTTAGTACCGGTTCGTGGCACAAACCGGTACTAAAGGGCAATTTTCAATCTCTACCCACCCCCTCGAGATGTAGTTATATTACTACATCTACTAGTTAGGAAAATTAAAAAACTTAAATTTGGACATGTTTTGCAAAAAGTGTAGGGAAAATGTAAAACGGCTATAACTTTTGCATACGATGTCGGAAAAAAACGTATAATATATCAAAAAATTCAGCACGAAAATCCGCATCCAATTTTGAATGCCTACGGCTTGTTTGCAATTTTTTAGAATCCTCAAATTCCAAAAGGAGAAAAAGATATGCTCAAATTTAAGTTTTTTTAATTTTGGTTGAATCTGGTCAAACTATGGTCAAACTACTTATTCAAGAAGTATTAATGTTACTACATACTTATTCAAGAATATTAGTGTTACTAAATAATTATTTCAATTTTTTGAATTTTGGTCAAATCTGGTCAAACTATGGTCAAACTGTGGTCAAACTATGGTCAAACTCATTTAAGAAATATTAGTGTTACTAAATAATTACTGTTTTTTAGAATAATAGTTTCAAACTCAAACGGTGAAATGTGTGACCTAATGCTCAAGCTAAACTGCTAAGGGTTAATAGGATTTACGGCTTACATTTGCCAGGAAAACAACAAGTGCAGACTTGGAAAGTAGGGGAAATAGAACTCTGAAGTTAAGCGTGCTCAGGCTGGGGGAGTGAGAGGATGGGTGACCGATCGAGAAGTTAGACGATTTGAAATGAGTGATCCACACTTGAGTAGTTAAGAGGGGCGATTAGAGACTAAATCATCAAATAATTCAGAAAATTGAAAATAAAAAAAATCAATTTTTTTTTTCAAAATTTTCAAAAAAAATTCAAAAAAATACCTTTAGTACCGGTGGGTAACACCAACCGGTATTAAAGGTCCCCCATACCACGGCGCGAGCTCACGCCACGTGGTGGGCCTTTAGTGGCGGTTCGTGCCGAACCGGTACTAAAGGGGGGCGGGCTTTAGTCTCCACTCTTTAGTGCCGGTTGCAGTACCGGTATTAAAGGCCCTTATGAACCGGTATTAAAGCTCCATTTTCTACTAGTGTCATGATCACTCATATCCAATTGGATATATGTGCCTAGATCTTTCCTCACCACATGATACTTGCAAAAGAGAAAAATAAAAAAGAATAGAGGAGAATAATATTGACTCTTGCATGAAAATTAAGTACATAAAGGTAAAAGATAGGCCCTTCGCAGAGGGAAGCAGAGGTTGTCATGCACTTTTTGTTTTTGGATGTGCAAGCTCTTAATGTAAAGGAATGTCGCTTTTATTATATTGCCCCTTGTGGTAGCAACTTTATTATGCAGTCCGTCGCTTTTATTTCTTTGCCATCACAAGATCGTACAAAGCTTATTGTCCCTTACAATAAAAGATCATACACATTTAGAAGAAATTTGTATTGCTTTATGCACCAATGATAACTTACTTGAAGGGTCTTATTCAATACATAGGTAGATATAGTGGACTCTCAAAACATGAAACTGGGTTTAAGGGTTTTTGGATGCACAAGTAGTATATCTACTTGGTTCGTATTTTTGGCTAGCAAAGATATTGGGCAAACACCACATGCTGGAGGATCTATAACAATATAACTTCTATGTGAATATAAGAAAAGATAACACATTACGTTGTCTTCCTTGTCCAACATCAAAAACTTGATATAGAATACTTAATGGGGGGTCACAGTCATAAAAAATGTCCAAGATAGTATATTTATATGTGAATCTTCTCTTCCCTTATTAACTTTTTCATGAATTGCATCATTGACCAATGCTATGTTTGTTAACTTCCAATAAATTTTACCACTTATACTTTTCTTTATGTAAAGTCATTACTTTCCATGGGATTAGCATATGATCCTTCCATTATTTCCATTGCTAGGATTGGAACATAAAAGTAAAGAAACAAAACTCAAACTACTCTTTATTATGTAACTCTCAATTTGATTACATAGATAGATAGATCACAAAACTACCAGTCAAAAATAGATCATACTAAACTTTTATTCTATATTAAATCACAAAATAACTAAGGGTCGAACTAAGATAGGTAAACACAATAAAAGTAATGGTGATACGGTACCGGGGCACCTCCCCCAAGCTTGGCACCAGCCAAGGAGAGTGCTCATACCCGTGTACCCAAGTTTCTTTCTTTGGTGATGATGGTGATGATGAGGTAGTGGGCTTGTCCTCCATCTTCCACGACATAGGTTCCCCATCATAAAAGGACGAACAAGTCTTTGGTATCCTGAAACTTGCAGCTAAACTCATACCTTTAAATCTTGCCTCATAATCAAAATTTTGATTTTGGAGATCATAGATTTGGGATTGGAGATAGTCAATTCGATCGTTGAGATTGAAGGTGGTGTCTCCAATCTCCTTGCCATCCACCGTGTGCTCACAGGTGAATTCCGTGATCATGGAGTGGTTGGCATTGAGTCCGTGTTCCACCATCCCTTGGCACTTGAAGATCTCCTGCTCCACTTCCTCGAGCCTGCCTCCACGCTCCGGTCTTCTTGGGCCCTTGGACGTCCGGATGTGAAGCACTCCCTCACGCATCTCAATGGCTTGAGGGTGTTTCGTCACCTTTGAAAGGTAGGGGCTGATGACCTTCTCATAGAACTTGTCTTTCGAGGAGCTTGGTTGAGCCATGGTGACCTAGATCTTTTAGAAAAATAGCACAAATCAAGAAGAGAGGATATTTCTATGATATGGTGGACAAAGCATCCGGGAATATATATAAAGATTTTTTATCTTGCAAAACAAGTATTCCAGAAGAAAACGCAGTCGGGAAGGCACACGAGGGGCCCATGAACCGCCAGGGCACACCCAGGGGGTGGGCACGCCTAGGTGCCACGTGGGCACCTGGTGTGTCCCCTCGGCTGTTTCTTATTTTGGTACTTTTTCTAATATTCCAAAATGGACATAAACTATTTTATGGAATTTTTGGAGTCGATTTACTTACCTTATCACATACCTATACCTTTCAGGGTTGTGGAGTGTTCTCGAAGGTCTCTCTTATGTGTTCCTCTGTTGTCATAGTTTGAACAATGTTAGTTTCAACATTAAGAGATGTACATGAGATATAATTCTTAATTCTTTGTCCATTGACCACCCTCGGATTAGTGCCTTCAGAGTTATTTATCTTGATAGCTCCGGGACAATAAACTTCTTCGATGATGTATGGTCCTTCCCATTTAGAGAGAAGATTTCCTGCAAAGAAACTGAAACGAGTGTTGTACAATAGAACATACTCACCCACTTCGAATTCCCATTTATGAATTCATGTATCGTGACATCTTTTAACCTTTTCTTTAAACAGCTTGGCATTTTCATATGCTTGGGTTCTCCACTCATCTAACAAGTGAATATCAATAAACTCTTTTCACTGACAAGTTTGAAGTCATAGTTAAGTTCTTTAATTGCCCAATACGCTTTATGTTCTAGCTCAAGCGATAAATGACATGCTTTTCAATAAACCATTTTATACGGGGATATACCCATAGGATTCATATAAGTAGTTCTGTAAGCCCATAATACATCATCAAGTTTCTTAGACCAACTCTTTTGAGATTTATTAATGGTCTTTTCCAAAATTAACTTTATTTCTCTATTGCTCAATTCAACTTGACCACTAGATTGAGGATGATAAGGAGAAACAATTCTATGATTAACATCATATTTAACAAGAAGTTTACGTTAAGCACCATGAATAAATGTGAACCTCCATCAATCATTAAGTATCTAGGGACTTGATACATCTCCAACGTATCTATAATTTTTGATTCTCCCATGCTATTATATTATTTGTTTTGGATGTTTTATATGCACTAATATGCTATTATTTTGTCTCTTTGATCCTCAATATAATGTTCTCCTTGATGTTCTTGGAGTTCTATCCGATGTAATCTTCTTTTGCGGTGTGTTTCTCGAGATCCAACGAATTGTGGATTTATGATCATATTATCTATGAATACTATTTGAATCTTCTCTGAATTCTTATATGCATGATTTGATATCTTTGTATTTCTCTTCGAATTATCGGTTTGGTTTGGCCAACTAGATTGGTTCTTCTTGCAATGGGAGAGGTGCTTAGTTTTGGGTTCAATCGTGCGGTGTGCTCACCCAGTGAAAAAGTAGAGGTAGCGAGGCACGTATTTGTATTGTTTCCATTAATGGTAAAAAGATGGGGTTTTCATCATATTGCTTGAGTTTATCCCTCTACATCATGTCATCTTACTTAAGGCGTTACTCCGTTATTATGAACTTAATACTCTAGATGCATGATGGATAGCGGTGAGTAATAGTAGTAGATGTAGGCAGGAGTCGGTCTACTTGACATGGACGTGATGCCTATATTCATAATCATTGCCTTGGATATCGTCATAACTTTGCGCTTTTCTGTCAATTGCTCGACAGTAATTTGTTCATCCACCGTATTATTTTCTTTCAAGAGAGAAGCCTCTAGTGAAACCTATGGCCCTCGGGTCTATTTTCCATCATATATTTTCATATCTATAAACCGAAAAACCCAAAAAATACCTTGCTGCAATTTATTTACTTTTATTTTGTTTTATGTTTTAGTTATGTTTTACATCTATCTCTACCAGATCTCACCTTTGCAACTGACTGTGAAGGGATTGACAACCCCTTTATCGCGTTGGGTGCAAGTGTTTGATTGTTTGTGCAGGTGCATAGATCAGAGACTTGCGTGTAGCTCCTACTGGATTGATACCTTGATTCTCAAACTTAGGGAAATACGTATCTCTACTTTGCTGCATCACCCTTTCCTCTTCAAGGGAAAAACCAACGCAAGCTCAAGAATTAGCAGGAAGAATTTCTGGCATCGTTGCTGGGGAGGTTCTACATCAAGCTTACCAAGTACCCATCATAAACTCTCATCTCTTGCATTACATTATTTGCTATTTGCCTCTCGTTTTCCTCTACCCCACTTCTAAAACATTTTTAGAAAAGCACAAAATATTTGCCTGCTTTCCATTTGCCTTTATGTCTTACTTGGTTTGTTTGCTTGTTCTCTTGGTATAATTGTGCGTTTATTGAAAATCTGAATCAAAAAGGTTTATGGATCCACTTAAAGTTTTCTACTTGGATCATCTTCGATCCATATGTGCTCGTGCTGAAACCCAAACTAGCTTAGTTGAGGGAAAATCTTTAGATGAGCATGCTCATTTTGTGCGTCATTATTTGTCTCAAAAAGGGAGACTATTATGGAAATAATTTGTTTGCTATGTTATACCTGGAATGTTTGTCAACTTTGTGATTTTATTTGTTGCTCTAAGAACCCTAAAAACACCTTCCTTACCTATGTGAGTTTAATGATAATGAAATCTTATATTCTTATGAAAAGGGTGTTTATAGTTACTATGATATTGAAAACATTGAAGAATCTGTTGCTTTTAAGGGTTCTTATGAAGTTGCTTCTTTGATTGAAAAGTATGATATTACTCTCTACAAATCTGAAATTTTTGTCATACTTAAATATTGCTATGAAAATTATGCTCATAATGCCTATGTTAAGGAATTTATTGAGAGAATGACCGTTGCGTTGGAAGAAAATAATGATGTGCATGAATCTATAGATAATTATGATTCCATTGATTTGATTGAGATATCCTTCCTTGATGAACATGATGCTTGCTATTTTTATGGCCATGATGCCAATATAAATTATGCTTATGGAGATGAACTTGCTATAGTTCCTTATGTTAAACATGAAATTATTACTATTGCACCCATACTTGATAGTTCCTTGAATCAAAATCATTATTACAATGATGTTATTATAAATTCTATTAATGTCAATTGTGCTAATAATATGCAAAACCCCAACCTTGGGGATGCTTGTTTTGCTATGTCCGCTACTTATTGCAATGATCATGATTGGGGTGATAATGCTTCTTATGATCTTGAAAATTTATTTAAGCATCATGATGAATATGTTTTCAATAATATTGAAAGTGGGTTTGGAAGAGTTTCAACTCTAGGTAATAATGATCCCACTACTTTAGATAATGATCAATCTTATGAAATTTTGATAAAAGTGGGCTTGGAGATGTCATTACTTTATTTGATGATAATCCTACTATTTTGGAAGAGTGCCATCTTTGCATGCATGTGGATCATGAAGAGAAATTTTTTGTGATAGCTATATTGTTAAATTTGAATATGATCCCACATGTAATTATTATGAGAGAGGGAAATATGGTTGTAGAAATTTTCATGTTACTAAATTACCTCTCGTTATGTTCAGGTTGCTATTGTTTCTTTCTTCTTCCTTGCGGATGCTAATTTTTGCTTGTCTTGATAATTTGTTTGCTCATAAGATGCCTATGCATAGGAAGTATGTTAGACTTAAACTTGTTTTTCACATGCTACATGATGCTCTCTTCGTTTCAATTGCTATCTTTTATGTGAGCATCATTAAAATTATCAATGCTAAGCTAAAAGGCTTTAAAGAAAAGCGCTTGTTGGGAGACAACCCAATATTCTTACTTTTTGTTTTTATGAGTATTCACATTGTTACTTCTACAGTAATTTTGTGTTGGTGTTTTATTTAGTGTTTGAGCCAAGTAAGACCTTTGGGATGGCTTACGGTGATAGTTGATTTGATCTTGCAAAAAGAGAGAAACTTCTGCGCCCAGTAAAATAATTTTCAAACATTATAGAAGTGTGATTTTGATCTAGATTTTTTACACAAGATTGATATACAAATTACCCAAGTTTTCCAAATTTTTCAGAAGTTTTGGAGTTACAAAAGTATATGAAGTTTACATATTGCTACAGACTGTTCTATTTTTGATAGATTCTGTTTTCTATGTGTTCACTAGTAGAAAAACTACTTTACGTGAGGGACATTAGTCCTGGTTTGGAAACGGAAAGGCACTAATGTGACCATTAGTGCCGGTTCCAACGGCTAGGGGTGCGGTCATCATTAGTCCTGGTTCATGTTGAACCTCTAGTACTGGTTCGTGACACGAACCGAGACTAAAGGGGTGGTGGCAGGCTAGTGTCAGGCTGGGGCCCCACTAGAACCTTTATTCTCGGTTCATGTCACGACCTGGGACTAGAGGCTAACCTTTTGTCCCAGTTTGTGTCATGAACCGGGACTAAAGATGCTCCTATATAAACCTTTCGTCCAGCCTGCGAGCTCTCTGTTCTTCCCCTTTCCTCTCCTCTCTATTTTTTTCCTCTCCTCTAGAGCTCCTCCTCCATTTTTGTCAAAATCTATTAAGATTTGAAGGCACCACATCCATCCAAGTGTTCACAAAGATTAGCAACTTTGTCCTTTCATCTCTCATTGCTAGATTAGCTCTTGCAGTGCTCTATAAGTATAGTGATTTGTGGGTTTTAGTTTGGGAGTATTTATATGTGGTAGTTTATTTGATTTATATGCAATTTGAACTCAAATTAACTTCTTAGTTTTCATATGAAGGTGTGGTTTGCTTAGTGCCTTCTCGTCCCTGTCGTAACCACTACCGATCGCCCGCATCGTCCAGTCGCTGGCACCACCTTGGTGAGCCTCTTGTTCTTATCTTTTTTATGAAAAAGATAATCATGTCTGCGTGATTTAGATAGTTACTTGTATAATTTTCTTACCCGTACGTTGTTTGTTATACATAGTGGCATGGTTTTAATATCCGTCCCCGTCGACCCACGTCCGGTTTATGATTCGGATGTGGTATATATTCTCTTTTATAACTATTTGTTGCATTTCATGTTTATGACAATTGTGCCGACCAACGTGACATAGATGTTTTTATATAGGAGGTATGTGAACCAGAAATTCCAACCAACCCTCTTGTCGAGAGGTTAAATTTAGTTGAACAAGAAAACGAGTATTGGAAAGAAAAATTGAAAAGAATTGAGGAAGATAAGATGAAACTGGAGTTGTATTTTGCCGATGTCGTCGATGATCACAAGGTCAAGATGGATGCAATGCGCTTGAAGATTAGAAAGATTAGAAAATATGCCATTGATAGTGAGGCTTGGTATCATTATGCCATTGGATCAATTGTTACCATAGTTGCGATCTTAATCACATTTGTTGTTGCATTTAAATGCTTTAGCTAGAGAGTTTGTATGTTGTTTTATGAGAATAAGTGTGTATGAACTTGTATTAATTTGGTCCTTTCGGTGTTGTGTAATGAAGATGAGCCTGCAATGGATGTATGATCGATGCTCTCCCTAGTTCATTAAGGGCGTGTATACTTTTCTGCTTGCGGCTGAGGCAAACAAGCAGGCGGATGGTTTTATGTGTTGTCCATGTGCTGACTGTAAGAATGATCGAAATTACTCTAACTCAAGAACCATTCATGTCCACCTGTTTGAGTTCGATTTCATGTCCGGCTATAACTGTTGGACAAAGCACGGAGAAAGAGGGGTCCTAGTTGAAGAGAATGAAGAAGAAGAGGATGAAGACATCTATCCTGGCCATGGGTTCCCTGAATATGATGGTACAACAATGGGGGAAGAACTTGAGCCGGCAATGCGGGAAGAAGCTGAAGAAGAGGCATCAGATGAGCCCGCTGATGATCTTGATCGGGCCATTGCCGATGCAAAGAGAAACTACACAAGTGAAAAGGAGAGGCTGAAGTTGCAGTGCATGTTAGAGGATCGCAAGAAATTGTTGTACCCAAATTGTGAACATGACAACAAAAAGCTGATAACCACACTGGAATTGCTGCAATGGAAGTCAGAGAATGGTGTATCTCACAAGGGATTTGAAAAGTTGCTGATAATGTTAAAGAAGATGCTTCCAAAGGACAACGAATTACCCGACAGTACGTACGAAGCAAAGAAGGTTGTCTGCCCTCTAGGATAAGAGGTGCAGAAGATGCATGCATGCCCTAATGACTGCATCCTCTACTGCGGTGAGTACGAGGATTCGAATGCATGCCCGGTATGCAATGCATTGCGCTATAAGATCAGCCGCGATGACCCTGGTGATGTTGAGGACGAGCGCTCTAGGAAGAAGATTCCTGCCAAGGTTATGTGGTATGTTCCTATAATACCACGGTTGAGACGTTTGTTCCAAAGCAAAGAGCATGCCGAGTTGATGCGATGGCACAGAGAAGACCGTAAGAAAGACAGGAAGTTGAGAGTACCCACTGACAGGTCGCAGTGGAGAAAAATCAAGAGAATGTGGCGGGACTTTGCAGATGATGCAAGGAACGCATGGTTTGGTCTAAGCACAGATGGAATTAATCCTTTTGGGGAGCAGAGCAGCAATCATATCACCTGGCCTGTGACTCTATGTATGTATAACCTTCCTCCTTGGTTGTGCATGAAGTGGAAGTTCATTATGATGCCAGTGCTCATCCAAGGCCCTAAGCAACCCGACAACGACATTGATGTGTACCTAAGGCCATTAGTTGAAGAACTCTTACAGCTGTGGAATGAAAAAGGTGTACGTGCGTGGGATGAGCACGTATAGGAGGAATTTAACCTACATACGTTGCTGTTTGTGACCATCAATGATTGGCATGCTCTCAGTAACCTTTCAGGATATACAACAAGGGATAACGCGCATGCACGCACTATTTAGATGATACCGACAGTATATATTTGGATAAACATAATAAGAATGTTTACCTAGGACATCGTCGATTTCTTCCGAGCAGGCATCCCGTAATAAAGAAAGGCAAGCATTTCAAAGGTGAGGTAGATCACCGGAATAAGCCTCGCCACTATACGGGTGATGATATACTTGATATGGTCAAGGATTTAAAAGTAATCTTTGGAAAGGGTCCTGGTGGACAATCTGTTCTGAATGACGCTGACGAACATGCACCCATGTGGTAGAAGAAATCTATATTTTGGGACCTACCCTATTGGAAAGACTAGAGGTCCGCTCTGCAATCGACATGATTCACGTGATGAAGAATTTTTGCGTGAACCTGCTAGGCTTCTTGGGTGTGTATGGGAAGACAAAAGATACACCGGAGGCACGGGAGGACCAGCAACGTATGCACGGAAAATACGGCATACATCAGGGTCATGCCAGCTATGCTCTTACCAAAGAAGAGAAGGAAATCTCCTTTGAATGCCTGCTCAGTATGAAGGTCCCGTCTGGCTTGTCGTCGAATACAAAGGGAATAATAAGTATGGCAGAGAAAAACTTCCAGAACCTTAAGTTCATGACTACCACGTGATTATGATGCAACTGCTTTCGATTGCATTGAGGGGGCTTCTACCAAAAAATGTTTGATTAGCCATTTGTAAAGCTATGTGCATTCCTCAATGCAATCTCTCAGAAGGTAATCAATCCAGAAATCATACCAAGGTTAAGAATGATTTGGTCCAATGTCTTGTCAGTTTTGAGTTGGTGTTCCCACCATCCTTCTTCAATATCATGACGCACGTCCTAGTTCACCTAGCCGAAGAGATTGCCATTTTGGGTCCTGTATTTCTACACAATTTGTTCCCCTTTCAGAGATTCATGGGCGTCATAAAGAAATATGTTCATAACCGCGCTAGGCCAGAAGGAAGCATCTCCAAGGGCCATGAAAATGAGGAGATCATTGAGTTTTGTGTCGAATTTATTCATGACCTTAAGCCGATTGGTGTTCCTAAATCGCGACATGAGGGCAGACTGGGTGGAAAAGGCATGCTAGGACCGAAAGCAATAATATGTATGGACAGGCATTCTCTCACTCAAGCACATTACACATTTCTACAAAATTCCTCCTTGGTGGCTCCGTATATCGAGGAACACAAGAATATTCTACGCTCCAAATACTCAGAGTAGTCTGACGACTGGATTACACGTGAACAAACGGGGACTTTCACTGGTTGGTTGCAGACACGTCTCATGCATTACGACGCTGTTGAAGATGAGCTGTACTTGCTCTCCAAGTTACTATCTTCGAATAGATTGACTTTCAAAGGGTACGGGATAAATGGGAATACATTTTACACGATCGCCCAAGATAAAAAGAGCACCAACCAAAACAGTGGTGTCCGCTTTGATGCAGCAAACACCAATAGGCCAAAGGACACATATTATGGTTACATGGAGGAGATATGGGAACTTGACTATGGACGTGATTTGAAGGTCCCTTTGTTTCGGCGCAAATGGGCCAATCTGAGAGGAGGCGAGGTAACGGAAGACCCGCAGTACGAAATGACAATAGTGGATCTCAACAATCTTGCGTAAGCAGACGAACCATTCGTCCTAGCCAATGATGTGGCGCGGGTTTTCTATGTGAAGGACATGTCTACCAAGCCGAGACAAAGAAAAGATAAGGAAGCGAATACATCATATGATGAGACAAAGTGTCACACAGTTCTTCCAGGGAAAAGAAACATCATGGGAGTGGAGGACAAGACAGACATGTCAGAAGATTATGAAAAGTTTCATGAAATTGCTCCCTTCACAGTGAATATTGACCCGAGCATCTAGTTAAATGATGAAGATTGTCCATGGTTACGACGCAAAGGGACACACGTCAAGAAAAAGTTTTGTACCCAAAGATCCCACTCTGGGATGTGACCGGCTTCACTGTCATCACTTTCTTCTCTAGTGAGTTTCTAGACTTATATATCTGGAAAGTGCCACTTCAAACAAACCGGAGGGAATATTTGTAGTAGTTAGGGTACTTATGTGTTTTGGCATTTGAAACGCGAAGAAATATTATGTACAAACAAATTTTCAACCCTTTCTGACTTTATTTGCTATTTTTCATGCATTTACTGATTTTTTTTTGAGCTAAATGACCCTGAAATTGAAAAGAACTACAAATGAACTCTTAAAAGGTTGAAAGTTGGCATGGTATCATCATTTCACCCACGTAGCATGTGCTAAAAAAGTTGAGAGGGTTACGGCAAAATCTGGATGCACTTCGTGTACAAAATGGATAATCTCTTTCGATGTATCAGGGTTTTTGACGAAAACTCGTCTGTTACAAAGGGATTTCATTTTTAAATAATCGAAGAATTACCAAATTGAATATAATGATAAAACACACTAATATTAAATAGCAGAAAAAAGAATCGCTAAAAATCTATTTTTAAAGTAAAGTTATTCACAAACTAGTGATTCACACAAATTTCAAATAATTTAAATTTAAACTATTCAAATTTGAAAACTACTGGCACTAACAGAAAGTTTATAATTTTTTACCTAAAGCAAAAAGATTCACAAAGAAACTCTAACTAAAGCAAAAAAACAACTCAAAAACAAAAGATATTAATAAAGCAGAAAAAAAAATGAGAAATAAATAAATTTAAAAAGCCCACCTACTGGGCCACAACGGCCTACATACGACTAGAAACCCAACCTGTAGTTGGGCCAGGATGCAGGCCCGCAAGGCCCAGTAGGCCCTACAGGTCAGCGCAGGTGAGGTAGGCCCAGAATGCCTACATTAGAGAGGATCTCGATGAAGTGGCTGCGCCGGGGCTTATAAATAGGTGATGGCTCCTCTCAATTAGCGAGGTGGGACTAAACATCCACCGCGCCCCTCGCTTGGCAGCACACCATCTTTAGTCGCGGTTGGTGGCTCCAACTGCGACTAAAGGCCCCCCTTTAGTCGCGGTTGGAGCCACCAACCGCACCTAAAGGCCTGCACTTCCCGCCGCTTAGGTTGGCCAAAAGTGACCTTTAGTCTTGGTTGGTGCCACCAACTGGGACTAAAGGTGTTTGTATATAAGCTTGGACTTCAAAAATTTCACCCAAATTCCCCATTCTCTCGACGACGCCAGACCGCCAGGCTGCTATGCCGCCTCGTCTCGTCGTCGCCGTCGTGTCGTCGTTGCGTCGCCTCGCCTCGCCGTCGCCGTTGCCATCACCGTCACCTCGCCTTGCCTCGCTGTCGTTGTCGTCTCAACCCCGCCGGCCGCTCTCTCCCTCGACCTCACCGTCTCCGTCCCCTCGCATCGCCTCGCTGTCGTTGTCCCCTCGCCTCGCTGTTGCTACCTCTTGAGCATGCATTGGTTTTTCCCTTGAAGAGGAAAGGGTGATGCAGCAAAGTAGCGTAAGTATTTCCCTCGGTTTTTAAAACCAAGGTATCAATCTAGTAGGAGGCTATAGGCAAGTCCCTCGTACCTACACAAACAAACAAGAACCTTGCAACCAACATGATAAAGGGGTTGTCAATCCCTTCACGGCCACTTACGAAAGTGAGATCTGATAGAGATAATAATAAGATAAATATTTTTGGTATTTTTATGATATAGATTGAAAAGTAAAGATTGCAAAATAAAGTAGATCGGAAACTTATATGATGGAAAATAGACCCGGGGGCCATAGGTTTCACTAGTGGCTTCTCTCAAGATAGCATAAGTATTACAGTGGGTGAACAAATTACTGTCGAGCAATTGATAGAAAAGTGCATAGTTATGAGAATATGTAGGCATGATCATGTATATAGGCATCACGTCCGCGACAAGTAGATCGAAACGATTCTGCATCTACTACTATTACTCCACACATCGACCGCTATCCAGCATGCATCTAGAGTACTAAGTTCATAAGAACAGAGTAACGCATTAGGCAAGATGACATGATGTAGAGGGATAAACTCAAGCAATATGATATAAGCCCCATCCTTTTATCCTCGATGGCAACAATACAATACGTGCCTTGCTGCCCCTGCTGTCACTGCGAAAGGACACCGCAAGATAGAACCCAAAGCTAAGCACTTCTCCCATTGCAAGAAAGATCAATCTAGTAGGCCAAACCAAACTGATAATTCAAAGAGACTTGCAAAGATAACAAATCATACATAAAAGAATTAAGAGGAGATTCAAATATTTCTCATAGATAAACTTGATCATAAACCCACAATTCATCGGATCTCGACAAACACACCGCAAAAAGAGTTACATCGAATAGATCTCCAAGAAGATCGAGGAGAACTTTGTATTGAGATTCAAAGAGAGAGAAGAAGCCATCTAGCTAATAACTATGGACCCGAAGGTCTGTGGTAAACTACTCACAAATCATCGGAGAGGCTTTGGCGTTGATGTAGAAGCCCTCCGTGGTCAATTCCCCCTCTAGCGGAGCACTGGAAAAGGCTCCAAGATGGGATCTCACGGGTACAGAAGGTTGCGACGGTGGAAATAGGGTTTCGTGGTGCTCCTGGATGTTTTCAGGGTATGCAAGTATATATAGGCGAAAGAAGTCGGTCAGGGGAGCCACAAGGGGCCCACGAGGGTGGGGGGCACGCCCACCCCCCTAGGGCGTGCCTCCCTGCCTCGTGGCTTCCTCGTTTGCCTCTTGACGTCTACTCCAGGTCTCCTGGATTGCATTTGTTCCAAAAATAACTCTCCCAAAGGTTTCATTCCGTTTGGACTCAGTTTGATATTCCTTTTTGGCGAAACACTGACATAGCCAAAAAAACAACAATTTGGGCTGGGGTCCGGTTAATGGGTTAGTCCCAGAAATGATATAAAAGTGTATAGTAAAGCCCATAAACATCCAAAACGGGTAATATAATAGCATGGAACAATAAAAAATTATAGATACATTGGAGACGTATCAGCTGTCGCTTAAACCTCACCCGCATTGTGAGCCCCTCTCCTCCCTCTAGTCGAAGCCACCGCGCCACCGTAGGTGCACACACGCGTGCACACACACACACACACACACAATTCATCTTTTTTTCATTCATAGATTGATTTTTTTCACTAGATGTTGTGTATGATGTATATATGTATGAATACAATGTATGATGTATGTATACAATATATGTATGTATTTATAAAATTTGCATTGAAAACATTTGACCACATGTATGTATGTATGTATATTTTAATGTTGTATCTTAGCTAGTAGATGACTAGCTTAGCAAAAAAGTTGCATAGAAAACATATGACCATGTATAGTAGAATAAATTTGCATTGGAATTTTTTTGACCATATGTTGTGGGAAACCACGGCAACCTATGGGACCAGGATGACCCTTTGCTAGTTCGGTAGGGGGGCATCGCGTTGTACAAAAAGCAGACGAATGTGAGGTAGCACGACAGAGATCACATAGGTAGTTTTACCCAGGTTCGGGCCACCACGAGGGGTAAAACCCTACTCCTGCTTTGGTGGATTGATAGGTGTAAAAGCTTCAAGGCGGCAGCGACTACGCGCGTATGAGGGTGCGAGTTCTCCAACCTTCTAACCTCCCAAACCCTTCTACCATTGCCATGGGCCTACTTTTATAGATTAAGGGGTTACCACAGTGGCAAATCACTCACTAGACACTGATAAGATAGCAAATAGTGCTATCATACCTAACTCTGCAGGCTGATTGGACGCATTTAATGCGCCACTTAACGTCATGTTGTTGGCTGCCCGGCAAGGCTTCCGGGCCATCTTGCTAGCTCCACGCATGCTCATCTGACATGTCATAGGACAGGTGTCATCTATGGGTTTTCTGGTAGAAAGGGGATGCCATGTGGCGAATGGCTACTACTTAATCACTCTGCGGCTTGACACCGCACTGATCGACGACGTGAGCCATGGTGGAGTGATTGGTAAGGTGTTTTAGCCTCCGCAAGTCCTAGCAGGCCTTGCCGGGACGCCTTGGTTGTCTTCTTCTGGGGATGGCCTCGCCCCTTGCCGGGCTCGCCTGCCCGGCAAGGGAGGCCTTTCTCTCAATGATATCTTGCTTATCTGGCTTGGTCTTGGTCCCTCTGATCTGCTTGTTGGTCCTTCGAATCTCTTGGTTTCTTATACTCTATCTTGGGTTGGTGCTTCAATCTTGATCCTGCGCCTGTGCACAGTTAGGGCAACAGACCCAGGGTTTGTTGCACCGACACTATAGGGTGCAATTTTGACCAAGCATAGAAAACAGTTCACCATATGTATAGTATAGAATAAAGTTTTATTTAGATGTTTTAGTTGTTGTAGATGAACGGTGGAACTTACATAGATTTTCTGTTTTTTAGTTTTTCATACTTATATAGAAAAAAGTTGCATAGAAAAAAGTTGACCATGTATTGACAATCAAGCATTTAAAAAATGATAAATTTGCATAGAATTTTTTCTCGACGTCAACAATGCTCGGCCCGCATCCTCGTCGTCGACTCCTTCGCGACGATGTCCTGCTTCAGAGGCCCCATGTCCGGGTCTGGGCTCCACCAGGCTGGCACTGGGAGGTGCTACCTTCAGGGGCACGCAGCTTGGTGAGGAACCCGCCCTGGGTCCCATTATCGACCCGGATATCCTTTGGTGGCGTTCGCGTGGGCCACTTTCGGTGCGGAGCCAGCTGGCCCCGCCGGAGGTGGTACGTCACTATGTCAGGAAGGACGATGGGCATGTCCGTTGCTACATGGATGCGTTGGACGTCAGGTTCTTCAATACCTGGCAGGTTCTTTAGGGATCTCACCCAAGCTATGATCCTGTGATCGTTCCTTCTCTTTGCGTGTCCACTGCCGGCGCCTTAGGAACCGCGAGTGAACTAGATTCTTCGATTGTATTCAATCTGTATTAGCTAGTGATGTTATATATATATATATATATATATATATATATATATATGTATATATATATATATATATATATATATAT